>PVIU01001522.1:41363-210653 GCA_004026605.1 Ondatra zibethicus | reverse complement strand
TGGAAACAACCTAGGTGCCCCTCAATGGAAGAATGGATCAAGAAAGTGTGGATTATATACTCATTAGAATATTACTCAGCGGTAAAAAACAATGACATCTTGAATTTTGCATGCAAATGGATGGAAATAGAAAACGCTATCCTGAGTGAGGTAACCCAAACCCAGAAAGATGATTATGGTATGTACTCACTCATTAGTGGACCCTAGCTATAAAATAAAGGACACTAAGCACTTAGCTCACAAGCCCAGAGAAGCTGAATAACAAAGTGAACCCAAAGAAAGCATACACGGAAGAAACTTTTTGAGTCTGAAATTTTCAACATGTCTCATAAAACTGCAGTTTGACTGTGTATTTTAACTTTATTCTCTTAGACTTTTTTCTTCTCTTTCTCTTTCTTTCTTTCTTTCTTTCTTTCTTTCTTTCTTTCTTTCTTTCTTTCTTTCGAGACAGGCTTTCTCAGTAGCTATGGAGGCAGTCCTGGAACTGACCCTGTAGATCAGGCACCTCATCACATCCCCAGTGAGTGTTAACACTGTAATGTCTTTTGCATCTTGAAGGGATGGACACCATAAAGTAAAAGTCAAACATATCATATTATTTACTTATGTTTGGAAAATGATAAAAGATATTAAGATGTCTGGAGATAAAAGAACCTTGGAATGAAGTAATAATTGCATTAGCAATAATGCAAAATATAGAGTCTCAAAAGATGAAAATGCAAGGTTATAAACTTGAACCCGATTAAGATAAAAGGTAAAGTTTAGTGAGGGAAAAAATAACAAAAGCCAAATATTGAACACACACATTACAGAAAAGTTATGCTTTCTTGGGAGAATAATATTTGTTTGTCTTTAAAACCTACACTGATTTTGAGGTACTACGTTCCTTAACAGTGTTATCCACTACATTCCTCCTTCCTCATCTACACTGAATAAAACACTGTATTCTGATCCACAGATAGTTCCTCATATCTATATATTGTGTGTATGTATTGGGGGGGCACCTGTGTCATTGAACACATGTAGAGTGTAGAATCATAGTACAATTCAATGTATGTACATCTCTTTTGAGTTGTACTAAGTGTGCATGTATGTATGCATGTAGTATGTACTTCTGGCATGTGGATCTGAAGACTGAACCTGGCGGCAAGCGCCTGTTACTACCCACTGAGCCATCTCACTAGCCCGAACTCTAGCATGTTAGTGTATTAACACTGATGTAAGTGTTTGTGTGAAGGTATTTCAGGAAACTTCCAATATTCTACCTCCTTCCGACCAGAAAAGGGGAGTCCATGGTTGTGGCTTTTTCACAGAATCACTTGCTGTTCATCTGTTTGCGAAATGACTTTTTGTCATGTGACATGATAGTCTAGCTCTTCTGTGGCCTCTGTGATAGCTGAAAACGCACCAGAATCATTTGTCTTCATGGCATTCTTGTGTAGCTGAATAGGAGAAACCCTCAGCTGCAGGAGTGGTCTTCCCCAAAGCTCCCCTGCTCGCACATGGTAGAGCCAGCTGGGGCATTCCTCACCCACATCTACCTATTTTCTTTTAAAGTTCATTTTATTTTTGACTGGCACATGATGCTTGCTTACTATGAGCCAATGTTTGGATGTATGAATATGTTAGATAATGAATTTGTGTAATTAACATGCCACTTTTAACTTTCATCACTGTCTATAAGGAGTACATCTAAACGTACTGCTGAGCTTCTTCGGGGTGTAATACATTATTATCAAATATGTTACCCTATAATGACATAGAACACCAGAACTCATTCATACTATCTACAACCTCTGACCCCTCCTTCCCACCTCACTCCCTGGCCTGGGGTAACCACCACTCTACCCCTCAGTTCTGTGAAGTATCAATTTCTTTATATTCTCGTGGGAGTGAGTTCACAGGGTTCTCTCTCTCTCTCTCTCTCTCTCTCTCTCTCTCTCTCTCTCTCTCTCTCTCTTTCTATTCGTCAGAGTCCCTCCAGGTCCATAGTGGCATCTTTGTTGTTTAACCTCTACCTTGCTTTCGCTTCCTTGTTTATATCTGGGTCCACGACACTTGCTCTGCTGTGCTCAGAAGTTTCCTTATGAAATCAAATACGATGAACATGCAGGAACATGTCAGTTCACCCGTTCTGCAGACACGATGCGTTCTGATCGTCTCACTGTGTGGCCGTTTTCTCTGCAAACACTGCAGAGCACAGCAGCTGTATCCATAAGTAAAGGATATCCGAAGTGTGAAAAACTTGCTGAAACAACTTCAGTTTATTATCTTTATCTAGACATAAAGGGCATTAAAGGCGCTGCCAGCAGGAACTGCCACAGGAGACTCTGCTCTCTGCCTTTCTGCTAATGTGTGCTGGTTTGTCTCTTCAGTATGGCTCTTTCTCTCCCAGGCACACATCTCCACCACTGTCCTGTACATAGACTTTTGTGAAGACATCCAGGACAGCAGCCCAGAGTCTAAGAATTGTCACATGGCACCCATGACATTTATTATGTGTGGGTCCTCAACTGGAATCAAAGGCATTTACACTTCTTCAGAGAAAATTATTCACATTAGGTCAGATAAAAATAAGATTACAAATAGCTTTGATTCGGGTTCTAGCTATTGTGCCTCCTCAGGAGGGTAAAGCTCTCCCACGAGACCCAAGTATTTCCCCACAGCTTCATCCCTGCAGCTAAGCCAGTGTGCATCATCTGATGTGTGTGTTTACTAAACCATCCATGCTTGGTTGTTTCCACCTAACAAATGCAATTGTTCAACTAACAGAATATACTGTCTACTTTTCCTGTGCTGAGAATGGCAATTGGAAAATGTTATGAAAATTAGTTCAGGTTGTACTTTTAGCTCACAATAGCTACTTCAAGCTTATCAATTATATATTTTTTAATTTGCCCTGTACTTTTTGAAAAAAAATCTTTTACATTTATTGTGGCAACATAAACCAAACACAATATCAGGATAGACACACCTTCTCCACACCCATTTCTTTTCTATCATAAAAGATTAGATTTGACTGGTAGCGTATGTCAGATATCATATAAAATTCCAATTAGGTTGGCTAATGTTATATAACTTCTAAATAACTTTCACTGAAGTTCTTAGCCTCACTGAATTTTGGCATTTTACAAACACCGTATTATAAGAACAAAGATTTTTATTGTAGAAATAGTCAAATATGATAAATAGTTTGGGGATAAAGGAATTAAATTGAAAACTTACACAGTGAGTCCAGCAACAGGCAGGATTCCTGCTGGTCCCTACCTGTGTGCACGCCTGGGACAGAGCTTAGGTTGTGGTCATCAACCGAGATGATTCTGACCTCAGTAGAAACTGTCGGTGCTTGTATATGTCTCTAATGGCTGCACTGGGCTCGGGGTGCTGTGCTGGGCTCGGGGTGCTGCGCTGGGCTCGGGGTGCTGCGCTGGGCTCGGGGTGCTGCGCTGGGCTCGGGGTGCTGAGCTGGGCTCGGGGTGCTGCGCTGGGCTCGGGGCTGCGCTGGGCTCAGGTGCTGCTAGCATCTGAAGGGCAGCAAACAGGGATGGCATCAAACATCTGGAATGGCCAGGACAACATTTTATCCCATTCATAATGTCAACAGTGCTGGGGCTAAGAAGCCTAATCCTAGAGACTCAGATAATTCTTTCCTTCTCACCCTTTAAGCTTTACATCGAAAGTGAAGGGCACTACTGTATTTTGCAATATCATTTCTTTTTCTGAGAAAGGGTTTCTCTGGAGCCTGTCCTGGAACTAGCTCTTGTAGCCCAGGCTGACCTTGAACTCACAGAGATCTGCCTGCCTCTGCCTCCCAAGTGCTGGGATTAAAGGCGTGCACCACAACTTCCCAGCTGAAATGTGATTTTGATGAACCAGGTTGTTTGGATCTAGTCACTGGCTTTACATATCAAAGAAATATTTCTGATTCCCAAAGTCTTAAGAAAAGTTTGTGTTTACTGGCAACTACTTGAAAAGGGATAGAAGCAATAATCAGAGCATTTCAGGTGAAGTCAAACTAAATTCCAGCGACTTAGCCTCCAATGGGATTGATGGAGGCCGAAGTCAAATATAAACCCAGAGGCTTAACCTCCAATGGGATTGATGTAGCCCAGTATGGCAGCTCCAGCAGGCATCCCTCGATTTATGAGATTCTATACAAACATGTTGTGCTTACTCCTTTTCACATTTTAAATCAATGGCATCATGGTTTGTAAAGTTCTACATGGTCCCAGCTGAATGAAAAATGTTACACATGTTCTCAGTGTATCTATAGTCAAAGAATTTAGAATCATAGTTTATAGATTATGAAACTCTGAAATTTATCAAACTTGCATGTTAAGATTACGTTGCTGCAACATGTATTTATTTGTAGAGTCCAAAGATTAAAGGTTAGATTGAAACCTACTCAACCATGATTTTACTTTTCTCGGGTGATCACATTGGGTAAGATTAAGAGTCGAGTTTCACGATTTCCTTGAGTAGCTGTATGATGTTGCAGGATCTGACTTCTTTTCTGGAGTCTAAAACAAGGCTCTGTCATTGAGTTACTTTGGTAAAATCACTTCATACTCTGTGGTTCAATTTTCTTTTCTGTAAACAGAAAACTATGATTATTTTTGGTTACATGTTGGCTGTAAGAACTGAATGAGTTGGGGGTGGGAAGATGACTCAGAACTCTTGCTGAGCAAAAGAGAGAACTTGAGTTCTAATTCTCAGCACCCACATAAAATCCAGGCATGGCCATGCACCCCTGTAACTCATAATTGGGAAATTGAGACAATGGAATCCCAAGAGTTTGCTCTCAGCCACTCTAGCCAAAATGGTGTGTTGGTGGAGGTTTCTGTCCTCCCTGGTACTGTAATAAACACACAGAAACTATATTATTTGCAATACTGTTTGGCCAATAGCTTAAGCGTATTTCTGGCTAGCTCTTATATCCTAAACTAATACATCTCCATTAATCTGTACATCACCATGAGGTCGTGACCTACCGGCAAAGTTCTGGCAGGCTCCAGAGGAGACGTTGGTCCCTGTCTGCAGCTACATGGCTTCTCCCTGACTCCACTTACTCTCTCTATGTATCTCTGTTAGTCTGGCTTTTACTCTGTTAAGCCATTGGCAATAAAACATATTTACAGCATATATCATCACCCATATCAATGGTGAACTTCAGGTTCATTGAGTGACTTTGTCTCTGAAAATTAGATGGGGAGTGGAAGGGGAGGCATGTGACATCATTCTTTGCCATCTGAATGTGCACACATGGGTATATACTCCCCTCATGAACATATAACACATAATACACCAAACACATTGAATATTTTAATGAGTGAATATATTAATTTATTATATATTATGTATGATAACTATATAAATAATTAAAATAAATTGTGTAAATACATATCAATGTCTGATACGTAGAAATTTAACCTACTGTAATAATGATTATATAATGAACTTCAAAGTTAAAACAAAAACCAGCTTGAAAATACATTAACATATAATGGCATTCAGTAAACATGGTGGATAAATCCAAATTTCCTCCAAGTTAAAGGGTTTTATTATTTATTTCCTAATTCATTTGCTTATTTCTTCCTGATCATCATGTTTGATGAACTGTGAGTTCTAGCGCTCACTCCGACATTCTGAGATGTTCTGAGATAAAGCCAAGAAAGGTTGGATGCAAAGCTAGAGCTCTGAGCATCAGCCCTGTAGGCAGAAGTGCTGAGATTATGTCTGCCCATCTGTATCCTGCATGGTGTCTTACAAAGCCGGCACTGGTGGGTGAATTGGGCATGGCGAGCTGAACTATTCCCTTCTAGGTGCGTAAGCTATTCCCTCTCTGGTAGTCATCCACGAACCTCTTAATTAATGCCTTCCTGACACTGGTCTTTTCCTCCTTTGTTAGTTTTTCATTGCAAAACAAATCACCACCTAGTGGCGGAAAACCAGGCGCATTTATTGTCTCCACGTTTTTGTGCGCTAGGAGTCTGAACGGCTCACCTGCATTGGCTTCAGATCACCCAGGCTACAAGGTGTCTGCTGGGAGTCATTCTCATTCATTTGGAAGTCTTTCTAAGAAGGATCCACTTGAACGTTGTTTGCCTGTTAGCCCTACTCATTCCAGCAGTTTGTAAGCCTGGGGGCCCAGATTCTCACTGGTTGTTGTTGTTTCGATCTCTGAAGGGTGGGCGTCAGGTCCCTGCGATCACCCTACTCTACAGCATGGCTGTGGGTCTTCGAAACTCCAGGAAAATTTCTCACTCCAGTCAGCAACTTAAAGTAATATCTTGGGGTTGGCATGCTGCCGCTGTGTCATACTGTGTGAGCTGGATACAAGTCACAGGTTCTGCCTACACCGAAGTGTGAGCTGCAAAGAACAGAGACATGTGTACTGTTCTGTCAGAATGCTTTATGGAGTGACTCCATGCACCCACCTTGCTTGCCCATCTCCATCTCTGCCTCCCCCGCAGACTTCACTTATTCACGTCTATCTGCCAGTCCCTTCTCACCTAGCACTGATTGTATCCTCTAACAGAGGAAACTGGTGCTTAGTTTTGCTCAGTGAACTTTTATTTCTAACAGACTTGTTGAGGGTAATTCATTGGTAAGCTTTTAGTAAATGAAGCTAAACATAATGCTAGCCTATCACAATCTAAGGTATTTGCTAATAAGTTTTATGATAATGATTTAGTAATTATTTGAGAATTTCATACAATGTATTTTCATTACAGTCATCTCTTTCAAGTCTTCCCAGATTCAGTATCACCTCCCTAAGTCCAATTTGTGTTGCTCAAGTATTCTAATGGAGGTAGGCCTGCCATGGAGCAAGGCTAACCTACTAGGGATTTGACCTTTACAGACAGAGGCCAACATCTCTTCATCTAGGCCATGGGACATCATGGCCACTGCTTCTACTCCAAGCTGGAATTTTAACTGACTTGAGCTTTCCAATAACTTTTTAAGGGTGGGTTTAGTTATTTATGTACGTAGAACTGGGCTGAACCTTCAAGATAATGATTAATAAGTTGAGTTAGAAGATAAAAGAACTTTATGATCTCCTTTAGTATTTGGTGATGACCTTTGTAACCTATTCTGTTATCTAACCAAAAATATCCTTCGCCTTCTAGATGAACAAGAGATTGTACAGAAGCGCACCTTCACAAAATGGATCAATTCCCACCTGGCTAAGGTAAAGAAAACCTTTCAGAGTTAGAGGTTCATCTTACAGGAGCCAATAATATGTTGTTAATGAAGCCCCCAAAAGAGCACATTGTAAAGGAGGGTTGCTGTCACCACTCCTGACCAGTGATGTTGGTGGTATTATGGGTTGGCTATCTGCTCCCTAAGTGTGGAGTCTGATAACCACCTCTGGGAAGAAATGAGCTGACAGCTGGTAAAGAGACACTTTTTTATGAACCTTGAGAAAATAATCCACTCAGTTTCTGCTTCTATGGAACTGTAGGTGTCATGCACAGAGGGAGAATTTGTGCTGGAATTTTGTTTGGTTTTGTCGATTCCAATTAGTACAGAGAGGAGCAATGATTGAGTTGTCTTATGCAAGGAGCTTTATTTGAGAAGGTCCTGACAGGCTCTTTTGGTGAGAATATATCCTAGGTAGCAGGACACTAGAAACACGAAAATCATCTACATTAGGTTATGAGGTGACCATGTGTCCACAGGTGGCACTGTCTTTGAAAATAAATGATAATATAAAATGGCTTTTGACCTTAGCATGCCACCACAAAATTATTCTCCTATGTTGCTGATTGAGAAAAAGAACAAAGCAAGGGACATCATTTTTAAAAAATAGACTCAATTGAAAGGACAGTTGTCTGAATTCTGTGGAGAGGGGCGCTCGGGAGACTATTCCTGGGACATTTCTACTGTGGTGTGAATCTCAAATATTGCTCAGAAGTCCACTGGTTCCGCAATGAGCACTACTGTCCCACAGTCTCAGGGATCAACCTGACAGGATATTCAGTTGTTTTGTTCATGAAGGCCTTACTGGCTTGTTGTCTTCTGCCTTCTTCTGGTGTCCTCACATGAAAGCGAGAGAGTGAGCTCTGTTCTCTCTTCCTGTAAGGACCGTCCATCGCACCACAGAGACCCACCTGTGACTCGACCTGAGTCTAATTGCTAGGTCAAGGCTCTGCCTTTAAACACCATCACACCTGGGTTGAGGGTTTCAGCATCCGGATTTAGAGGGTATCCAAACATCTAATCTACAATAAGCCCCAAGTTTACTCTGACATCTTTAGACTTGAAGCAAATGAAAACTCCTCTTACATTCCTAATACACATGGGAACTCAGCCCGGGGACGGCAGTCACATGCCTGTCTCCCTGACACGGCTGACATTTCCCTATGTAGTAATCCCTAATATAGATAGCTTTGTGTATTGGGGTTGCTGAAGGTAATCTGACAACTAACCAATCTGGACAAAGCTAAAGAGCATTGCATTCTTCTGTTACGTGGCTCATATACACTTCCTGCAAGTTTCTGTTGACATCTATCAATGAAAGTAAGAATAAGAACCAATGCCTCAAAATTGTTGTGTTTTATATTTTTCTGATAATCTAAATGTTAGTTTTAACTTTCCATGATAGGTCAGGCCATTTCATCTCTGTGAACATTAAAGGAGAAAAAATGTTGAAATAACCAGAAATAAATGAACTTATTTCTAGAATGCAGCATATAAATGTCCAGGATTCCGACAGTCTAAGGGCTTAGGTACAACAATCATGGGAAGTTCTGTAGATTTAAACTATAATGATAAAAATAAAATAAAATATATTTTATTTCTGTGATAGTATCTTAGTAATTTAACAAACTATAATTATTTAAAAATACTTTAGAGAATAATTTAAGTGCCTTTTTATTTTTATTTTTTCATATTATTTTATTTTTCATTGAAAAATTTACAATTCTTCCCCTTCTCCCAGTTCCCTTCTGCTCCCCTAGTACCCCTCCTCCCTCCCCCTGTTTCCTTAAGAGGGGGCAGGGTACCCTGCCCTGTGGGAAGTCCAAGGCCCTCCCCCTTCTATCCAGGCCCAGGAAGGTATGCATCCATATAGACTAGGTTCCCAAAAAGCCAATACATGCAGAAGAGATAGGTCCCAGTGCCATTATCATTGGCTTCTCAGTCTGCCCCATTGGCAGCCACATTCAGAGATTCTGGTTTGATCATATGCTTGTTCAGTCCTGGTACCGCTGGATTTGGTGAGCTCCCATTAGATCAGGCATATTGTCTCAGTTGGTGGACCAGCCCCTCATGGTCCTGACTTCCTTGCTCATCTTCTCCCACCTTCTGCTCTTTGACTGGACCTTGGGAGCTCAGTCCATTGCTCTGATGTGAATGTGGGTCTCTGTTTCTATCTCTATCCATCGGACGAAATTTCTATGGTGATGATCAAGATATCCAACACCCCTTTATGATAAAGGTCTTGGAGAGATTAGGGATTCAAGGTTCATATCTAAATATAATAAAAGCAATATACAACAAGCTGACAGCTAACATCAAATTAAATGGAGAGAAACTCAAAGGATTCCACTAAAATCAGGAACAAGACAAGGCTGTCCACTCTCTCCATATCTCTTTAATATAGTGCTTGAAGGTAAGTGCCTTTTTAAAGGAATAAATCTATTTCCTCAAAATCACATCAGGAAATTGACTATATTCCAAATCATCTTTCATAACAGATCCTGGCAGGTATATGAAGAGGAATACAGCATTGAGATACAAAAATGTTGGTGTTTCTGTCCTGTCTGAGGTCATCTAGTTTTGGGTCCATGAGGGCATATTCAGAGATGCTCATAGAAGTTGATTTCAGGAGGGGTGTGTGTGTGTGTGTGTGTTATGTATGTGTGTGTGTGCTGTGTTTTATGTGTGTGTTTGCATGCACACATGTGTATGTATGTGTGCATGCTCAGCTGGAGGCCAGGAGCTATGTGAACCTCTTCAATCAGATTCCCTATTTTTTCGTTTTGGATTCAGGGTTTATTTCTGAATCCAAGTTCACTGATTCAGACAGTTTGAAAGATCTACATTTTATTTTATTTTTGGATGGCCTGTGAACTTCAGGGACCCTTCGCTCCCTGCCAGGTCTCTGTTTAAAGTCACACTCTACTGTGCCTGGATTTTCCTATGCTGCTAGGGATCAAGCTCAGGTCCTCGTGCTCAGGAGGCCAGCATTTTACATGCTGAGTCCCTGTGCCCTAGGGTTTTTGATAGGAATATTTCATTTGCGTTTTTTGACTCCTCTCCTCAGTTGCAGCTCTATAAATGATTTATAATTATATAATCAACTCTTTTATTGATGGCAGGACTTCCATTCTGCTGTGACATTTTTTTGTAGATATTATGACAGCAGTCATAAGAGATGACATGTAGATAAGTGTACAATATGGCTCTTGAAAATACACTTTTATTAGCCCATCTAACTTAACGAAGTAGAGGAGAAACCTAAAATTTTTCTGTTTATAATTTTATGTCAGTTATGTACATAGCTATAAAATTTTTAAATTTGTGTGCATAGTTATACTTCTCATATATTTGTTTTGGACTATATGTGTCTGCAATTATCCGAATCATTAGTGGTCAATATCATGCTATATAGTCTTAGATAAACCAGTGGTGGTTTCATGGAACTGACCACATTTCTTTCCAAGATGAGACTTCTATTTAGGTAAGAAAACTATAATTCTCTTTTTATTGATAAGAAACCTGAAACATTCTATTCTTTAATTCTGCTAATTAGAGGAAGTAGGAGTTTTTATAATCATTACCCTGATAGAGACGTCCAGAGAGAGTTGTTCAAGTCCGGGTTCCAGGTTTGTGTTTAACCCATTAGCATGAATCACGAAGCCTGGTTCCACATTGTAGCAATGCTGTGTGCTGAGCACACATGTCCCGACCATGAACCTCAGCCCCTTTATATTTTATCTTATTTAATTCTCACAGCAAGTGTGTTATTCCCATTCATTTATATGCCAAGTCCTCAAAGCTTAAAGTTAATTAATAAGCTTGGTAATTCAGCAATGACAAAGCTGTGGTTTGATCCCATAACTCCTAAGTGTGGGTGTTGTAGGTCAGGTTAGCTGCAGTAATGAAACACCATAGGCAGCAAGGCTGGCACAACAATTTCTACCTAGTTCTGAATCCCAAGAAGCCTGAGTTCAAGGTGCTGGGGGACTTGGTCTCCCTAGTTGCTGCTCTTTCTGTCTTCACTTGGAGAAAAATGAACTCTGGTCTCTCTCCTTCCTGTTCTAAAGATGCTCATCAGTCTCCTCCAAGGGCTCCTACCTTCATCTTAACTAATCCAGATAATTAAGAGATCTGCGAGTGTCATGGTTTATGCCCCCAGTTCTCTCTTCATATAAAGATACTGGTCACACTGGCTTAAGATCCATGCTAATGACTCCGTTTTGACTTGATAAACCCTATAAAGACCGTATTTCCAAATACAGCAGCATTCTAAAGTAGTGGGAGTTCAGGTTTCAGTGTGCACTGTGGGAACAATAGCGCTGTGCAGAAGACATCTATTAAGAGCACGTTCTGTTTTTATACCAAATTCGATTCAGGTATTACTTTAAAAGAATCAGTTAGGATTTCCAGGTTGAAGACCTATAGACCTATGCTAATTAAATTAAGTGATGTGTTCACTTTAATGGCTGTTTTCATTTTCCCAGTTACCTTTCCACCAAGAGCATATTACATGAAAACACTTTCTTAATTGAGTTTCACTCCCATCCCTTTCCTTGCATACACTGGACCTATTCGTGAACCAATGCAAGAAGATGACAGAGCAAAGGGATAAAGTTAATGCCCACATTCACCCCCATCCTTCACTTGTTTTCTTAAAGCTATAGTATCAATGTGAGGTCATGAATATGTTAAGTAGCTTGCTTTTAATACTTTTCGATTGTATACACAAACCAACACATCACCTTATGCATTGTAAATATATTCAATTTTTAGCTGTTGATTACACCTTAATAAATCTAGGGGAGATGAATTGAAAATTAGCTATTTCCAAATGCGTAATTAAATACTTACAAAAGAAACTCATCTCAAAATGTGTCACATTCATTAGCTTGGAAACTGTTAGATTACGAATAATGGGAGCTCACGAGGTTTATGGAGGTTAATAAATATTGTGATAAAGGCTGTCATAGTTTCCTCCTTCAAACTATATCATATTCACATATTGACACATATTTTGGAATGCTGTTTGACAGCCTAAGTGATGTTCTAGCTACTGAAAACGAAACCATGAACAAAACAGAAAAAGATTTTCTGTCAGCAGTGTAGGTAGCTAAAGGTGACTGGATCCTGGGCGAGTTTTGAAAAGAAGCCAGTACAATTTGAGGATGGATCAGCAACTGGGTATGAGTGGCAGGGAGGTGTCCAACACAGCCCCAAATATACAATGCAGGGAAAATAAATGAGGACATGTTCTGGCTCTGTGCCACATGGAGAAAGCATGTTATCGTACAAAAAAAAAATCATTGGCAGCAGAGTTTCTCTGGTACACTTGAAGCTGGGCCCGCAGAATGGGTGGTGTTGCTTTTGGGACCTTTATTTGATGTTGAATTAAATAAACAAGGAACTGGAAATGGCTTTGCTCTCCATTAGAGGAAATGAAATAGAATGGAAGTTTCTCCCCACCTCTGCCAAAGAATGGTGGAAAAATAAGAGCCAGAGCGCATCCATGAAAGCACTGGATGAGAAATAGACGCATGCAAAATGTTTGAATTACCTGGCTTGTGGAGATATCGGGAATGTCTTTGATTGCCTGAATGGCATGGCAAACTCTTTTAGATATTACGTTAATTTAGTTAGATGCTGCCTGTATGGGGGGGGGGTCATCGTGGTCTTGATCAATGTGGTCCAAACCTAGCTTGGTACTTTGATAGATTTTGGTGTAGTAGGTTCTTGACCAACCTTTCCAGAGGGGACTCACCCGGACATCTGCTGGTTCACCTCTCTTCCCATTCTGTTCTTTTCTCTGTTCCTGTTGTTTTATGTGTTTTCCCTACCCTGAAGATAACCATCAGGGAGTGAGGGCTCCCTGTGCAGGCTCTAGGATGGAAAACTTATCCTCTAAACTCTCCCGTAGGCTGTATCCTTCCCTGAGCCATATGTAAGTCAGATGGAATAGTTTGTCTGTTTCTGGGAATGAGGGGGCATCTAACTGCACAGAGGACTCAGGAATAATAGAACAAGACTACAGCCATCCTTTTCTCAGCACCTCCCAACACCCTGTGCAGAAGGCAGTACTGTGAATATACCAGGCCATGGTCATGCGCCATGCTTAGCAACCCTTAATTTTGTTTACAGTATGTGTCTCACCTAAAGAAAGTGGCCATCTGTGGCCTGAAATCCTCTTAGAGATTTTCTAGTCTGGGTTTACTGGCCACTAAATATCTAACAATCACTAATATAATACTAACCATAGGATGTGATTGCATCATCTTAAAGTGACATGCCATAACATTTTTGTGGCATAAAATACTTGACCAGCCTTTTGCCCACGGGGAACAAAATCCTCCATAGATGGCCAAACACAACGATGGTAAGTGGGTACCTGGGTTGGTGCTGGAAAGTGACAGGAATCTTTTTTTTATTCTTTACATTGCAAAAGACTGAATCCTTAATGCTGCAAATCTACTTTATAATTATGAGTGAGACACTGAGTGGCTCATTCCCTGAAACATTGGCAGTAGAATACCACATGATGCGGCAATTATGTTGCTGGGTTTGCACCTGAAGACCCGAAAGCAGAGTGGTAAAGGTGAATCAATAACCCCGGTTCATGGCAGGCATCTGCAGCTGTGGCTAAAAGATCGCAACAACACTGTATTCACTGACAGGGGAATGGATTTACAGAACATGTTGTGTACCACAACAGAAGCAGAGGGAGGAAATTCTTCTACCTGCTGCAAAGCAGAGGAACATCGAGAACATTGTGCTAAGTGAAATAAGCCAGTCACCAAGTGACAAATACTTCATCACTCTGCTCTTGCCGGGTAGCAAGAGCAGTCAAAAATGCTGAAATGGAATCGGGGGTGGTTTTTAGGTTATGAGTATTTTAGCATAGCTAAATGTTTAATAATAAAACTAATATTTATAAACAACCTAGTTCCTCTGATCACATACAGTCCCGTCTTACAGAAGTCGTTTACTCAAAGTTCATCATCCAGCGGGAGCGAGAAATGTCAGGAACAGAAATTATCCCCTCCAGAACAGCGCTTCAAGGCTGACTGAGGGTTAGGCATGGAGGCATGCTCTAGCAAGTGAACAAAATTTGTTTTTTTTTTTTTGAAGATTTGCCTAAAGGGGGACATTACTGAAAGCATTCCAGATATCTCAGACTAAGAAGGAAATGCTGGCAGGGCAGGAAAGGGTTAACTTACCACTCTTTGGGCTTCTAAGTCCTTCTCAGATTAAACAAAAAAAAAAAGGAGAAAAAACAAAAACAAAACAAAACAAAAAACACTTGTCTTTAGGAAACAGTCACAGTGGCTTCCAGGAGAAAAGCCCTGTGAACCTGGACTGTGTACACAGCCTGATGAGAGTCAGCATGCTGTACATTTGTGCGCTGTTTACATTTGTTTGCAGGAAATGTCATCTCTGCATCAATGTTCTAGCCATGCTGCTCTGCTTTAATCCAGTCATTGCCAATAGACAGCATGGTTTGTGTAAGCACCATTTTTTTTTTTGCCCTTGAAATGAAGGAGAGAAGGAAAGGTAAATTTCGAGTATCTACAGTCAGTTGTGGGGGCACGCAGACTCCCATTAAAGACACTGGACACTTGGGTGGCATTTCCTGGCTGTTGTCACAGATTGTCATTAAATAATGAAGTCCATGCATATGTCACAAGACTCCACTTAGGAAGAGACCAATCATTCACTTTGGAAGCCTGTGACTTCCCTTGCTCTCCACTCCCAAGTGCCTCTCCCCTGCAATGATTTAATTCACCTGCCCCCTGGCACCATGAGTTGAACAGTTTCCCACTGTTCTGTGAGCCACAAACCTTGAGACTAGCTGAGACTCAGCATACTGACTTATCTATCATGGAGAAGGGCACAGGGTGGAGCAGCTTTGCAACATCCACAGTGCTAGTCTGGTGTTGCATCCATATGTCACTGCCATGAGCCAATTTGGCCCCAGTCATCATCCGTACTAAAGGAGAGAATGTGAAGTGTTCAGGTTGGACTATGTCACAAACATGGTTGTGAGGGGACACACTGTGAGCCCGACTGACTTGTACCTATGCCAATATGGTAAATACACACGATGCACCTATTGCTACAAACCAGTCTTTCTCAAATCTACATGGAATGGTGGGTTTAGTTAATAAAGCCATCGCCTCTAGCTGAGTTAGCTGGTAGAATTTCAGCTCATCAGTTCATATTTTTCTTAGTGACATTAAATAAATCATCTTTATAGGCTCATGGATTCTGAAAAGCGAATGCTAATGCCTTCCCTTTTGTACTAGCTTTCTGTCTAACAAGGTGACTCCTGTGATAGCAAACCTGGGCTCTGGTCCCAGTTGCTCAACATATGTGATCTTGGCCAGTGACTTGGTCTTGCTGAGATTCAGAGTCCTTGTTTGTAAACATGAAATAAAATAAACATACAGTCATCTTTTTATTAGCATACCAGCAGTTTCTAGTTAATTACCATGTAAATATGGTAATGAGATCATCATTGAGACACGACGAAGCATCTCAGACAGGAGAATAGAGTTCCTTTGCTTTGCTGTTGAGGTTTGGGCTGTCTGTTATTGTGTTGATAAAGTCAATCCAGTGGTTTCTAGCATACACCAAAAAGATTTGAATCATACAAAATGAATAGAAACTGTCTTTGGGGTTTATTAATGTTGAAGGTAAAAGCTGTTTATTTGATATTAAAGCTCAATTAAATTTCAGCTTCAGAGGGGAAAGGGAAATTTTTGACACTCTTCTAGCTGATTCTAGTTCTGAATTCGCCCTGAATAAAGACAACTAAAGAAGCACATTACAGTACCTTTCAAAGGAAGAATGTCTGTTTTAGATAAATTGTACTTGTTTTCATATTTTTATACCCAGTAATTGCTGACACAGATGTTCACATAATGACATCTAACCCATTAAAATTATTTGAACTTTCAGTATCAACTCTTTGAGTTAGATAATATATTTGCCTCTAAAAATGTTTATAACCACTGACAAATATTTTATATCTTCCAGTATGGACAGATTCATAATTTCAGATTATGCTGTGGCTGATATAAAGGTTAACATTTTAAAATGAAAAAAAAATAAATAAATAAACATACAGCCCATATTATAATTCTAAGCATATTTGGATGTCCAACAGTGTTCTGTTCATTCTCCCATCTCCATTCTACCACACTCCCTTCCTTATTCAAAGATCTAGCAGGTTCAAGTGCACAAACATCTAGGTTGTAGATGCCAAGCATTGGATATCATATAGTCACTCTCTATGGCTATTTTGTAATAATTCCTTTATGTACCAACATTTTTTGTTTATATATAATTTTTAAATGTGAGAATTCTTAAATTTTCATGCCATGAAAATGGTTATTTCTCTTATGATTTGTCTTCAACTATTCCCTTATTCCCTCCCCCTATAAAGGAATTTCTTTTCAGAACATAAAATTGACATGAAATAGCAAATATGACCATTCTGTCATGAAAGCAAATGGTGGATAAAAACTCAATATGTGCTTGTGCCTACAGACTAGTAAGGAAATACATGTTACATTCACAGCATAGTCATATACACACGCAACCTCACCACACACTCCCACACTCCCATTAGCAATAGATTACTTACCCTGGTGTAACACACAAACACACACACTTATATGAATATTTTTAAAAGGAGGGAGACATTTGATCTTCTTGTAGTCCCCAAAAGAAGGCAATGGTACTTGTTACAAAGCACCTCTACTGTGGTGAAGGCAAAGGCAGACTCGGGTAGAAACGGGGAGCCCCAGCCTGGCTCACCCTTTGGATTGACTACACTACTTAGGGGCTCACCGGGCAGTATCAGCTCCTTAGCCACAGAGACCTGTGCAGGTTCTCTGAGTTTCTAGAACTGTGAGAGGACAGGCGATTCTTTTAGAGTCGCATCACAGGACACAGACCTTATTTGAGGAAGGTTTTAGAAAGAATGGCTCAACAGGAAAGCCCTTCATTTATAGTGCAAGAAGAGGTCTGTTTTTGAACTCCTCAGACTTGGCTGAAAAATGTTCTATTTCCACTAAATATGGATTGCTAAGATCAAAGGGGACTGTGATGAGTAAGATTTCTAAATATTCTACAAAAAAAAGACAACGTAGCATGAGCGTGGTCATGGTTCTATCAGTTCTTGAAAATCTGTGGGAACAAAGCCACGGCCTTTACTTTCTGTTACATCAAGCTCCAATCAGTTGTCCTCATTTCTCCCTGCCTTTGGGCTTCCAACCCTATGATCCAAGTCTGGCAAAAGAGTCGTCTTGGTGCTCTATCTGTTCATGTAACCACAGATATACTTCAGGTAAAAGATTTCATATCTGACTGTCAACTGAGAAATAATTGTGCCATGGTCATCAAAGATACTGTGTGCTGTGCAGAAAAGATACTTGATACAAAATGGGATTTCCTTTTCATTCTGAAGCGAGTTTTGACAAATAGACATATTTTACTGACTTCATCCAACATTTACCTGAGTCACCCAAGCAGGCAGCCAGAAACACATACAAAGTGTCTGCTGTGTTTCCAACAGCACTTAAGGGAGCTCACTCCTGAAAGGGGGGAAGGATTCAAGAGTTCAATCAATGCTGACAATTTTGTGAAGACCAAGAGACCCATTGAGGTTGGCCATAGCTAAGAAGGAAAGGAAAGAAGAAAGAGAAAGGAAGATGGGGAGAAGAAAAAGGAGGGAGATGGAAAGGAAAAGAGGAAGAGAAGGAAGGCCAAGGAAAGAAGGACGTAGAGAGAAAAGAGAGTGAAGAGGAAGGATGTGAGTCAGACTGGCAAACTTTAGAGGACTGAAGGAACGGGGCAAGAGGAGAAGGGTGTCAGCAACACCAGAAAGAGGACAGTGGGCTGAGGACTGTCCAGCGGTCACTGGATTACCCTGAAGACCAGTTCCAGAAGCACCCAAGAGCACTGTGTTCCAAAAATGGAGAGAGATGTGTGTGCATAGTGCTGGGTTGTGTGTCCACGCATCTTGTCATCTATGCATGTTTTCATCTCTGCATGTTACCACCCATACATGTTACAGCCCATGCATGTTACCACCAAGGCATGTTATCATCACCATGTGTGCTATTAACTATGCATGCCATCACACATACATGTTATCACCATGAGTGCTATCATCTATGCATGTCATCATCCATGCATAATATTACCCTTGCAATATCATAGCTTTGGTGCCAAAGGTATTGTAATGTTTATTATTTTGCGAAAATTTCCAGTTTCAGGGAAAAATTTTAGTTTTCCCTGGGTGTCCATGTAAAACTTTATTTTTATTTTGTCACTAAATTTATTATATATTTATGAGTTTTCCTTATGGTTTCTCTTCACTTAAGTTATTAGGATACAAGTTGGTACTTTGAGTGATACCTGTATCCTATTTATAATGGTGATAAATGGATAATACAATAATTTGCCTGATATTACATTGGTTTTTTTATTGCAATGGCTTTTTTATTCTAAATAATTTGACTTAAATGTTTGGGATATAAAGTAAGTTTTTGCTATATAATAAAGACGCAGCATGAATGGTGGAATCCAGCAAGGAATGACTGAAAATGCTGAGGCTGTTATTTTTGAACATGTATTTCACAGCATGAGGACAAAATGTGTTCAGCTGTTCATTTCAAAAAGAAAGAGAAATCCATTTAAAATTAGAACTATAACATTCAGCCTCCATAATTCATGCAGTCAGTGAAAGAAACAGAAATGCTTCATGTCAGTGGGCAGAGGAGAAAGTGGACCTCAGTGGAACACTGTGCATCTTAGTATCTCTACATAAAACACATTTTTAAAAAGAAAAAAACAAAGAGAGACAGACAGTTGAAAGTGAAGCATTAGGCCTTTAACAAAGTTCAGCAGGAGCCAGGAAACCATGGAGCTTGAACTCTGACAAATGGGCCAAGTTTTGTTTCTGGGACTCAATGGTGAGCCCATCTCTGTAGCATGAGGGCCTGGTTGTTTTCTGTCCTCCCACCAGGTCCCACAGTCATTAGGTCCTAAAGAAATCACACAGAGAGATCAATATTAGGTTATAAACTGATTGGCCCATTAGCTCAGGCTTCATATTAGCTCTTATAACTTATATTAACCCATTATTCTTATCTATGTTAGCCACATGGCTCAGTACCTTTTTCAGCGGGAAAAAGCAGCAGTACCTGCTTCTTCGGTGGTCTGGGCAGGAGTGAGGAGGAATGGGCTTCCTCTATCCCAGCATTCTCCTGATCTCATCGCTCCGCCTCTCTTTCCTGTCTGGTTGACCTGCCTATACTTCCTGCCTGGCCAATCAGCATTTATTTAAAACATGATTGACAGAATACAGACAATTCTCCCGCACCACATCTCTCTCCATGGGACATTAACATTAAATCCCTACTGCTTTGCCTACTGCTGACACTCCCAAGCACTCTGATGAACTCCAGCCTACTCAGCGTTTCAACAGTGTTCAACATGATAACATTAGAGATACTGGTGACTTGAAATGGCCTTTTTCTTTTGCATACAGGGGCGGAGAGGCATTCAGTGATCATGTGTACTGCCACGCTTAGGGCCTCCTGACTCCGGCTCCTCTGAGAGGAGGTGTGCTGTGTACTGCTCTGTGAGTTACAGGACAACCTGCTACACAGTTCAGAAACACCCTGTGTGTTCCTATAGCCTAGGGGGAAATGCCCTCCAGAGCCTGAAGCTCCTTGAGCCTTATTCATGGTGAAGTGACACTGCTCCCCTCGGTGTGGAGCAACTCCTGTTGTTTTATCCAATTCTGCTTTAAACTCTGAAACGTTTTAGTTCATCTGACACCAGCTCACCTTTGTTAAAAGCTCTTCTTCTAGAAAGGATCTGGCACATAAATTAAAGCCTAAGCATTAAATATAATGAGGTTTTAATTTTTTAACTTATTGAAAATATATTTTTATAAAAAATATTCTGATTACAGTTTCTCCTTCCCCAACTCCTTCCAGATTCCCTATGCTTCCCCATTCACCCAATCCGCATCCTTTCTTTCTCATTAGAATATTGACATAATTAATAATAACATAAATAAACAGACTCAAATTGTACATAACAAACGGGAGGAAGAGCTGCAGAAAAAGCACAAGAAACACATACAGATGCTGAGACATACAAATTTGTACACACACAAAAAAAACCCACATAAAAACAAAATTGCAAGCCTTAGTAGATAAGTAAAAGATATGTAAGGGGGAAATATTTAAACGAAAAAAAAAACCCTAAGACAAATACCCTCCATGAACACTACTGAGGTCGTTTTGTGTTGGCCATCTCCAGTGAGACCCCATTGGAGAAAAGTAATTTTTCCTACGTGAGCAGTTATCAATTACAGATAGCTTCTGTAGGGATGGGGCTTGTGTCTACTTCCTCTCTTAGCATTATGATCTCATCTGTGTCAGACCTGTGCATGGCCTGTGTGTGCTGGCAAACACTCCATGAGTGCATATGTTCCTCATTCCTGTCATGTCCCAAGGCTTTGTTTCCTTGGTGTCTGCCATCCCCACTGGCTCTTACAATCTTTCTGCCTCCCCTGCTTCAGAGTTCCCTGAGTCCTGAGGGGAGGGATATGGTGGGAACAGCCTATTTATGTCTGAGTGTTCCAAGATCTCTCACTCTCTACACATTGTCCAGTTGTGGGTCCCTGTATTTATCCCCACCTACTGCAGGAAAAAGCTTCTCTGATGATGGATGACAGAGCAAGACACTGATCTACGAGTATAGCAGAATGCCATTAGGAATCATTTCATTGCTATGTTCTTTAAGCAGAACACTAGTATTTTGCCTTCCCATAGGTCCATGGCCTGTCTTGTTTCAGGTTCCTGGATACCTGGTCAGTCTCAGGCATGGGTTCCATCTCATGGAGTGAGCCTTCATTCCAGCCAGGGGTTGGTTGCTCCCACAAGTATTGTGCCACTATTGCACCACTGTATCTTGCAGGCAGGGACACCACTGTAGACTGAAGAGTTTGTAGCTGGGTTGGTGTTTGCCTTTCTCCCCTGGTAGCATGCAGAGTACCTTCCAGGGCCTGAACACTAGTCAATGGGACTGGAGGCTATATGAGGGCACCAGATTGACTTCTCTGAGTTCAGTGATAGGATATAATGAGGTTTTTAGATATCTAGTTTTATTTATGCCAGTCTAATTATCTTCTTGAAGCTTTCAACATGTAACTGGTAATTACATAAAAAAGATAATCAAGGAGTCTGGAGTATAGCTTAGTGGTAGAGCCTATGCCTACCATAAAATAGCCTTGGTTCAGCTCATAACACAAATAACTAGTCAATGGATGGATGGATGGGTGGGTGGATGGATAATAAAGTGTATATGAATTTCACCCCAGTGAGTGGCATTTTGTCTTGCAGCGGAAGCCCCCCATGGTGGTGGATGACCTTTTTGAAGACATGAAAGATGGTGTCAAGCTGCTTGCTCTGCTGGAGGTCCTGTCGGGGCAGAAACTGGTAAGGATATTTTCTGACCCTACCTGCTCAGTTGTGTCCATCTGGAGTGACAGAACTGTGTGCCAAAAGGACACTAACCATAGGAGAGGAACTTCTTTGTTAGTTGTTGACTGAGGTTTCTGTACTGCCTGATTCCTGCCATCCTTAAGTCCCAAAGAAATCACACAGAGTTCTACATTAATTATAAAGTGATTGGCCTAGGAGCTCAGGCTTCTTATTAATTAATTCTTAGATCTTTCATTAACCCATTATTCTTGTCTGTGTTAGCCATGTGGCTTGGTACCATTTTTGGCAAGGCAGTCACATCTTGCATCCTCTGCATCTGGGTAATGACTACAGACTGACTCTTTTCTCCTCCCAGAATTCTCTTGTTCTCATTTCCCCACCTGTACTTCCTGCCTGGTCACCCCGCCTATAGTTCCTGCCTGGCTACTGGCCAATCAGCATTTTATTAAACGAGTACAAGAAACAAATCTTTACAGGGTAAAACCATTGTCCCACAGCACTTAGTAATTATTAATATCCCGGAAATACTGGCTCTTACCCCATGTAGAGAACGAAGAGTGTATTAGCCTCTCGTTCTCGCGGACAGAGAGCACCGTGACTGAAGTGGTGACAATAATGTTTAAGAGGAAAGAGTCACCAGTGCCCTGACAAGGTGGACAATGCGTCCAGAAGGTATCAGGGAGGTCACCTGGGTTATAAATTACAAACCAACAACTGTTTCACTTTCAGTATTTGTCCTCTTTTCCTTTCTATGGCTATGATAAAACTCTGATAAAATCACTTAAAGGAGGAAACAGTTAATTTGATCTTAAAACCCTCAAGTCATAATCCATCACTGAAGGGCGGTCAGGGTAGGAACTTCGGGCAGGAACTTGGAGGCAGGGACAGAAGCAGAGGCCAGGGAAGGCTGCAGCTTCTTGGCTTGCTTTCCACAGCTTGCTCAGCTTGTTTTCTGATACAATCCAGGTTCACCTGACAGTGAGCTGGGCCCTCCCATATCAGTCATTAATTAAGAAGATGCCCTACAGACTTGCCTCCAGGATGATCTGATGGAGGTGCCCTCTTCCCAGCCCACTCCAGTTTGCTGCAAACTGATAAACACTAACCGTGATTACATCTGTCCTAGGCGAAAGGTTTGTCTCTTACTATTCATGTAGCCGTCTGCTGGAAACTAAGTTTGAAAGCAATATGGCACTTGCCATGTTCTGGCTGACATCCTCTATCATCAATCACTTGTAACAAGAACAGAATGCTCAGAGAAACATTTTTATGTCCCATAGAACCAACAGAGTGTCAGCAACATTGGCAGTGAGCAGGGAAGTATATTTTCATTATATTATTGCATTTTTTCATAATATGTACTCACTCATAAGTGGCTTTTAGACATAAAGCAAAGAAAAATCAGTCTACAATTCACAACCCCAGAGAACATGGACAACAAAGAGGACCCTAAGAGAGACATATATGGATCTAATCTACATGGGAAATAAAAAAAAAATATAAGATCTTCTAAGTAAATTGAGAGCATGGAGACCACGGGGGAGGGTAGAAGGGGAGGAGGAGGGAGGGAAGGTAACAGAGAAAAATATATAGCTCAATAAAAGCAATAAAAAAATAAATAAATAAAATATGCATTATTCTGTATCAGAGTATAACCATAAGTAGCTTGCAGACATAAAGTATAAATAAATACTTGCTATAATTGGGAAACAGAGTTCAGGAAATAATTTCAAAATGTCCTGTCATAGCTTAGATAAGAAGCCTGGAATTGACAATAGTTCCTTTTCTCTTATTAGAATCTTTTTGTTAAAGCCTTGTACTTGTGAGAAAAATCGAATGTCCGTAACTGTAGCCTCATGGGTGGGGGGGGTGCAATGGGGCCTCAGTACATTGGCCAGACTGACTGTTAGCTGATGCGCATGTGACCCTCAGGCGCAGAGTCTAGGGGTAGCTGAGACTATAACATGGATATGCCGCTGCACTCCGCTAATGCTATCTATTTGGCAGATAAATATGCTGATTCGGGGTTGTTTGTTCTGATAAAATTGGCAACTCTCACACAGATAATGCAGGAGCACCAAAGTTCTTGGGGTTTGCCACATTTCAGATGAAAGTTGTTCTTTGCAGAGGCAAAATCCAAGCTCTACACTTGACACCTAAAGATGACTGGGCAGGAGCCGTCACTTAGGCATTTGGGTCACTCCAATCTTCCCTAAGAGGCTTGGGGGCTCCAAATCTCCCAGGAACCTTCTCTCCTTACATTAGCATAATGTCTAAGCAAAGGGGCTCTGCTTCTGTGTGGGCTCCAGAGCTCATTCTAGAAAAATGAAAATGGGACAACCAAGAAAACAGGCATGGGAGGTTCACAGCAGCAGTGAAGACCTAACTCTGGGATCTGCCTCCTCTAGGACAGGACAGACTATGCCCAGAACAAGCAGTGTTATGTTCCTTCCACAAACCCAAGGGCCAGGGACCCCTCAACTTTATCTCTTGTATCTTTTTAATCATGACCACAGAGATTATTGATCTTTCACTCTTCCCCAGAACACAGTACATTGTAAGAGTTTGATCAAAACTGCAAGGCTGTGTGAATTCAGTGCAAGCCATTCTAGTGCACTCCCAGGGCAGCAGATGCTTGCCGACAGGTGTCCAGCATCTTGGTCCACCCCTGATTGCTGCTTCGGGTGATGGGAGGCATCTCTGTGCATCCTGTGACAACACTGCTCTAGATTTCTGCCTCAGGCCTGATCAGAGCCACAAAGGTCGTCCATCAGCCTGAAGTGTAAGAGAATTTAGGTCGCAAAAAACCCCTCAGGATTTTTATGTAGTGAGAATCGGAGCCCAGGGATGGTTGCATGACCCTTAAAGTTTTACATTTCTGAGACATGTACAGAGGTCTCAGAAGCATCCCCATAAAGTCCCCAGGGGGACCTAGCACCAGTTGTCCTCGGCAGAAAGTTCCAATCACATGCCTTTAATTAGCTTCCGTCCTTCTCAGTCACACTCCCAAGTCGTCCTTCTTTTTTAGCTACTGGAAACGCCTCCTCAGTCAACCACATGCACCCCCAATGCTTGTCTATGCTGTGCTGTGGAAGGAGCCCAACAGATCACATGTGACCAGCCAGTTTGGAGCATATAGGCATGTAAATGAGCTAAATTATATGTCAGCATATGAAGGAGTGCTAGCATGTGAGGATGTCAGACCAAAAACACATTCCTTTGGCTTCCTGACCCAAATCCTCCTGAATTTACGTCAAGATTGAAGGAGCCTTGAATGAGTGTTGAAAGAGTACATTTGTCATTCTGAGTATCAGATATAACTCTGCCACTGTATTCAACCGATCAGCTATCACATTTTTGGTGGGCATTTAAATTCTGGGTTAACTTATTCTAGAAAAGGAGTAGTGAACTTTTGATAAAACAGTTCTCTGTTTAAATGTCCTACCCATTCATGTATAGTTAGAATTACAGGACCGTAAAGAGAAGAAAAGTTTTTATAGCTTCAGCTGGCAGAGAGGGAAACTAGGCTGGCAGGGCATCTTCTAACCTGACCTTTTGATTGTTTATTGATACTTAAAATTCTTAGCCACATAAACTGAAGTTACTTTGAGATTATCAACAAGTGATTTCAGTTTTGCACATGTGTGCTGTGGTCCAGGATTCTGCAGAGATGAAGAACAGGGTGCAAAGGAATGAAGGCCCTAGGCATTTTCTCCACCTTTCAAAGCAAGAATGTGAACAAAGTATTGTCCTTAGGAGCATCAGCACAGTGGGGAATTCTATAATTATCCCAGGGCGAGGATAGCTCTGTAGCAAGCATTGCCCTGAGCATCTCAGAAGTACATCACAGGCCCCTGGCTCTGATCAGCATTCAGGAAATGTGGCCAAATGGCTTAGCAGACTGTACTGCCAGCATCTCAGGCTGAGGGCTCCATATTCTAGTCCCTTTAATGACCTGCTGTGGCTCCCTTGGCTTTGATTTTATTTAAGGGAATTTTAAATATGTTCAATTATTCTTCTTGGATCCCTCTGTTCAGTTGAATATCAACTGTGGGACATTTAAAGAATGTGAACATTTGCCATGTGGGAAGCAGAAAAAAACAAACAAACAAAAAAAACAAACCCAAAACATAAAACAACCAACCACCACCAACAACAACAACAAAAAAAAAAACAATAGCAACACCATGGACACATACCAACAACTTGGAGATGGCCCTTCAAATCTGTTTTGTTGACCTGCTTTTTGGAAGACTCTTCAGCACTTTGCATTCAGGGGAGCCTGCTCGTCCACTCAGACACGATCAGCAGGTACTTGCGAAAGCCTGAGCATCAACAAGCGCTCATGTCACCCCAGGGCTATTGGTCACTGAGCTGACCTCAAGGACGCGATCTGCGTTGCCTACTGACAAGCTAACATTTCTCAGATCTGCAGTCTGAATAAGATACTCTTTTTTGCCTCTGGAGAAACACGGATGAGTGAAATATGGCTGACATCCCCAAAGAGCTTACAGCCTAGTCGTGAGAATAGCTACTAGCTAGAATCCATTATTGTCTGAAAATCAGATGCAAATATGAGTCAAGATGATATAACAGGTGTTTATCTCCTCTTTACTGAGCCAATACATGTCTGAAGAAGAAAGGCAGAACAAATTTGCTTACTAGGTATCAGATAATGTATTTTTAGATATAATTAGAATGTGTGGTATTGATATAGGGTATTCATATTGATAAATTTAATAGAGTTGAGAAATAGAAAGCATAATGGAACTATACAATATAATTTAGGGCTCCGTATCAGATACAGGAGAAAGTAAGGATTTTTCAATAAATAGAATGAAGAAACACTTAAATTTTAAAAAAAATCAAAAAGATGAAATTGTTCTTTAGATTCTAAGTATATGGACAGTTTGTATCTGTGTGCTTTCGGTACCTAAGTCTTGTCATACTTAGAGAAGATAAGTGAATATCTTTTAGAAAATAGAGTTTAAAGAGTAATGCATGACAAAAAGGTCTGGATGTGAAAATTTTCTTCATTTAACTAGATTAGAATTAAGTTAAGAACTTGTAAAATGAAAACAGGAGAAAGGAGCAAAAGTTTATCACCTAAGGCAGACACAGTCTGCTCCGGGAGAGGCTTAGAAGAGCATTGTAGCAAGGGTATGCAAAGTACATGTGCTAAACAAGAAGATAACAATGGCTCAAAGGAGAGACTTGGACAAGAAATATGGAAAAGAATTTGACAAAAAGAATCCACAGGTCAGAGAGAGAAGTTGTGCCAATGCTGGTTGGTCAGGGATATACAGTGGGGCACTGGAGTGGGAGCAGAACATATGCTGAATTTAAAAAATAGAAAAGCCATCTGTCAAATCAAGTGTTGGAAGGAACTTACACAGACAAAATTATCTTTATCTACGTGGTTCGCTGTTGCAGAGTGAACAGAGAATACTAACTACCCTCTGGGAAAGTGTAGTATTAAACATTGGAAACCGTTTTGCCCCTAACTCAGCAATTCTAGGGGGAGTATGCCCTAGAGAAATCGCACTTGTACCAAAGCTGAGAAATATGAGATTTATTAGCCAGCAGTTTCCTGGAAATGCTCCAGCTTCTATCAGGAGAGTGTAAACACGACCCTGAATACATGGCTGACTAGGAATGAGAGTCCTGTACAGAAGCAGGTCAGGTGAATATTGTCAATAAATTGATGGGTAGAAAAGGTTCAAGTGACTATTACAGAGATACCCTTTAAATACAGACAACAGCTCAAATAGTTTTAATGTTTTTTTTCTTTTTATTAATTTATGGTTTCAGTCTTTAGCCTAGGCTGGCCTTGAATTCATGGCAACCCTCCTTCCCATATTAGGGAGTGAAGTAAGATGACAGATTGAGCTGTTGTGCATGGCTTAAAATAAGTACTTTGAGGACTTCATATAAATGAGTTTAATCTGTAAAGAAAGGCGTGTGTTGGGCTGGGTGTGGGAAGACAGGAAATAAGAATGGATATGGGTGGGATGAAAGAATATGGTGTTCGTACTCTGAGTCTTGACTCTCTTAGTTGGTGGACTCGCAAATACTTTTGTCGTGGTAAAGCATAGTTAATTAAATAAACCGAACCAGTGTTCTGTGCATAGAGCCGTAATGAGACAATACATAAAATATATGTATTGACATAAATAAGATCTTAGGAAAGAACAACACTGAAAAGCATAAAAATATCTTCTATTTTAAATATTTTTAAAAATTGCAATCTAAAATTATCACCTTTGTGAAGCTATAGCATGTGGTTTTGAATTTATTTCAAGCTCTGGGTTCATAGAGGCCTTTCACATTGTCAGAATTTTGAATAAAATAACTGCTCCTCATTAATGTTTGCGGTCCCAATACACAAAAACAGGTCTCACAGCATTTATCTCACTGAAATTGCTTTGGATATTCATGCTAAATATGACAGACAATATGCATAGTGAATTTCATCACATAAACATAAATTGTGTGGAGCAGAGACTTGCAAAGAAAAAGAAGATAAGCATTTTAATTCTCATAATCCAACTTTTGCTCTTGGTTCATTTGCTTCAAAGTTTTGGTCGTTCAGCTCAAGAAAGATCACTAGTAATTGTCAACATCCTTGCATGTCCTTATAGCTAAAGAAAGGGAGGGGTAATGAGTGACTGAAAGTACTTTTCATATAAATATTTCTTGCCATGTAGGCGTGACTGTCTCAGTAGACAGCACGAGAATTTGTTGAGCTTTAATTCTTAGAAATCAGCTGGGAAAACACACTACAGATCTTCTGAGATTGAACCTCTATTGAGAATTGTGTGTGTCTCCCAAGTACTGCTGAGATAACATGCTTTTACAAGTTTGCTCACCTCGCTGAAGTGGCGTCATGGTGGTTGCTCTTCCAGTTTCTTCAGTATGTATTTTGACACATTGGAGTGGAATTTGAGACCTTTCAATGAGCGTACGTGCTGTTATGGCCATGCCTTTCTTTCCCCAGCCTTGTGAACAAGGACGCCGGGTAAAGCGCATCCACGCAGTGGCTAACATCGGCACGGCACTCAAGTTCCTTGAAGGAAGGAAGGTAAGGAACGTAACAACAACACTGAAAGAAGAGTCTGGGCATGCTGGCATTCACGCTATTGTCTGTGGGACCACAACTGCATGCTGTCTGTGCAACATGGACAAGCAGCAGTGAAGTAAAATAATTTAGATTTACAGAAAAGATACAAAAAAGAAGACTTCACAGCTACACTTCACCCAACTCCCTCCATGTTAAAAACATATGTAATGAGGGAACTGTTACGGAAAGAAGAAAAATCAGGGCCAGTCTTACATATTAATACAAGCATAGACAACAGTCTATGTGCCGTCATCCCAGGATTCAGTCTAACACCATAAAGTGCATCTCATTGTCCCCCAACCTACAGCAAGTCTCCATGCACCTCTAGCCTTTTATGACCTTTAGCACTTACTGCTAATTAGTTAGTTTTAGAAACTCTCGGTTTGGGCTCATGTGGTGCGTTCTTGTGATTAGATTGTAGTTCCACATTGCTGGCAAGAATCCCAAGAAAGCGATGTTACAACATTCCCAGTATAACTAGGCTTCTCCTGTTGTAATCCTGATGATGTGAACGCCCATCAGTTGATAAGGTGGCCTCCTATTCTGTTTTCTGTGGCTATCACCAAATACTTAAGACCGCATGACTTGTCAAGACCAGAACATCACTTTCTCAGAGTTCTGAAAGCTAGAGTATCCAAGAGCTTGATCTAAGCATCTGCCTTCTGGCTGTATCACCAAGTGATGTTGGATCTCATATACTGAGACAGAGTAACCCTGGGTCAGCCCAGACCCCTTTTCCTTCCTGCCATGGAAGGAAATGTCCTCAACTGGCCCTAGTAACCCACCAGCGTCTAATTCAGCAAATACTATTAACTGAAGTTAAGTGTCATATTTTCACATATAAAGTCAGTGATGCATTCAAACCCCAGTGCATCTGGATGTTTTCAGATGGTGATGTGGCTATTTTTCCACTTACAGTCGAGAAATAGTTTAAGGGAAATAATTAAGACCATGTTGTTATTTAGCTCTCGATAATTTACATCTATTGCTTTCAAATGGTTATTGCTCCACTTGCCCACTGGTGGCTTTAGGTTCTTCTCATTGCATGTGAATACTGAAACTATTCTAAAAAGAAATGAACTATTTATTTAACTAATTTCTTTTGGTATTAACGCTATCTATTTGTTTTATTTCCTGGTTATATTTTATTGTAGTTGCTGTGCTGTGTTGTTTTGTTACTTTTGCTTGGCTGTTGAGAGTGCCTGCAGTTGGTATCTGCATCCTATAGACCTGGCCTCATCTCTTCTGTATCATGTGGTCACACATGCTCAGGCTTAGTTCATATTCTCTGTTCCATGGGTCTGAAACTGACCACTGCTCCGAGAAGGTCTTCTTTTCATTTGTGAATGGTCACTATGAGCCAGATCTGTCTGCTAGATCTGTGTATGCTGCTGGGATGTTGTTGAAGCTAGGCTCTTTTGAGAAATGGCCCTAGAAAATATGGGTATTTTCTAATCTATGTATGTACACCTCTCCCTCCCTCATTCTTTCCTTTCCCCATCTATCTATCTATCTATCTATCTATCTATCTATCTATCTATCTATCTATCCATCCATCCATCTATCTATCTACCTACCTATCTATTTTTCTATCTAGCTATCTATCTATCCATCTACACACAGAGAGAAATAGCTACTCCTATATATTCATGCGTGTCTTTCTCTGTGTCTGCTTGTCTTTGTGTGTGTATGTTTGTGTGTGTGCGTGTGTGTGTGTGTATAAACTACTAGTTCACACTGATTCCAGGCCAGTACAAACTGTTTCCTCTGCCCTTTTATGCTCATTTGTTTCAGCTCTCTTTGATAATGAGAAACCTAGATTTCATCAACAATGTATTATTCTCTCCTTTCCACTCTAATCTAAATTCAAAATAGTTCTAGAATTGCCAATCCATACACCAGTAGGACTATATTGAGCAACTAGAGAGCAATGATATTATAAATGTATCCATTAAAAAAATATTTTCCTTTTGCCTTAGGTTAGTTCTATTCTTCTGGATCCACTGAATTGTATTTACATTTTTTATTCATAAAAGACTCCTACTCATTTGTTACTGTTTATATTCATTTTGCATCACACATACACACTGGTTGCCTTTAGTTCCTTATTTATTGGGAGAAGTTAGTCATCATCATTGTTCTTAGAGTAAAAGTTTAATAATACTGCAGATTCTCTCTGCACCCCCCCCCCGTGCTTCTGTTTTCATTTCTCTTATTTCCAGCTTTCAGGTAACCAGTCTCTGATTTCTAGTGTCCTTTCTGTATCTCTTCTCACAAGTGAGGTGTATGTTTGTATACCTCTTCCTCTCTTACATGAAGGCAGAATGCTATAGGTGTGCTTTGCTTTTCTATTTAGAGGTGTATTTAAGAAATCACCCCAAATCTGTTTATACAGATTTCCTTGTTCATTTCTTATGCTTACATAATATTCCTATGCCTGGGTATGACATAATTTATAAGCCATTCTCAGTTTTGATTAGTTTTCAAATAGAAATAGTGATGCAATTTACAACTGTGCATAAAAGCTCTTGCATGGCACTGAAGGTGCATTTCCAGGTAGATCCCTAGGTGCAGCTCCTAGATGGAAGCTAAGTATGCATGAGTTCATTACTTATACCCACACTTCCCTCCTGACAGGCTGTAGCTCTCAGATTTAGCCCTGTCTCATTTGTGTGAACATGGAATGTCTGTGGGGAGCAATATCCAAACCAGTTTTATAAGCGGATATCCATGAGCATCTAGAAACCAGGCTATTTGAATCACTTCTCCACAAATGTCTAATTGAATGTTTTCTAGGACTTGGGAACTTGAGACAAGCTTAGTTTGTGTCCATTGTATCACCAGCTAGCATTCTGGGGAGTTAGTGATGCAATGGATATTGTGACTTCGATGCCCAGGAAAGCCCCAGGATGTGTACACAGACAACTGCAGCCTCTATGCAGTGTTGGGACCACATTGAGATCTCTCTTATCTTGGGTCAAAGGGATTTTCTTCTCACGAAGTCTCATTGGGCTCTCCACAGGATGTGAAGTGGATAGGATGGAAGAGACTTTCAGGATATTCCCTCCCCATACTGCTCGCTGTTTGCAAACAAAACCTCACTTATTTCTGGGGAATATTTATTAATCCAACACAAGAACAACTTTCCTCTAGTTAATATCTCTGTGCAAACTTTGATGACTTAATTTATAGAATGTAGAGTTTATAGAGAGAAGGTATCCTTTGCCAATATCTGGTTTCATAGAATAACCCTACATCTTTAAAAAAAAAAGACTACACTTAAAAAAGCACAGGAATCATGTATTAAATATTGTATTGGCTAAGCATAAAAAGTATCCCAATTCAATCTCTGACAAACTGTCAATAAAGAAAACCATTTTAAAATGTCTGAGCTGTAGGAGTGATCCACTTGTTGGGAACTTGGCTGAGAGTTACTGAGCACGGAGTCTGAGATGCCGTTGGTGGCCTTTTCCCGTCTTTGATAGGGAAGGTGGGAAGGGTGATGAGCAACACCTTTTGCTTGCTTGGAGACTGACCTAGCGACTGGCCCTCTAAGTTCATGGCACTTCTTAGGAACTTTAAATAGTAGGGAAAGCATCCCAGCAGGCAATTGGGAACAATTATGAGTAGCAGGCTGACCTCCGCTGGGAAAGCTCTCTATTTTCACCCCAAGATTCCCATAATATCCGTCCGTCCTGAAGTTGCCTGGCCTTCTTTCGTTCTGTTTTAAGTCCTGTCTCCTCGCCATGCTCTAACTGGTCTACCATTTATTCCAGCGGACAACTTAGCACTGCTGTAGTCTGTTTACCCATGCACATTATCTTCTCCTTTGTTTTCCATGTCAGTCCATGTACAGAGGATCACCGGTTAGTACAAATTTTAGCTGCTGATTTTTATAGGTAAAGAACCTAAAATTTTATGTTATTTGGTAGAAAGCATCAAAGTAAGTGCTTCTTTTAATGCTGCCTGCCATGCTTTCTTTTGTTTTAGTCAAATTCTAAATATAAAGAATAACTGCATTTTGTTTGACTTTTTTGTTGGCAATTTCCTGCATGGTGTTATGATGTGTTTTTTTAACTTTAAATAAAATAAAAATTTGAGCTCCACTTTCCAGTTGTTTTCAGTTTGTATGCTCAACAAATGCCCCTGAAACTTCCATAAACCCATTTGCCCATTTGTCTCTATTGCCTGCATTATTATTTTTTGTGCTATTACACAGGCATGACCAAATACTATTGTTATCTAACAACATCCTAATTATTGCATAGTTAAATGAGTCACCATATTCTGGTGAATTACTAACCCAGTTTTCTTTTCAAACAGATTAAATTAGTCAACATTAATGCTACTGATATCGCTGATGGCCGACCATCAATTGTTCTTGGGCTGATGTGGACCATTATACTGTATTTCCAGGTACTGTATTACATTTTTGCTTGCTGTGACATCAAAGAGGGATAGGGTGGCAGATGTTCATAATGCCCTCTTTACCGTACTCTTTGGTTGATCCTTGACTCAGCAGAAGTGTGACTCCCCACATTCATATTTTAAGAGAAAAATTTCTGTTTCTCCCACTCAACCCTGTCATATATGAATCCTTCACCTCAAAGAAATGCCAAGGCAATCAATCTGAAATGTAGACATCCCACAGTGGAGATATGTGTGGATATATAAGGAGCTCAGGAAAATGTTACTTTGCTTTTACCTGGGCAGGCAACAGTTCTATGTTCTATTAGACACAGCAGGGAGAAGTGACCCTGTCTTTGTCTCTAGAGTAATCACTAGGCTCCATTTTAATAATTACATCAATCTCTTTTCCATTAGTATAACAAAATAGCCACGGCACTGTAATATACAAAGAAAGCAAGTTTATTTAGGCCACAGTTTTGGAAGCTGAAAGTCCGAATGACATGTGGCAGCTTTGGGAAGGGCTCCTCGGCTTCACATCATAGTGGGTGGCATTACGGCAGGGGCATGAACAAGAAGGAGAAGCAGCACGATGAGAGGAGCCATGGAGAAAAGCGAGGTCCTGGGCTTGCAGGCATGAAAACCCTAAGACTCACCAGTTCCTTCCCAATGCAGCTCTCCCAGTGGTTCCTTCAAGGATCTACCTTCGAATAAATCAGTACCTCTCATTATCACCACACAGGAGACAAGTCTCCCAACCCTCAGGAAACAGCACAAACTGTAGCATCAATGAATCCCCTCAGCTAATCAATATTTATTTCTGTGTGTAAAATACACCCAGCGATGTAATGTGAAGTACAAAGAGGGGCTGGAGAGATGGCTCAGGGTGAAGAGCACTGGCTGCTCTTCCAGAGGACCTGGGTTCAATTCCCAGCACCCACATGGCAGCTCATAACCTTCTGTAACTCGAGTTCCAGGAGATCTGAGGGCCTTCTCTGTCTTCCACAGGCACCAGAGACACAAATAATGCACGTACATACATGCACACAAAATACTCATCATGCAAAATTAAATAAATTAGCATTAAAAACATTTTTTAGAAGGGCTAAGATATCAACCATACCCTTTTCCCCCCTCGGGCATAAAGGATGCTAAGACTGATCATTCTCCATGGGGAAGTAAACCCTGAGAGACCATCTTACCTGTTTTCTGCTTGCTCACACCCACAGATCGAAGAGCTGACCAGCAACCTCCCACAGCTGCAGTCTCTGTCCAGCAGTGCTTCCTCTGTGGACAGCATGGTCAGCACCGAGACTGCCAGCCCACCGAGCAAACGCAAGGTGACCACCAAGATCCAAGGCAATGCCAAAAAGACTCTGCTAAAGTGGGTCCAACACACGGCAGGAAAGTAAGTGCCAAAGGTTTGCTTAACCTGAAGTCCTGTAAAGATCTCAAGGCCAGTGAAACGCTCCTATCGCTTCTCATGGTCATGGGATTTGAGAAGATATTGTATGAGCATCTTTTCTTCAACCTTTGCTTCCTTCTCCTCCAATGAAACTAGAAACAACGGTGCTGGCTGGATAGCTCCAGCCAGGAAAATCATTTTGTGAGCCTGGCGACCTGAGTTAGATCCCAGGAGAAGAGAAAGGTAAGAACTGCTCCAGGTTGTCGTCTGACCTCGACAAGCACACCAGGGCACACACAGAGAATAATAATAATAAAAAAATGGATATAGGCACACGAGTACCACTAATGCCCTAGGAAATCCTGTGATAAAATTAACCCCTGCTTCATATATGTGATTAAGGCTGATTAATAAGATTGATTACTCACCACCTTTGATTCATAGCATGGAGGCTAATTCTAATAGAGACATTGTTTTGAATTTCTGCTCTCATTTAGAAGATTGTGAAAGGTTCATGCTTGATTATCTCCTCATTAAAAGCTGCTGAGTTCTATTTAATGACAATGTACACTAAAGTTCAGATCCTGGGGGAAAAGTTGACATATTCTGACACTTTCTAGACACATTTTCCCTTTATCTGGAACATGGATTTCTCTATCCATGCTAGCGTTACTGCATGCAGCTGTAATTTACAGAGGTCTGCATTTTATTATAGTGGATATAAATCTAGTAGTTGCGGGGGCTTCTTTTAGCATATTTGGTGGGGTTTCCAGTGATCAGCCTATTTTGTGATTTGCTGTCAGTTGCAACAAGTTTTTTTTATATTAAAAATGGTATTTTCATTTGTTCTTCCCTAATGACATGAAAAACTAATTCATTTTCTCCCAGGTTTGCTCACATAAGTCCAATATGAATCCAATTATCTACTTCTAGAAAGTAGTTATAAACAAGACCTTATTATGAAATATTGAGGCACTAAATATAGCGACTTATATTTTTTTGAATGTTCAAAGCACAAAATTCAGTGGAGGAGAAGATGAACAGAGAAGATGTAATTAATGTTAATAATGTATGTGGTTTTGATTAGCTTTTAAAGTGTGTTGATGATTTTCTAATTTGGGAGTCTCTGACTCAAGATGTCATCAGAAATATTTCCAAAAGCAAAGTTTGGTTTCTCTTTAGAGTCTGTAGTAAAAATTAAATTTGGAAACCCTTCTACATTGCTTATCCATTACTTCATTGCAACTGCACTGGACACCCCTACAGCTATTGCAGTCTTACTAAACAGGAAGGAGCCACAGCCTAGGCAGACTGGCAATCTCATGCTTGGGTTCATCATGATCTGTTTGCATGAGGGACTTTGGTGTGAGTATGTATATATATATATGGTGATGAGTCAAAGTTGTTCCTGCAACTTGTATTCTGATGTCAATGAAGATTCTTTTTTCTTTGTCTTTAAGTAGATGTATAATTGGGGGCATGAAAAGTCTCTACCCATCATTGCATTACTAAGATTCATCTCTTTGATATCTGCATGCACTGTAGAGGAGCAGAAAGTGACTCCCTGTGCTATGAAAATTCTTTCAGACCACATGATATTAATATGCAGCCCCACTGCCAATAGTTTTTGTATAAATTGCCTTTTTTTGCTACCTCAACCTGTGCATCTCAGTGTCTTACCTGACACAGTGAGGGCTTTCGATTCCATCCCTATCTTACCATATGAATGGCAATATTCCTAAAACCGTCTTATGTGGGACTCTAGTTAGCAATCACTGGGCTAATTGTGATCCATGTCTTCACACAAACGAACAGTACACAAAAGTCAATGAAAAAATGTCTTTTAGGATGCAAGGTAATCAAGCTTTTAATAAGTTTTACAAGCATTTTCAGAAATGTAAGCACTGAGTTGCAGCATTGGGGTGTCACTGCCAACTAAGAGTTGTTGTGTTTGGGGGGCAGAAATTAGTGATAGAACCAAGCAAGCAAACATGTGTTTCTGTACAGAATTCATAGATGATAAATTTGAGGTAAATCAGCATTATTTTAGAAAGTCAAGCTACTAATTTGATGTGATGAGAAACAATATGTATACCTTTAGATTAACACATGCATTTTCCATATATTTTCAATGAACAGAAGAAAATGAACTGGCAGTTTTAATTACTCTAAGATAATAAATACTTAAGGAAACTATGTTTCAGTCCAATAATATAAGTTCAAGAAAATCAGAAAACAATAACTAATTATATGGTGAATATATTGGCTTGTGTATTTATTAATTCTGCTACCTTATTCAGTTAAAGACTGATTTGTAGTGCCTTAAAGAGACAAACATTTTTCATGAAGAAATGGGAGCAAAGGGAAAGTGTTAGGATGAGGGTAAGATGAAGGCATTATATTCAAATGAGCAGAAACAAGGATGGAGCCACAGAGGGTATTAGATGTCTGCTGAAAAAATTACATATGTATCTGGAGTTAATGAGTTAAGAGAATATTCAAATAGACTGTATAATTACAGAAACCCTAAGAGATAGTTTAACATATTTATTTACAAAGTCAATATGAGTTCCAAAGGTTTTACTTTTGGCACATATGTTTTATGCAACCAGTAGACACAGACACAGTATGTCTGAGAGTCAAACGTTATTCTTCTTTAGGCTAGGACTGGAGATCACTTACCAACTTACTCATGGAAGTGTCAGAGTGTATTTTTTATGAAAACCTTGAGGACCTGCAAAAAACTAAATGATGTTTCTGCTTCATGTAGAAACATCTATACATTTAATAAGACTAATTTTTAAATTAAAGTTTATTAACTGATTGTGTGAGCGTGTGTGTGCAAGAGAGAGAGAGGCAGAGAGACAGAGGGAAGTGGGTTATGTCATTGCATGCTGTGGAACTGAGAGGACAGCCCTTGGGAGTTGATTTGCTTTCCTTTCATCATGTGGGATCAAACTCTGTTCAGTGGTCAGCCTTGCACAGCCAAGTGCTTTTACCTACTGAGCCCCTTCACTGGCAGATTGAGACTGATTTTTAGAAAAGAAACTTTGGAAGATTGTATTTGCCAAGTGTGACCTAAGCACTGGTGCCTGTAGCTTTTACCCCTTGCCAGGAGGTTCTCAAGATGCTCAGGAGAGTCTCGATAGCTCTTTCTAGCTTCCTTTACACTTGATAAGTGACACACTGGAGAGAGGTCTTGCTGCAAGATTGTACTGCCTCTGTTTTCAACAGGAACCTATCATCACCATCTTGAACAGCCGCATTAATTAGAACTGGTTTTTCATTAATCACGTTTACCACCAAAGATAAAGGATTCACCACCAGGAATTTCTCTCAAAGAAATCAGATAGATAGATAGATAGATAGATAGATAGATAGATAGATAGATAGATAGATAGACAGACAGATAGACAGACAGCCGCAAACCACTTGATTGGTGGAGAAACTAGAGTTAATATCTGCACATATGTATGAGCTGCTTGGCGAGCACATTGCACATGTGACTGCGTTGACTTACATATGTGATTGCAATGTATCTTGTCTTCTATAATGCACTTGACATGACTTAGACATACCATCTTAGCCTGTTAGAGCCTATGCCCGCAGGACACAGTGAGGCTTATTATATTTTTTAATCAATATTTCCCCTCTTAAAAATTTTCATACATTTTAATATAATTCTATTTTCCTTTCAAAAGCAAGCATAAAATGTGCTCAAAATGGCCCATCATAGTAATTGAAAAGTACCGTGTCGAAAATACTGCATGGTAGTAATCACCTCTAATCCAGACTTTCAGAAGTATGAGAGAGGAGACTTGGCAGGGTCAAAATGAATTACATAGTAAGACTCTTTCAAAACATTTTAAGAAAAGAAGATAAAAGAGGGAATGAAAAGAAAGAAAACTATATAATTAAAACTATATAATTAAAACGTGTTCATCTTAATACCCTCTAAAATGTTGATTGACATAGTACATCTTTGGTTAAAAAAACTGGGCTTTATTCAAACCCTAAAGCAAGTCCTGCTATCAGTTTAGAATATGACATTGTTTTCTATGTTTATCACACTCAGGCAGATCGGAATAGAAGTGAAAGACTTCGGGAAGAGTTGGAGGAATGGGCTGGCCTTTCATTCAGTCATCCATGCCATCCGGCCTGAGCTGGTGGACCTGGAGAAGGTGAAAAGTAGATCTAACAGGGAAAACCTGGAGGATGCGTTCACTATTGCTGAAACACAACTGGGCATTCCCAGACTTCTTGATCCCGAAGGTACGCAGAACCATCCTCAACTGATAAATGGAGGCATAGCATGTTATATATGGACCCACACACTTCATGACTTTTGAGATTCCACTCGGAAACACAAAGCTAGAGAGTGCATGATGAAATAATAACTTTCTGTGCTGTGTGTCTTCTATGTGTGTGTCACCCTGTTGTGTGGAATAGGTTGATACCAGTGTTCCAGACAGCTCTTTGCCATTGGCATACCAAGCCGGGCGGTGGTGGCACACGCCTTTAATCCCAGCACTTGGGAAGAAGAGGCAGGTGGACCTCTGTGAGTTCTAGGCCAGCCTGGTCTACAAGAACCAGTTTCAGGACAGGTTTCAAAGCTACAGAGAAACCCTGTCTTGAAAAACCAAAATCCAAAAACCCAAACCCAAAACAGCAACAACAAAAGGCCATTGGCATATCAACCTGGTGCACAGAACTTAAAATACCCTTTTGATGACTCTAAATTCATAGTTCTCTACCCAAAGTTCAGTGAACCTCTCAGGCCTCATCAAAGTTTCTTTGAGCAGTGGAAGGTGGTTAAAGCAGATGCACATAGGTGATCAAAGTGGCGAGAAGGAATGTCAGTGAATACTCAGTCACAAACAGAATGTCTGTATCCTTCCCACCTCCCCAAGGCCAAGGGAGCAAGGCGAAGAGATGGCGGAAAACTTGTAGGGGTCAGTCACTGGGGAGAATAGGAGTGAAACAGTGTCACCTAGTGTGACTGGACTCACGGAAGCTGTGGTTGCCTGCATCACAATTAGTCAACATTCCAGCACAGAGTGGGATGGAGTTCATGAGTGCATCTATAACTCAGGAGCTATGAACAGCTGATGGCTTCTGAGGAAGGGAGAGTCACATTTTTTTCTTTAAGGGTGGGGCTCCTGGTAGGTCAATGCTGCTCCAGTAGATAGCTCTACATCTAGGAATGTGTGGGCAATACAAATTGAATTTGATAATTTTGTTTTTAAGGGACATGGAGTTTGAGAAAAGGCAGGTCGGAGTGGAACTGGGAGGAATTGGGGGTAAATATGATCAAGATATGTTGTATGAAATCCTCAAAGAATTTTTTTTTTAAAAAAAAGATATAATGCTGAAAGGTTTTCATCTGTGTGAGGGAAGGGGGCTGTGACAGATAAAAGAGTTATTGATACCCCCTCAAGTTTGAAGGAAATGGAAGATCAGAAAAGAAGGATCACATATTTACAGAAGGGGCAGCACTCAGAAGTGCTGCCAACCACCCAGCTTTTGGGGTCAATCAGCAAAGTCTCCAGGGGTGACTAATATTTATCCCTCTGGTTGTTATAGGAAAGGCTGGCAATTAGAAGATATTTTAGAATTAAGGTTGGAACTTTCAAGTCTTCAGAGACAATTTTGATACTTTCAATAAGTGTTAATAAAGAGTAAGTTGTTTATTATGGTGAATTAGAACTGGCAAAGGAGGTTGTCTAACTGCTGCTATAGATTGTTTTGTATTTGGCTTCATAATTATGGAACAGGCAGTGACAACAAACTTGTTAAAAATGAGATTTTAGCTCCCATGTCTCTACAACAAAGAATATTTCCTTGCATTTCCAAGAAACATTCTCGGAGATCTGTGTGGGCTCCCTCAGATAAGAGGCCTGTGAAAAATCCTTGGTTGGGTGAGGATTCGGCTTTGGACCCAGTGTTTGCTAGCATAGGCACCAGCAAGAATTTAGCCTTGGGTTTTATTTACATAAGAAAATCAAGTGTTAAACTGTATACATTTCAGCCATTAGCTTAGAGGATGAAAGAAAGACAAAATATGGGACTGGAAACACGACTCTGGGGTCAAGAGTACTTGCTGCTCTTACAGAGGGCATGGATTTAGTTCCCAGGACTCACATGGTGACTCACAACAGCCTGTACCTCCAGTTCCAGGGATCTGATGCTCTCTTCTGGCTTCTGTGGCACCTACACGTGCATATACTCTGGCCCAGACACATAAATATATCTCTTTTCAATAACTAAGTGTTCCTAGTGCAGAATCAAAATCATTCTGATCCCCTCACATAGAAGAACTTTTTGGTCAGAAGCTGAGAACAAGCCTGGTGTGGTGACACCTTTAATACCAACACTTGGGAGGAAGCGGCAGGTGGATTCCATGAGTTCAAGACCAGACTCAGCCAAAGTTTCATAGTGAGCCCCTATCTCCAAAAATGTATTAATTAAAAAATGAAACTGAGACTATCAGTCCTAGTTTGCTTTCTATTATTGCAATAAACAGCATGACCCAAAGTGACTTGAAAGGGAAAGGTTTGCTTCATCTTATAGCTCATGGTTCGTCAAGACCCAGGAGCTCAGAGCAGAACTTAAGGCAGGAATCTAGAGGCAGGAACTAAAGCAGAGATCCCAGAGAAGTGCTGCTTACTAGTTTGCTTTCCATGGCTTGCTCAGTTTGTTTACTTACATATCCAAGGTCACCCACCCAGGGTCGTCACAGTGAGCAGGGTCCTCTCACATCAACCATTAATTTATAAAATGCCTTACAGAATTGCCCACATGGCAATCTGACAGAAGCATCTTTTTCCAGTTGAAGTTTCCACTTCTCGGATGACCCTCACTTGTGTCAAGTTGACAAAAAACTCATGAGTGCCCTCCCAAGTGTGCTATTTTCCTAATGCAAGTCTCATAAAAATCCATTTAGCCAACTTGAATGTATAACCTTTTAAGGAAATGGATTAAAATGGGATAATACCTATTAAAGTAGTTATTTTAGAAATATATCATATATATGTATATGTATTTGTATAATGAATGAAATATATTAGGTACCACTAAATTACATATTACATGTTAGTATAGAATGAACAAAATAAATCATGACATCAGTCATACATTGAATGTAGCTTCTCTTTCCCTTTTCACATTTCTTGAAGCAATTTTGCTCTCTCTTCACATTGTGTCTTCAGCAACAGCAATCACATTTAGGTCATCTCAGAAATTATAGACATTTAGCCCCCTTTTTAAGTCACAGAAGTCATTGATCTCTATAAATCCCACATCAGTAGATGTGGGAGTCCCCTCTGTGTGCTGTGATTGCCATTAATGAATAAGGAGACTGCCTTTGCCTGTTGGTAGGGCAGAATTTAGGTAAGAGGGGAAAACTAAATGGAATGCTGGGAGGAGGAAGGCAGAGTCAGAGAGACATCATAGAGCCTACCGCCGCCAGAGATAGACATGCTGAAACTTTGCTGGTAGGTCACGACCTTGTGGTGATATACAGATTACTAGAAATGGGTTAAACTAAGATGTAAGAGTTAGCCAATAAGAAGTTAGAGCTAATGGGCCAAGCAGTGATTTAATTAATACAGTTTCTGTGTGATTATTTCAGAGCTAAACTAGCCAGGCAGCCAGGACAAACAAGTGAGCCCTCCTCCTACAACAGTCCCTAGAAATGATATCTCAAGTCTAAAGGGGTCTTGATAGAGTAAGTAGTTAGTTTGGTATCTGATTGTAGCATTTCAGGCTTGTTTTGTTGTTTCGACTGTACACATTGCTTTGCAAAGGAATTGTCAGTTTTCAATACTTACTAATTTATTTACATTTGAGGGTTGTATGCAGCTCTACTCTGTGTATAATTACTGAATATGTATACATTTTTGCCTGACTTATGCTTATTTTGCATAAATATCAGTAGCTTCAACAACTAAGTTAATTGAGGTGCTTTAAGGCTGTCTCTCAAAGAGTGTTTGTCTAAAACACTGGAATTTGGAATAACCACATTGAAGAAGCTCTCTGAGGATTCAGATACAGTTAAATTTATCAGGTAATATTTATTTATGATTGGCAATATTTGCAACTACGCAAGCAGTCACTAGCATTGCACATATGGGCATTTGGATCCCACATGCTCACTCGGATTCTCAGCTTCACATTTTTTTGCATTTTTATTAACTGACAGGACACCTATGTAATCATGCAGCATCTTCGATGAATGATAAATTGGCCTTGAAATGATCTACAAGAAACGTGTGCTACTTCCCACAAAGCTCTTTCTCATAAAGTGCCACTTTTCTGTGTGATAACATTTCTACCCAGCATCCTCCAGACTAAACTTTTCTTACTGGTTCAGGATGTGAGCCTGGCAGGCAGCAACTACTTTTCAAAACTTGTGTTGATAAACAGCTAAGGCATGAAGTAACTCACATAACTGAGCTTTGTTTTTACAGATGTCGATGTGGACAAGCCAGATGAGAAGTCTATTATGACCTATGTAGCCCAGTTTCTGACACAATATCCTGACATCCGCGGTGCAGGGTGTGATGGACAAGAGAATGAGGTAGGTGTTTGCTGTCTGAATTGATGGTCACTCCACAATGAGAGCATATGTTTATATATATTTACTGTTTTCAAGAAGTTACTCAGACTGAATTTTAATGAGACTAAGGAATACTCAGCAAATCTGATGGGGTTAGCAAAGATTTCTCTGGTTCATATGACAGGTACACCAGACAGAACATTGCCAGTAGTAACTGTTATAATTATATTGAAATTAAGGAGAGTCAGCAGTTTAGGGCTTTAATACATCAAACCAAGTATACACAAAGTCTGGTGGTTCCTTGTTCTTCTTGATCTGCTAAAATTTAATTTAGAAACTCAAAGCTTATGTATCTATTTGCAGAAAACACAGATGTCAGGCATACTTTGAACAAGTTCGATTACTCATTGCAACTAGATTTTCCAGCTTTCAATAGTTTAAATGATATTTCACTTCTCAACATGCTTGGATGACCTATGCTCACTGTCATAATATTTAAAATATTGGATGAAAAGAAAATGACCTGTATAGCTAGAACCTGGAAACACCCTAAATGCCCCTTGACCGAAGAATGGATAAGGAAAATGTGGTACATTTACACAATGGAGTACTACACAGCAGAAAAAATAATGACATCTTGAAATTTGCAGGCAAATGGATGGAGCTAGAAAACATCATATTGAGTAAAGTAACCCAGACTCGGAAAGACAAATATCATATGTACTCATTCATAAGTGGCTTTTAGACATAAAGCAAGAAAACCAGCCTATAATTCACAGCCCCAGAGAACCTAGACAACAATGAGGACCCTGAGAGAGACATACATGGATCTAATCTACATGGGAAGTAGAAAAAGACAAGATCTTCTGAGTAAATTGAGAGCTTGGTGACCATGGGAGAGAGTTGAAGGAGAGGAAAGAAGAAGGAAGGGGAGCAGAGAAAAATGTATAGCTCAATAAAATCAATAAAAACATGTTGAACAGGGAAAGAAATAAAGAAAATTACCTATATTTGACCTTCTAGATAGAATGTGTTCCCAGAAATGCAACCTAAAATAATGCATTGCTATTACTCTCTAATATATTTATGTACATGTATGTAGACTCGCAGCAGTTTAGAAAAAAATGACAGCACCCATCAACTTAGTCATTCTTGCACTAATATGAAAAACCATGCAGGCCATGTTTGAAGTCTTGTTGGAGCTCCAGGGTTGGATGCCTGGCCTTGTTTGCATTCTAATCAACACACTAGACGCCTCTCTTCCTCGGACATGGCAATGATGCGTGGCTCCTATTGCAGTCTTTCAAACCTCGGCACAAGGCATTTGCCACCACAAAGATTGAATGTTTTTTAAGGTTAAGTAACCCAGGGCACATGATGAATGAGTTGCTAAGACGCTTCTGTCTCCTTTGCCTTGATCTCAGTAGGAGTTTTGGAGCTGTTTGGGACTATAAAGGAGATGTATACAAAGCAAAAGCTTTTAAAAGGGTAAATAATAAAAGCTTTGAAATAGGCCCAGGAAGGAAAGAGTCAGGGAGCAGAAGCCATATCCACAAGAACCACAGGTATTGTGCCGGCAGGGGGAGTCAGCGCACCCAGGAAAGGATGGAGGGAAGCGAAGGTGACTGCAGCTGTTTCAAGGTGCTCCCGGGAGAATGAATGGAGCGGTTGGTAGAACTGGGCTTCCTGGAACTATAGTTTAGGAAACCTCTCGTCCTTGTCCTTTCCAACACCCAGGAAGAGACTGGCCACTAGAGTAGTTAATCATGAGTAAAGCAATTGTTCCCGAGAAGCACAGGAAAGACTCAAGGGAAGCCCCGGTTCTTGCTAGTGTGGATTCGTACCAGGGTGCGGTCGATCAGGCCTGTAGGTTTTGGTGGTAAACCTGGATTTGCAAGTTGCTACGTGGGTGAGAAATTTTATTTAAAGTACCGAAGTCACCCACACACAACACAGGTTTCCAGCTTGCTTTCCTATTTGAAATGTATATATGTTCCCCAGGGTGGATTTATGTGTGATCTGGGTTTTTAGTTTTACTTGGGGGAAATCTCTGATATGAATTGTCTTTTCAGACAAGTAACTCAGGCTAGAGATATTTAACAGGCAGAAGAGGATGCCTGTAAGCAAGAATTTAAGGCAAAAATTCTTAGAACCTAAACACACACACACATGCACATACATGCATACATACAAACACACAGGATACACACAAGATATGGACACAAGACAATCACAGAGAAAGCACACGTAAAGGGCATACAAAAAGGGCACACAGACACAGGGAAACCACAAACAGGACACACACAGAGGACACAGGTGGGTGGGAGGACATACATTGTTGAGTACACTTCATGAAAGAAGCCTCAATTTAAGAGATTGACAATATTGTAGGAAATAAATTTTAACTATTTAAAAATATTTTCTCCATCCTTTTCCTAATAGGAAGACTTGGATGACATTTTCCTGGTCATCTTAAAATTAATTTTAAGAAAATGTTTTAGAAACTTTGCTCCTTGGTGTGAAATTTTAGATACAGGAAATAAGCATCCAAAGCTGAATATTGTAATAATTAAAATATATTTTACAACTTTTATTTATCAGTGCCATTAATGGTGCATAACAGTGTAAATGAATTTGGCAGATTTTACTGGTGTCCATATTAGGGTGACATGTACCATCCCTTCAACTGGTATTTGTTTACTTGGGTCTTAGTAAAGTTTTTAGTTTATTTTAAAACAATGTCAGCTTTTTTTGTATATTTGATTTCTGTATCACCTCTATGACTCTATTTCAATGAATATATTATGGATGCATTTAAAATATGATTCCTTGGGCCAGTGGATTGGCACAGCAGGTAAAGAAGCATGCTGTCGAGACTGACAATAAGACCTCATGGGCCTGCATGGTAGGAAGAAAGAACTCCAGTAAGTTGTCCTCTGGATTCCACATCCATGCTGTGGAAGCATGAACACCCCATCTAATCCTACACACATGCAAAATAAGTAAAATGTAAATATATGCATATATGCACGTATACATACATGCACATACATAAGTATGTGCATATATATACACACATATATAAATTTTCATAGTGGAAGTGTACATTTATCATGTCATTTTTAAATCAGCAAAACCAATGAAGAAACTTTTAACATAGTCCTTGGGCAATTTGTACTAAGTATAAATGAATAAAATAGGCCAGTTGATTCCATTCAACTACCTATTAACTTTTCAATTACTTTTTTTCCCTCAGCACATTATTGTACAGTGCAGTATTAACTGTGGGATCATAGAAAGATGCATATTCTGTCAGTGTATTTACAGGGGAAAACATGAGTCCCTATAATATTTCCTTACGTATTTCACATAAAATATTTGAAACTCTTTTGAAGCATGTTTACAGATTATACGTATTGCCGCATATGACTATTTCAAGTTCAAATTAAAACATCAGTGGCCAGCTAATTTCAGTAATTTGCTGGAAGCTATGTAAGCATTTCAAAGTAATTATATGTCTGAAATTATTATTTATGAGTGGACAGATTCCTCTCCAACAATTCTCATCTTTTTCTACATAATTTTGCTCCTGGTTTTTATTATGTGTTTGTATATTTTCATATTGTTAGGAAATATTTCCAGTTTTCCCATCTTTTGCAAATTTTATACAAAATTCTAAGGTAAGATTTGAGGAGTCTTAAATGAGCATTTCAAATATTCTTTACTTCTTAGCTTCTTCATCGTTCTTTTGCATGCATTTTGTTCAATCTCACCTTCCTTTAGTATGCTAATTTTATGTTAATAATATAACAATATGTTAATTATCCATCATGCAAATTCATTTACTTTCTGGCATAACAAATAATATGTGTCTATGTGACTAAATATTAGTGTCTACCTAAGCTCACTAATTTTTAATATGGTATCAAGTAATGTACTTAACAGCATTAATAGAAGGAGATTTGTAGTGATTCTGTTGGCTTTTCTAAAATGTGACATACAATGTAGACGGCAAGTGAAGTGACTATCTTGACATCTTAAAATATGAAGCAGAAAACCACTGAAAAGAGTAAAGATCCAGTGTGTCCCTAGCCTGAGGACATCTCTTTGGCTCAATATTGGGTTAAAGTCCATACATGTAGTAAATGCTACATATTAATAGAAGTATTTGCAAAATGAATGTTTGTGTTCAAGTTGTTGAGTGTTTAGCCTATCTTTTAACTTCTCCATATTTCTTTATATAATTTCTAGGCCCTGGGCATGAATATCTATCAGTGCAATAGATTTATGCCAACATGGGGATAAAAGGCTAGAAGTAACTAATTTTATGTCAAGTATGAAATTATTTTTATTTCTTGATCCACACACCCTAAGCTTTTGCACGTATAAGCATGCCATAAAAGTATAAGGATGCCTTTGTGTTTAAAAGAGAGAAAAGGAGGGAATTCTGATAGCGGAGCTGTTTGATGTGCTGGTGTTTGGCTTGAAATGTAGGCAAAGAGACCTCCATATCTTTCAAATGCATGTGGAAGTCACCATTTGAAGAAAAGCCACCGAACCAATAGTTTATGGGACTCTTGGTGTTGTTTAGAACTTCATTTTCCTCTTACAAAGGGAGATATTGAGTGTAAAGGTATCTGCATCTCCCTCACCTTTTCAGAAGGTCTGTTTCTTCCCCACCACCAGGGGCTTCTGCTGCCAGACTCGAATACAGTTATTTCAGAGCACAATCCCCCGATGACTCCTGAAGTCATGTCATTTAATAACAGCAGCTGCTCTTAGGGTCAGTTCCCAGTGTATGCCAGAAGTTGACAAGATACTGACCGTAGAAGGCTGGCAGGGACATTCTTAGTTCACTGAGACAAAGGCCGGGGAGGATGAGTGGCCATTTTGACTTCTTGTTCCTGGGAGATAAACTGGGGGTGTTTTCCCTTTTGGATCAGAGCTGTGCATTCATTATTAGGTCCATGTGTTCATTAAAATCAACCCATAATAAAATGTGACCTTGATTACACTCACCTGCTCATTCGAAAGAACATCATGAGGAGAGCTGAGGCTTTGCAGGCTGGCTCCAGTTTCAGGGTTTTCTTAATAAATATACTACCAATTCATCATTATTCCATAGTCATCTATTAAGAGATATTGAATGACAAGCCGCACTTTGGCCACTGGAGATGAAAGCAGTGGCAGACATCAGGCTGGATGGGTATAGGGGCTAAGGCTGCTACAGGTTCATAGAGGACAGTCCACTGTGTGGCTCTGTATGCTGAAAACAAGCAGCTGGGGTCACCTGAATATTTGTGATAGCAATTCTTGAGTGTTTCCCACATCTATTGAGCCAGGCTGGGGTGTCACAGTCCCTCCAGGTGAGTGTAATGCCTTTTAAATGTTGAGATGAACTAGCCTAGAAAACTCCTCTATTTCAGGAAGAACTTCTCAGAGGAGATCTCAGCGAAGGGGGAAAATAGGTGTCTAGGAAAAAGATAGCCATATCTACCAGACCCGATGACGGGACAAGTCCTGGATCACACCAATATTCTGTGCCTCTCTCTGTCCAGGGTGTAACAGTAGGGGACCTCATGTTGTCTCCCAAAGACTAGGAAGGGTATGTGATCAGTCAGGCCAGCGAGATGCTGCACCTGAAATCCATTTACATGTGCACACGGTGTGTGATCAGTCAGGCCAGCAAGATGCTGTACCTGAAAGCCGTTTGCAAGTACACACAAAAAAACATATGAAATCAGTTTCTACCTACCTTGGCATTCCTATAAGAAATGAAATCCCATGAAAAATTAGAATTTTCACTTTGTTGGTACTGGAATATTTTTGCGTTTATTTGTAGATATGGGTAAGTGGATGAATACGGGACAATTCATTCTGCAGATGACTTGGTAAATCTACAATAGGAATCATGCAGCAAGGGTGCAGGAAATAATAGTGAACACTCTAAGTGCGTTTTCTGTACATATAGTAAATATAGTAATAGCATATTTAAAATAGCAATAGGTGGGATTTGTCTAATGTTTTGATGATGATTCCTTGACAACCAAAGTTTACCCCATTCATAGCAGTTCCCTGGATTATCAGTTTTTTGGGCAGCAACCCTCAGACTTGTGTCTCTTTTATAGACACCACCTTTTCTGGGTATATTTTGGCTGCAAAATTTTCTGTTTTCAGCACGTTTTTATTAATAAGTTACTGTTCTAACTTCAGTTCATACTAACTTTCCCTTAGTGTTGAAGGGGGAAAGGAGGGAAGACAATTTCAGTACTTCAAAGACATTTTACCCAGAATCAGTTTTGCTTCTTATACTACAAAAAGATGAAGAGCAAGGAGAAGACCGGTACCAGAAAATATCTGGCGTGTACTAAGTACTAATTGTAACCAGAGATTAATTGTACAGTTACTAATAACATTGCAATGTTTCCTGGTTTCCAGAGAGAAGACAGACTAATTTTGAAGGAAACCAAAGTTTGGATAGAACAATTTGAGAGAGATTTGATTAGGGCACAGATGACAGAGTCAAACCTGCAGGACAAATATCAGGTAAGTGTGGGAAAGAGAGCTGGATGTTTCAAAGGCTTTTCATGCACGAGATGAAGCTAAGCCATGGAATATTTATCTAGTCTTCCAAATCATACTGATGGGAAGATTCTTTAAATAAGTACCAAGCATTGTCTTAAGTTTCGAGAGAACAATACTGATTCTACCCAAGCAGGTACCTTGAGGTTGCACTGTGCCCTCGGTACAGAGGGCTGAGTTGTCATCATTTCTGACAGCTCACTCTTATCCACGACACAGAACAAAAAGACGGAGTCATTGTCCTCAAAGACCTTCTGAGTTTACAGATGTCAACAGACATAAAAATCCACTGAACTCAACAACTGACTTGAGACCAAAGAAAGTTACTAAAACAAATGGAGCTTACAGAAGAATTTCCTAAGTATCTGCTGAAGGTCCCCTGAGGGGATGAGTCTCCGGACTGCGACCTGTCCCGCTCAAGACAGCTGCCCTTGAGCAGAGGCAGAAAGCTGTGTCCAGTCTTCTTAGGATGCCAGGAGCTGACTTTCTGCTTTCAATTTACACGTCCAAGGAGGTCTTGCCACAGCAGGTTTTTCCCATTAAAAAGTTGTGACTTCTTCCCTGCCGAGTTGCCATTTTCCTCCCATTTCAAATTCCACTTCATTTTAGTGGGGAAGCTAAATGTAACACATTCTGAGCCATATTCTCTCACATACTCCACCCCTGTGTTATTTCAGCCACTTTTCTTTTCTTTCTTTCTTTTCTTTTTTTCCTTTTGGTCTATCAAAAGGGTGCAGTGATGTGAGATCCAACATGGCAGACAATAAAGTACTTATCAAAGCATGATTGTGGGGTATTATACACTCTTATAAATATACCCAAATTCAGAGGGCATTGTAATTTTTTTTTAACTTGGCACAACAATAAATTTGTGCTTAGTTTCCATGGATTCTTTTGCTTTGAAACTCAGTGTAATCTTCTTGTTTCTCCCCAAAATAAAATTCTCTGCAATGAGTTGCATTATAAAAGGATGACTCCAGCAAACTGAAAACCGAGAACAGAAACAGAAGAGATGTGTTTGTTTTGTTTGTTGATAAATTTTAGCTGTAACACAAATCGTCAAAAACTAGATTTCCAAGCAGCACCAGGTATTATTTTATCAGAGGAAATCAGAGGATCGGGAAACAGACAAACAAACAAACAAAACACGAAAAGAAGGTCCCCTTCGGTACCTATGACTGTCAGCGTTTAAAACAAGGCCAAAGACTCCGCAGTCTGCGTGTGGGGAAAATTCTCTTTCAAGTTCGCATTACATAATCCGCATTTTCTTCTTGTTTGACCTGTCAAAAGTAACACATCTCCAGTTTCTCCATACACAGAATTCTATGGGACAAAATTAAAGATTGCTTTTACATGTTGGTATCTTCTGAATGCCATTAAGTCAGGGGAGGGAAAGATGGAGCATATGGTGACATTGTGTTCATCGGCTCCCTCTAGTGGTCTTCAGAGGAATTTGCAGGTTAATAACTGAAATTCTCCCCAGAGTCTATGAACTTGTAGGACTCCCCCGCCCCTGTAATCTAATTGTATATCTTAAAGGCATTTTCAGTTCAAATCTGTATGTGGAGTCATATTTTAGATGTTCAAATTTACAATTAATGTCAGTTTTCAATTCACATCTGTGAATAGAATCACTTTGTCAATCTGCTAGTTAGGTCTAAGCATGGTTAGGTCTAAGCATAACAAAATTTTAAATATTCTGTGGCATAATTAAAAATTTTATATCATAAAATTAAGTGATTATTTTTTAATTTTATTGATTTTATTAAGTTCTACATTTTTCTCTGCTCCCCTTCCTGCCTCTCCCCTCCCCTTCAACCCTCTCCCAAGGTTCCCATGCTCCCAATTTACTCAGGAAATCTTGTCTTTTTCTACTTCCCATGTAGATTAGATCCATGAAATTAAATGATTATTATGTAGGTAATAAGACTAGAAGGAAACCTCGTTACACAGGATTTATTAGTAAATCTAGGTATGTTTAATTCAGCATTATTTGACATAATATATATATTATATAGTAATACGATGATACGATGTACTATAAATAATAATACTTCTTGATAAAGCCATTTTGTTCATTAGTATTTATAAATTCATACTTGTATTTAACTATGTTTTTCTGGCAAACATGAACTGGTTCGTAAATTACTTAACTAAATCAGTCTTTTTAAAAGTTTTAAAGTCATTTCAAAGTAGTGGTTTACTCTTTAAAAGTTTCAGGCATTATGCAAGATATATATGCACCCACCACTACCATCCCCCAACTTTCCTTTTGCCCCTCACCCCATGCCTCCCCACCTTCATGCCTTCTTTTATTCGGTATGGTTATGGATAACCCTTGAGTCCAACTAGTGCTGCCTCTGTGTGACTCCAAACTGGAGCATAAGCAAACTGCCAGGTGCCATCCATAAGGGAGAGTGAGTCTCTCTCTCCCAGGAGCCATCGGGTCAATAGCTCCTCAGCTCAGGGTGGGGCCTCAGGTCCCTCCAGGCTGGGAGTTTGACTGGCTTGATCTCACCCGGCTCTCACGCAAGTCACGAGAGCTGCAGTGAGTTGATGAGTACACCAGCAGGTCATGTCCAGAAGTGAGCATCCCAGAGCTTCCATCCCGTACACCAGCGGTTACCTTCTCTCTTCCCTCTTTGGCGAAGTTTCCTGGTCCTTGGATGGTGGGAAGTCGAGACAGATTCCCCCATACAGCAGAGCACTCAGAATAATTTCTACTCTTCACTTAGACCAATTATGAATCTCTGCACGGGCCATGACCCACTGAAAAGAGAAGCGTCTCTATAAAGTTGAGGGCAGCCCAGATCTACAGGCGTAGGCATAAACTATGTAAGATGCAGTTTGACAGCATGTCCATTTAGCAGAAACAATAGCAGATTTTCCCGATAGGGTGTGGTATCTCCAGTCAGGGGCTTTTGATAATTTTTATAGTAATGGACACAAGATGCCGTGTTCATCACTGGATAAGAGCGTTGCTGTCTTTTCTCTTTAGCAGCCTTCTCAGCACCTGGTGGCGCTGTGTAAGTGAGCCAGGAGAGAGAGGTAGGGCAATTTCTCTACGTCCAGTAACCAAATCAGTGGTGTCTTCAGTAACAGGGTCTCGCCATCTATTTATGGTGGACAAACAAAACAGTGGCTCAAGCATGATTAATAAAAACTCAGAGAGAGAATTCGGGGTTCAACCTGAAGATCCAAAAAGCAAAACAGCCAGCCACTGGCTTTTACCTCAACCTCAGTCCGAAAAGGTGATGCTGCCTCCAGGAATCTCAGTATGAGACTGTGCCTGAGAGCTGTCTCCTCCCGTTTTATAATCTTCTCTATTAAAGGCATGTACCACTACCACCTGGTCTCTCTAGCAAGCTAGTGTGTCTACTGAGTTTAAATGTGTGTGTTATTGCTGCCTGGTCTATAAGGCTGGCCAGTGTGGCTGTTTTACTTTTCTGATCTTCAGGCAAGCTCTATTTATTAAAATACAAGTGAAATGCTGCTACAAGTGGCCTGTGTTGTTTTGAGCGCCAATGACTTCTGAGGAGGTGGGTTATTTATGCCTGAGAGTGAGATTTTTATTTCATAACCCATGCCTCCTGGGAGCAGCATCGTCCACCTATGCAGGGTATTTCTGTTCAAACTCCATTGTGTGTATGTGTGTGTATGCACACATGTGTATATATATATATATATATTTATATATACACATATATATGTGTGTGTGTATATATATGTATATATATACATATATATATATTACAAACTAGTTGATTTCCATATGGCTAAATCATGCATTCTTAGTTTTGGCTAATCCACCCCCCTACTTTCTCATCTCCCCAAAACCTCTATCCCAATTTAACCCTTTAACCCTGAGTATCTTCCACCACCACCCCCTTCCAAGTCTCCTATGTTGTATTACCCCTCTAATTGAATTGGGTGGGTTCCTATGTAGCTTTCCCATGCACCCTTCATTTAGTGTAGCCTTCCTCCAATACCTCATTTCCTTGTTCCCCATCCCCTCCACACTTGCTCTCTTCCCAGTATCCTCCCTCTCTACATTCATTCTACCCATACTTTACTATCCCCACCCCGTGGATGTCCTGCCTTCAGTGGCCCATTTCTAGTTTCCTGGCTTCTAAATGAACTGTACAGGTTAAATATATAAAACCCAGTATTCTGAGGTAGGATCTACATATGCAAGTCAGCTGTCCATGTCTGTCTTCCTGAGCCTGGTGAGCTCACTCACCATTGTTTATTTTTTTCCACTTCCATCCATTTCTGCACAGACTTTGTAATTTCTAGGTGTTAGTCCTGCTTTTGCTGCTTGTCTTTGCCAAACCACTTATGGGATTCCGTGTGTGTGTGTGTGTGTGTGTGTGTGTGTGTGTGTGTGTGTGTGTTAGAATAGAGCCAGAAAAAATGATATGTAGAAAACACCAAACACGGTCAAGGCCTCAGGCAGACAGTGTTACGACTGCTGTTGGTAATGTTTTCAACAACAGAGCTGAGCGCTCTCCAACTGTAAGGATCCTTGCTTAGGGGATGTGGTTTTCTTCAACTTTGGTTTGGGGACTCATTGTCGTATTGTTTCTGTGTTTCCTCTTCTAGTCATTTAAGCACTTCAGAGTTCAGTATGAGATCAAAAGGAAACAGGTGGAGCATCTGATACAGCCACTGCACAGAGATGGCAAATTGTCGCTTGACCAGGCTTTGGTGAAACAGTGCTGGGAGAGAGTGTCCTCCAGGGTAAGTTAGCTTCATTTGGATGTGTGCGTCTCAGCCAAGCTCTGTTTCACTGTCTTTCGCATGGTGTTTTTGCATCAGGGCCTGTTCCCTTTGGCTGAGGCTGGAAAGGGTTAACTGTGGGAGCACATTTGCCCTCTGGTCAGGCTTCCCTGTGCATCGCTGGACTTGCTTGCTATAGAAGCTACTGCCCTGCTTCCCCATCCCAGACAAGACTGCCATCAGCTGGGGAACAGACAGAACTGCTGAAAGACCTCCTGGGTTCTGTATCCTCCCAGACCTTCCTTCCCAGTTGTTTAGAAAAGTGACTCTGATCTTGGGAAAACTTCCTGGAATAGTCAGCCATTTCTCATAATCTGTGATCTTGTTTTATGAGTAGCTTGGGACCTTCCTGTACCAGCAGGCAAGCCCATGTTTGTCTGGCCATTCATAAATGTGATGGAAAAACTGCTTGATCTATTTAATATTAATGCCCTTCATTAAGCCTTAACTATTAAGACTGCAAGGCTCTGGATATCTAACACGAACAAATATTTTATTTGAACTTACCATGTTCTTTAACTTGATGATTTCATGTTTCCTATAAATTTTACCAAGGGATAGGATGTTTCTAAGCTGGAATTCCTGCAGACCAAGAAATGGTACCTGAGAATCAGGGGAAATGGAAGAAATAGAGAAAATTTAGCAAAACATCTTTGGTCCCTGGACAAGGGAGATGGCTCAACTGGTACAAGCACTTGCCACACAAGCCTAAAGACCTGAGTTCAAGCCCCAGAACCCCTGTGAAAATCCAGATGTGGTGATGTAAAGCTAGAATTTTAGTGAATAAAAGTACGTGTCGCATGAGCCTGACAACCCAAACCCAACCCCTGGAGCCTGTGTAGAAAGCTGAGCGTGCCTGTGCTCATCGGTAGCATACGTTCTCCTACAGAGAAAGGGGAGGTAGACACAGGAAAGTTGCCCGGATGCTCAAAAGCCTGATAGCCTGGTGCATGCAGGACAACAGCAGCAAGACACTGTATAAAGAGACCAAACCCCTGGAAAGCTGTCCCCTCACCTCCACACACCTGTCCTGGCGCACTCAAGTCTGCCTCCCATCCCTGCATGTGTGTGTACATGCACACACATACACACTAAATAAATATTTTAAAAAGAAAGATATTTTAAAATATCTTGAAGATTTTGTCTTTTTCTAGAGATATCTAGATAACCTTAGTTTTGCTAGAGCCTTTCTGGTGGTATAGGAGATTTTAGTGGGATTCTCACATCTGGAGTACTAATGCTGCAACCTCTGGGCTTGTCAGCAGGCCTGGTCACTTCCACTCAGTGTGACTTTATCACACTGAAACCAGTAGTCACTAGGTTCTTCCCATAGACAAAAATTGCTTACATGTTCTAGCAAGGTCCTTCCATGTCTAACATGTATTTCGTCTCCTCAAAATTTACTGCAACTTTAGTTCCCTCTCATGCTCAAAGTGTCGGACTACAGAGATCCTTTCTTTCACGATATTTATTGAATTAGCCTGGGTTTTTTTTTTAATCTTTAATCAACCTCGCTTTCTGTCTCTCCCCCTCCCCTCGCTCTCATGTATGCGTGTGTGTACGCAAGGACATTTGTGTGCGCAAGCACACTCACACATGCACATCCATGCAGTTGCATGCATAGCCGTGTGCAATTCTCACAGCACTGGAGGTTTTAAATCTGATGAGGGGTGGTCCCGGGACCCACCTGTCCCTTCTTCCTCAGAGCTGGGATTGGTTACAAGCACAGGGTTTTTTGTGTGGGTTCCAGGACTCAAACTCAGGTCCTCATGCTTGTGGGGGGAGCACCTCCCTTCTTGGAGTTCTCTTCCCAGACCCTCTGTGAGTTTTCTGTAGATTTTTCAAGTTCATTTAGGGGAAATTTTAGAAATTATTTTCTATAACAGAGACATTTTATTCTTCTGTTTCAGCTCTTTGATTGGCATATACAGCTGGATAAATCTCTTCCTGCACCTCTGGGCACTATAGGTGCCTGGCTATACAGGGCAGAGGTGGCCCTGAGAGAAGAGATCACCATTCAGCAGGTCCATGAAGAAACAGCAAACACGATACAGCGAAAGCTTGAACAGCATAAGGTAAAAATTCTGCCTAGGAACTGTCTTAGTTACTGTTCTATTGCCATGAAAAGACCCTGGATAAGGCAAGTGACAAAAGGACAAACTTTAATTTGGGTGTTGACAGCTCCAGGTAGTTAGAGTCAAGACCATCCCAAGGCAGTCATGGCAGCAGGAGGACAGGCATGGTGCTAGGACAGTTGCTGAGAGCTCACATCTGATCCACGGCAGGAAGTCAAGAGAGAACTAACTGGGAATGCAGTGAGCTTCTGAAATCTCAAAATCCTCCCCAGAAACACACGTCCTCCAACAAAGCCACACCTCCTAATCCTTTCCAAACAGTTTCACTACCTAGGGACCAAGTATTCAAACACATGGTCCCTGTAGGGACCATGCTTATTCAAACTACCACAGAAACCTTTCCAGCATGGCCATCCTGGAGTCCCCAGGGATGCAGCCTCATCAGAAGGCACACAGGTGTGCCCCTCTGAACATCCACCCTCTGTAGTTCACATGCTTCCTCCTAGGAAGTGTAGAATCAGCAGTTTTCTTGCCTATACTCATTACTGACAATTTCAGTACATTGATTTCATAAAATATCTTCAAATAACTACAGGGTATTCTGTATCTGCAGCCACATTTATTTCTGTGGTTATAAGCTATGTTTTTATTTTTAAAAGATAAGCTTTTAGATTATATAAATTTATATACTAATATGATTGGCCATTGACTCTATACCTCCCCTCTGTATTCTTTCTCAAAGAATGACAAACAAAAGCTTCCAGTCCTGATACTTTAGTTGTGCATGGGGAATAAAGGCCTTGGGATAGAGCTGAGGACTTTGGTGACCTGTGTGTGGTTAGTGTGTGACTGTTCTCAAATATTTTATAATATTACAAGCCTAACTCACTAAGCATGCAAGTTTTGATAGACCAAACTTTAATGCAACCATGCATTTCTTTTACCTCTTTTGCTCTGTCAGTGTTTCTGTTTTAGCATATATATGAAAAACACGCTGACATGTAGAGATTTCTCCTCCTATTATTATCAAAATATTTTTTCTGTCAACTGTTTGATGTGTTTTTAATTACCTGAGGGAAATACTATTTAAAAGATCAAAAGATTAAATATGAATTAAAAGATTTAAAAGATCAAAAACCAAATTCATGGCATCTTTGTGTCAAGCATCTGAGACTCTGGTTCTGGGATTCCTAATACAGAGACACTTGCCATGCCATTTGACCTCAATAGACAAAGCCTAGACTAACTCATCTAGTAGTCTGGCACAGACATGTGGCACAATCAGGAATGTCACCATCACTCACCTCCATTTACACTTTTGCCTTCAAACACTTCCATTTTCTTAAATTTTTCTTAAAGTTTGAGGTCATCCGGGTCTACGGAGCAAGTTCTAAGACAGCCAGGGCCACACAGAGAAACCCTGACTCAAAAAATAAGTGATATGTGTGTATGTATTCGTATTTCTTATGTTAGCAATTTGTATACAACTCTTGTAGGGCAAGGAATATCAATTCTAACTCCATGTGGGCATCTTATTATTGACAAGTTACTCCTGAGGACTCAATAGCTGGTACCACCCAGGAAAAAGAAATAAATACCATGACAGCAACATCGCCAAACAAAATCCAACATGGCAGGACAACTGAAATCAGGCTTGAAATCATAGATCTCCACAAGGATGGAGTTCTGGGCTTCATCTCTGGCCTTTCATTGACCAAGTGGGGAGAAGGAAAATAACAGAAGAAACACAATAATAATACATTAAAGCAAACAAGTATTCCACTGTCAGCACAAAATATACAGTTCTTACTGCGAAGAGGGTAAGAGATAGTGTGTTCTGGAGCCACCTTTGAGTGATCATGACTTGGGGAGCTTGGATCTAGATTGCCCAGGTTCCATGCTCCAGTTTCATAGAGTTTTTATAGCAACAGAGCAAAGAGAGTTATAAATATAAACATTTAAAAAATACATTGATGGAAACATCAGAGAAACAAGTTCCAGCAAGTTGCGGAAACTCTCCTACAGCCTCAGATGCTTTTAGGTGACATTCTTAGTTTTGGGGTTGGTAGAAGCTGCTTATCAGCAAATAGACAAATATCAAGATGTTGTTCTTTCTAAATCTGTGCACCGCAGAATATCCTGTAAAGAGGTGTCAAGAAATGGCCATTCACAGAGTTAAAGGGAGGGGGGTCAAAGCGAGTCCAAGATAAGGTATAATTACATCCTGGATCTGCAGCATCCCAACCCCTCCACACCCCGGCAGCTGTAGTCAGTCAGTCAGCCTTTGCTCTCAGCTCCTCTCCAGGAACTCTCGTTCACAAAAATGACAGAGAAGAAAATGGGGGAGATAATGGAGAATAAAAAAATACAAACGGAGTTAAATATGAGCAAAAGTAAAAGTAATAATCATCTTTGAGACAAAGAAAGGGAGAAAGAAGAGGGTTTAAGAAAAACAGAATAGTATATGAGGACAAAGGAAAGAACTGGCTGAAGAAGTATGATTAGAAAATAAAGGCAAAAAAAAACAACAAAAACAAAAAAAAAAGAAAGAAAATAAAGGCAATACAGGAATAAAGTTGAACTGGTGGGATGCTGAGTGGCAAAAGCTGAGTGGCTTCTTCAAAGCAAAATGCTATAATAGGAGTACTAAAATGAATAAAAAGGAAAGAAAGCCTGTTTGTTTGTTTTAATTTTTGTGTCTTTTTAAAGACAAAGGATTTTAAAAAGCCATTTTCCATCCCCTCTAATATTGGAACCTGCTAAGTTTGGACAGCGGAGTCGTGAGTCACAGGTTGGGCATGAGCCTGTCAGGACTCCGTTGTCGTCTCCAGGCTGCATTCTACTCAGGAGCTTTCTTTGTGTCCCGGGAACTGTGCTGGCCCATACGACCTCCATGACCTGTATCCTGGGAAGGCTTCCACTCCTTCCAGGATGCCCCAGCGTGTGAATGTGCAGACAGCACACATCCAAGCCAAAGGGGCATCACCAAGCGCATCAGAGAGCAAGGATAATAAACAAAACAGGACGCGGCTCTCCAATGGAGGCTATAAAGTATCTTGTCTCTGGGTTTTAGAACTTTCAAGTCCTGTCCATAACCACCTGCTGGGGAAATCAAGCAATTGTTCAGCATTTAGTCATTCTAAGCACCAAATAACACATATTAGCGAGGCAGTGACATATCCTGCCTGCCTCAGCTTGGAGCCCTCAGCCTTCACAGCGATCATCCAGGAACAATGAAGGTAACAGCCCTGATCACCGACTCCTCTCCAGCCCAAGCTCGTTGAGACCCACGCTTCTCAGTCACTCTGTGCTTATGCACATTATGCTCTGTGAACACCTGTTGTAGCATCTCCCTCCCAGCCACTGCAACAGGATGTCCCCGGCCTCCAGGGCTGTGCCTTGATTTCAGGTCTGAGAGGGTAACTCAGTTCCAATATGCCTCCTCTCATACCTCGTGAACCTGGCTGTAGCCCCCAGGTGTAGGGAGTGTCTAAACGGCTTTGCTTTCTGATGCTCTCTCTCACTGTCACACCAGACCCGCATTGACCTTAAAGCTTGAGAGGCCCATCCACCACTCCTTCATTTAGGACTGGCACCCCTATAGGGTCTACACTGTGGCTGAGGCTTTGTCTGCTGCCCCAAGCCACACAGCTGGGACTAGAGCTGGGGACCGCTTTCTCTGTCGTCTTTGCATTGCTCTCTGCCTTGTGCTGTCCCATTGACCCCTTTCTTGGTTTCTAGTGCTCTTTCTCCATTTTACTCTTTGGAATATTGTGTTGTCCTGACTCTTCTCATTCCAACAATAAGATTCTATTCCTCCATCTTACTCTGGAATTCCTATTTTCAATTTTTCTTTTTCAGCAAAACTCCCTTTTCCAAAGTGACTGCCCTTAGATACTATCTAAGGCTTTGCTTTTTTCCACATCCCCAGCAGCTCTTGTTATGCTCCTTGTTTATGATAATAGCTACACTAGCAGGCATACAGTAATATCTCATTGTGGTTTGAATTTAGATTCCTATAATCACTCAGTATGTTGGACTTTTTTCAGCCATCTACCGCCTACGTTGTCTTCTTTTTCCCAAGTCCTTTGTTATTTTTAACAGAGGTATTTGTTTCTTACTCTCTTTTGATTAAGTTCCTTGATCCTTTTTTTATATTAGCCCCTGGTGGTGGGTGATTTTGATGGTCAACCTAATTGGCTTGAGAAGTGCCTAGGGTGTTAGTAAAATATACCTCAGGTGGGGGCTGGGAGGGCAAGCCAAAGAAGATTAGCTAAGGGGAGAAGCTTCTCATTGATTATGGGCAGCTCCCTTCCCTGCAGGCTTGTAGCCCAAGTCAAAGAAAAGGCAAAGTATGCTCTATACTTTCTAATGGGCATGCTGTGAGTTGCCTGCCATCCCCTTCCTACTATGGAAGACAGGAGTCCCTAAATCTACAAGTTAACTTAACTAGATTGTATCTGGCAATTTGTCATAGAGATGAGAGTCATCTAAGCCCCCCTAACTCTGTGAATGACTGGCAAATACTTGTTTCTGGTCATCTCTGTTGGCGATTTTCCTTGTTCTGCAGCCCGTTAGCCTGACAAAGTCTCATTTGCCTCCTTTTTCATTTGTTGTCCGTGCTTTGGGGATTCTAGCAAACTACAGCTAATGCCACTGGCCAGCCTGCCTGTGTCCTTCGTTCCTTCCTTCCTTCATTTCTCCCATCATTACTTCTTTCTTCTTGTTTTAGACAGTGTTTCACTATGTGGCTCTGGCTAGCCTGGAACTTGATATATAGACCAGGCTAATTTCAAATTTACAGAGACATAGATCTGCCAGTCTCTGCATCCTGAGGTCTGGGATAAAAAATGCATGCCACTCTAAGCTTCTCACAGGGGTATTTTTGCTTTTTTGGTTTTGGTCTTCTATAGTATTTGCTCCTTTATTTAAGCCTGTTTGAGTTGATTCTTGTACAAGCAATGAAATAAAGAATCCATTATCATACTTTTCCAATTGTCGATCTAATAGATTGTCCTTCCAATAGTGTATTTTGGGCATTTTTGCCAAAAATCAATTGATCATAGATATATGGTTTGTTGCTGGACTCCCTGTCCTAATTCATGAGTGACTGTGTTCAGAAAACTTTTGATTTGCTTATTATCTCTTACTATCTCCACGTTTCTCCCTGACACTATCAATATGCACAAACAGACATGCAGAATTCCCTGTCATCTGCTTTTTCAAATTACAGTGTAACTCTGAGGTCTGTTCCATCTGTGCAAATACATACATACACACACACACACACACACACACACACACACACACGAGTCTGGACCTTCCTGTCTATGCCTCTGTTATCAGTAATTGTAGGGTCAGGCTGTAGAAACATTGGGACCCATTGCATCATGGGATACAAAGTACAAACAAATGGAAGAAAAGTTCTAAACAGGAGTACACAAAAACTTCCTCTCTCACGGATTAGTAAGTATGTGTCCTATGTAATAATTTCCTACAAAATAAGTAACAACTGAAAGTATTTTAACTTAATGTGTCTAACACAAACGAAGTTACTTTAGAATTTTAAATGTGATGTAGAATGTGCATGAGTTGTGAGTTTGTATGTGAGTAATGAAGTTTCCATCAGAGGTTTCTTCCATGGTAGCTTTCCAGCCCTGGGGAGGCAGAAGCATATGGTAGGAGGTGGGGCCTTCAAACCGGAGGTATGATAAACACCATGTGACTGTTGTTTGTGCACCGAAACCTTGAGCACAGAGCAAATGCAAGTGTGCCATTTGCTAGAATGTTATAGAAGGTTCCACAGATGGCGGTAATTTTCCCACAGAATGACTGTTTTCAGCTGGATGATTCACATGGTCCTCTGTACATGTCACTGACAGCCATTCTGATGAGAGGAAGATGGATGACAGATAGATAGATAAATAGATAGATAGATGATAGATATAAGATAGATTATTGTGGATAATAGATAGATAGTAGATAGATTATTATGATGATATAGAGATAGAAGATAGATTATTATTATGATAGATGATTGATAGATTATTATGATGATCGATATAGTAGATAGATATATAGTTAGCAAAAGAGAACGAGACAGAGAGATGAGAGAGTCAGAAAGAGCATGCATGTGCCTATGCTAGCCACCCAACCATCTACTCAAATATGATAAACAAGATATAATGACCAGAAAAGATGGAAAGTAGGAAGATACATAGGAATGGGTGGTCATGAAGATGTGGATATAAAATGAAGGGGGGAACAGAGAACGAGAAAACTGAAGCATGCAATAGTGAGACAACAGGAAACAAACAAGCAGGCAGAGGATAAGTTCAGGCTGGATCACAGAATGATGGATTTTATTGAGGCAGATCTCTCTATAGACCTGGCCACAGGTGTTTAGAGTAGCATGGTCACAGAGCATCATTGCAATTATGAGATCAATTCAAATTTATTCAGAGTATACTTATTAGATACTTAACACTAAAGTGAGCTATGAAGACAGGAAGTTCAGATAATTGTTCATTAAAATTCTAACTTTTCTCAGTAGCACACAATCAATGTGTGATGTAACTCATGTGTGCAGGCATATCAGACTCGGTAAGAGATTCAGCAACCTGAAGAGAGAACACCAGGGGAGTCTGTGTGCATAAACAGGATGTTTGAAAGCATTAACTCACCTTTCCAGTATGAAAAGGAATTCTGATTTCAGGAAACTTAAACATGCTATCGAAACCTAGAATGCTTATGTTTTGTGAACTCGCCACACAAGAAAAAAATATACTTATATAACACGTTTTCTTCACTTACTACGTTGCCAGAGTTTACAAGTTAAGTATTTAAAAAATGTATACTGCAGATAATTCTCCTTATGAACAGTTCTGTGGTGTTTTCTTTCTACTATCTAGTTTTTAGAAATTTACCTTATTTTATTTCTCGTCTTCTGTGCATGTGTCTGTGTGAATGTGTGTGTGTATGTGCCTGTGGAGGCCAAAAGAGAACGGCAGATCCCATGAGCAACCGTCTTTTTTTATTATATTTTTAAGTTAACTAATATGTATATTTTATCAGATTATATTAATTATACAAAGAATAGCTGTGTACTTCTTTATATTTTCTAGATAATTTATCTAAAAAGAGAAAATATCCCTTACAGGTGTTTATGGAGGATTTAGCCATGTTGCTGATGGGGGAGGTCCTTTTGTATATGTGTTGCTTTTATTGGTTAATGAATAAAGCTGCTTTGATCTATGGCAGGGAAGAATATAGACAGGTTGGACTAGATAGAGAGAGAGAGTAGGCAGAGTCAAGGAGATGCCATGTAGCTGCCGAAGGAGAAAGACACCACTGAAACTTTACTAGTAGGCCACAGCTTTGTGGTGATACACAGATTAATAGAAATGGCCTATTAGCTTAGGCTTCTTATTAACTAACTCTTACATATTAAATTAACCCATTTCTATTAATCTGTGTATCATCACAAGGCTGTGGCCTATTGGTAGGGTTCCAGAGGTGTCTTTCTCCTTCAGCAGCTATGTGGCATCTCCTTGACTCTCTCTATATTTATCTTCTAGCCTGGCTATATTCTGCCCTGCCTTAGGCCAAAATGGCTTTATACATTAACCAATAAAAGCAGCCCATATACAGGAGGACATCCCACATCATGTTTTAATCTAAGTAATTAATTTTATTGAACACTTAACATAAGGATGTGACATAACATTGCCACCCTCTTCTGTAGAGAGATTTACTATGGGCAGGGAGAAAAATAAATGTATTACTCAAAGCCACATAATTGCCTGAAGTTCCAAGCTTTAAATGTGCCCACAAAGTTGTTGACATGTTGAGTTTAACAGGAGTCATACTTTGTTGGCAAGGCAAGAATTTTAAGTCTTAAGGAATCATGAGAATGTTGCAGGAGAGAGCCATTTGTTTGTCCTACTGACCAGAACCAAAATAATCACACAGAAACTGTATTATTTAAATCACTGCTGGGCCCATTAGCTCTAGCTTCTTATTGACTAACTCTTGCATATTAATTTAACCCATCTCCATTAATCTGTGTATCGCCACGTGGCAATGACTTACCGGCAAAGTTTCAGCATGTCTGACTCTGGCAGTGGCTCCATGGTGTCTCTCTCTCTGCATTCCTTCTCCCAGCATTCAGTCCAGTTTTCTCCACCTACCTAAGTTCTGCCTTCCTATAGGTCCAAAGCAGTTTCTTTATTCATTAACCAATAAAAGCAACACATAGACAGAAGGACCTCCCACACCATGAGAATGGTGTTCTGTCCCCACCATCTCCTGAGCCTTCTTGTACTATCAACCCCACTCAAGTCATTTTCTCTCCTTCTTGAGAGTTTCATTTCCTGATGGTGATTCCTGGCATGATAATTAGAACATTCAACATTCCATAGATGATCCTCACACTACTTGGCCTCTCAATACCTTCACCTTCTCTTCTCTGGTGATTCTGCACCATGCCTGACCACCACCATGCTCCCCATCATCCTCGCCTATCCTCATCATCAGTAGCTGGAACCTTCCACAATGGCTTTGCCAAGCAATCCAGTCTCCAATCAAGAAGGTTTTCATCCATCTGGACCACTTAATTCTTAATGCTATCACCCTTTGACTCTATTGCCTTAAATTTTATTTCATCCTTTACCCTTTGTCTTTGTTCATAAAAGTCACTCACTGGGCTCATCCTCAATTCAGTTGTTCATGTCTCGCCTGTTTTTACTAGCCTGGTAAAAATATAACTCTGATTAAAAATAGTTTCTGCATAGACCATGCCCCCACGCAGGCAGCTGATGAGGCTGGAGAACCCCCACGTTCCGACACAGTGACTAACCCAACTGGGCTCCCAAGGCTGTGTAGCAGTCACAAGGCCTTTCCTAACTCCAAGCCCTCTCCATTTCTGGGACATCTATTTCATACCGTGTCTCCACAGCCTTCCACACCTCCTCCCCATCCTCACTCTTAGCTGATGGCACTGCTTCCTATTTCCCCAAGAAAAATAGAAGCAATCAGAAAAGAATTTCCGGAAGCTCCCACAAATACATCAACCCACCTACTTGCATCTGTGCCCAAATACTCTAGCCTCACTTCTGTTGCTGTGGATGAACCATCTGTGCTCCCAACCAAGGCCAGTCACTCCATGAGACTTACATATGATCCTCCCCTTCCTTTGAAGGATATACAGTTACATCTCCCTGTTCCGTTGTTTTCTACATCTTTCTCCATTGGGTTCCCCCTAACAACACACACATGTACACACACACACACACACACACACACACGTGGATAGACAGAGTTTTTTCCCTCTCATTTTAAGTCTTTTTCTTCACCCTACCTGCCTTATCAGCTATTGTCCAAATGCCCTAGTTCTGTTTACACAAATATACTCTTAAAACTTTTCTGTGTCCCCTTTTTGAGTCCCATGTTCCCTCTGAAAACCACTGTAATAAACCATCACTACTATGTGACCCACGTCAAGTTGAACAAGATTGGCCTTCTCATCCACTGGCCAGCTATTAGCCACCCTCATTCTTCATCCATCAGAGACTTTTTATAAAGCACTTCAGTGTCCATGAAACTCTTCTTTCATTTGGCTTCCCACTTTTCTCCCTACACACCTAGCTCTCCCTCTCTCTAATCTTTCCAGGCTGTCAATAGACTTTTAGTGAGCATCTGCACAGTATTAAGTAGTGTTCAGAGCATTCATGATATGCTCTTATTTGTGAAGGGAGACACTGATCCCTGACATTCATTATATGACTCATCTCAAAAGGATGCAGATAAAAGTAATAAATGTAGTAAATAAACAAATAAAGATTTGGGGACAAAAAGGAGAAGGAATGTTGATGTTTTAAGTTTAAACAAGAGACTAGTAAAAATTTACAGTAATGATGACCTCAGAGCCAAGTATACTCCACCATGATGTCTTTGCCCTGGGCATCCCTAAGGAGTTTTCTCTCTCCACTGATATTATTTTTTTCCATCTTCCTCATCTTCTTTGGGCCTTCATTAACTTCCCTTACTCCACAACGTGGGATCCCACTTGCTCCTTTTGTTCCCTCTTGGTAACTGAAGGAGGTGTGTTGATAATTCCCACAGCAATGTAGGTTTGCCAGTTTCTATGCTGTTTGTTTATTATAGGTTTTCCCCCATAATTTTGTATTGATTCTTTGTGAATTTCACTCATGTACCCCAATTCCACTCATTTCCAGGTCCTTCTGTATCTGACCTCTACCCTTGTAACCTCCCCGAAAGAAAATAGAAAACTGAAATTTAAAAAAGTCTTGTCATGGAAGCTACAACGTGCCGCAGTGCATCCCACAGTCTACCCCTTTGTCCAACAAATTTTACTTGCAAATGTTCATTGTGATGAGTCATTAGTCTGGTTTGAGGCCCATGGCTTCTTCTATACTATCAATACTGGACCCTCACTGAGATACCCCTCAGATATCCTGCTGTTGCCCTGAACCATGTAGATTCTGCAACTTGGGTTCTGCAGGACCAGCCCCTTCACCTGCTCCAACATCTCATAGATGGGATAGATGTTGGCACAGGCCAACTCAAAGCCCAGGATCTGGGCATGGGTGGTAGCTGAGTTGGCAGCTTGCCAGTTCTCCTACACCCATACCATCAGGGCCAGCTCTTGCACATTGCCCAGGTGAGTAGTGGACCTAGCTCTTCAGAGAGCAGCAGCTGATGTGGGGTGACCAGCTCTCCCACACTCATGCCCAGGACCAACTAGTCTTACACTGTTTTATCAGTTTTTATATATTTTGACATTTACTATGTACATTCAGTCTCTGACTTAATGCATCTTCTATTAATGTGGGACTTTGATCATCAATACATTCATTACTTATTATAATTACTTATGGTACATATGAAATCTTCCAGTTAGTATCACCTAATGTATTTTATAATCTAAAATTTCCAGCCTTCCTATTTTCCTAATGGTTAGATGTTATTCTCTTATTCTTAAAAAAAACTTCCCTTTTTCATTTTTTCTTCATCCACATACAAATATGCTGTTTTATCTCTTATTTTAACTGTTTTTGCTTGTTCCTCTAACCTGACAATCTCAGGCCTTTGTCATATAAAGTTATGTACTTTGTATTTATTCATAGCATATTCTATACCTGAATATTAACCATTTGACTTCTGCCCTTTTTTGCCCTTTTCCCTTTTTTTTTCCTACTTTTTTTACTTTTTGCTATTTATAAAGAGAATTTCTTATCTGGTTTTTCTTTTTCCCCAGAATTTCTCCTTATCCCTCTCTCCCTCTCTTCCTTTGGTTCTTTTAGGTTTCTTGAGACAAAGTCTCATTCTGTAGCTCAGGTTCAAGCTCACAGCACTCCCAGGACCTGGCATAGCAGGCAGCCACCACTGCACCCAACATATCTTGTTCCTCCTCTACAGCTTTCCCTCTACTGGGCTGAAGCTGTAAGTCACAGGTATGCTGTGGTCTCCCGAGAAGTTCAACCATAGGTATTTGACAATATAGAAAACCCATGTTTAAACCATCTCTAATCACTGTGAGAACTAGGATTTCCTCCAACTTACACACTACTGTTCATTATAGAATGGCTGACATTTTCCTGGCTCTGTGTTTCCCTCGCTGTCACTCTTGGTAGCTAGTCCCTTACCTTGGTGACTATTACTCCCCCCATGCACGCTCACTGAATCTGGTCTTAGCCCTTTTGTAAGAGATTCCAACCCCATCGAGGAAATCCATTTCTAGTGTCTCATCTCATTCACGTTCCAAAGCCCAGTGTCCTAACATGCTGGGTTGATGCCTGCCCTGGACCGTCTGAATTTTTATTTTGTTTTTATTTATAGTCTGTGATCCATTGTGGGACATATTTTGCTAAGGATGAGAGACCTAAACAGTTGCACTGCCTGTAAACCCAGCGAAATTAGCGTATTATGTTTTTCTTACTATCCAGATGTTTTACAGTGATAGGACACTTCTTAGGAACAAGTAGTATATGGTAGCTGTAGAGATTCCTTTGCAAGTCTGTGAAATGTTTGTATTTGCTTTATTTTGTCAAGGATATTCGTACTGCACTTGGTATTAAAACTGTCAGGTCTAATAAATGAGAGGTAGCTGTGAAGATACAAATTGCTCTGAAGTCACTTGAGGGCAGTTTCAGCCAAGACCATAGGCTGCTGGTGGTGTGTCGGCATGCTGAAAAGCTGCTAGAATCCCTACAGTGTTCACCAACGACAGCTGTTCTGAAAACAGCCCTTTCTCCTCTTTCCTCTGGGGGTCAAAGATCCCACCATCTGGTGCTAATGACTTGTGAATGTGTGTGTGTGTGTGTATGTGTGTAGGCATACGTGTGTGTGTGCATGCACCTAAAGACTTCAAAATGTAAACATAGAGACATATGCAACAGTTTAGACTGTGGTTTTTGAGATTAACTTGTCTCATACTGCCAAGCATCTATGAGACTTCTGTTGCTTTATTTGTTTGTTTATTTACGTATGTGCACACACATACTTGTGCACATGTGGAACTCAGAGGACAACTTGTGGGAGTCAGTCCCTTCCTTCCACCATGTGGGCTTCAGGGATCAAATCGAAGTTGCCAAGGTTTGTGTCAATTACCCTCCTCACCTGCTGAGCCATCTTGCTGGCCCAGATTCTTACATTTTAATTTATATTCTAAATGCCTCTATTTATCCACTCACTTAAGTATGTCTTTTGTCTTCCTGCTTCTTTCTCTACTGTACCAGTGGACAATTGTTGAGAAGAATAATATTAATTTGAATTGATCTGTGTGGTAATTACCTTTTTTTTCTCTGCTTACACACTATTATCTATTCTACTCTAGGGAAATAGGCCAAGTGTGAGGAAATATGACACAAGCTTTGTTCACCCCACTCTTCCCTTTGTGTGAGTGTGTGTGTGTGTGTGTGTGTGTGTGTGTGTGTGTAGAGATAGAGAGAGAGAGACCTTGGGCTGGCAGCAAAGATGCATTCTTTTGATAAATAAGTGTGTGGCTGGTAAAATACACAATAGACAAATCAAGATTCATATTAACCTAAAGAAATGGAAAGCCACTGTATAAAGTTGAGGAACAATGTTGATAAGCAGTGCATTTGTGCTCTTCTCTGTTGGTCACCTGGAGGCCACCTGGAGATTGTTTCCCGTACTTTTCAAAAATTTTCTTACCAGACCATATTTTCAAAGTCTATTGTAATTGGCAAATGGTAATTAAGGAGCCTGCACAAATTCCAACGAAAACAAGAATAGGGAAGCTAAGCCCTGTTGGCATGGAGGGGTTAAGTTTGTAGTGTTTAGTTTTTAAGGGAAAAAAAATCAAACAATCAAAAAATCTTCCCCCCTCCCCCCGCATCTCCAAACCCCTGGCAAAACACTGAGATGTTTGTTTCTAGCGGTGATCACACAGCCTTGGGTCTTACACCTTTAAGAGGTCTGAATGCATTGCTGGGCAAGTGTCATGTGTGTTTAAAGACACGGGGATGATTAGACACAGCTCCAGCAGAGTGGCTTCTCCACAGTCACAGACTGCTGTTCTAGGTAAAAGCCTGTGACAGGCGCCGGCTGCATGAGAAGGTGGTGGCAGGGACAAATTGTTGAATACATTGGCTCATCAGTAGAGCTGGAAAATTATGCTTCTCAGTCTCTTGGGAACATGTTTCCTCATTTAAAAAATTTTTTAAAATTGTATATTAGGATCTGCTTCAAAACACAGATGCCCACAAAAGAGCGTTCCATGAAATCTACCAGACCAGATCTGTCAATGGGATCCCGATGCCTCCTGATCAGCTAGAGGACATGGCCGAGAGGTAAGAGATAGTCCGATTTTATCTGAGGGCTCTTTAAAAAATAAAATGTTAGATGGATGCTTTCGTATTCTTTTTCTCACATTTTTCTTTTCCAAAATGAATTGTTATAATTTTAACAGGGATGCTTACATTTGGGAAATGCAAAGTGGGTTCCCACACAGACGCTAAGAGTGCCAACATGCTAATATATTATTAACTGCAGAGAGTGAGTTGGAACGTTCCCACAGCTTGCAGATCAGAGAAACGCTTTCTTCATCATAGGCTGTGTTTTTATTCAATACTGTAAGGAACATTATGTAACATTGCAAAAACAGCTTATAAAAGAAACAGATGAGAGATGTGTTAGCAGGGGAGAGAGCTAAACCAAGGACTTCAATCAATCCTGTTTTCCCTTGAAGCCCAAGCTAAGAAATTGAATGCCCTGACCGTGAGCAGGGAGAGTTTAGGAAGCAGAGGCGGTGTAACAGGTTCAGCTAGCCTCCCTCTGTTACTATTAGTTACATCCTGTGAATTCTCCCTGTCTCTTCCTAGGTTTCATTTTGTGTCCTCCACATCCGAGCTGCACTTAATGAAAATGGAGTTTCTAGAACTGAAGTATCGTCTGCTGTCCCTGCTGGTCCTCGCTGAGTCAAAGCTGAAGTCTTGGATCATCAAGTATGGAAGGCGAGAGTCCGTGGAGCTACTGCTGCAAAGCTATATTGTGAGTCTCTAGTTCCCTGACAGAGTTCTACCTTGAATTTAAATTGTGAAAAGACCATTTTGTCCAGTGGGTAGGAGTGGAGGTATAGAGCTTTTCACAAGCACCTGGAAAGATCGGCTTGGATGCTTTGGAATTTGTTGTTGCAAATTCTGACTTCAGGGGAGTTCCCAATATTAACCATCCCCCAAACCTAGGGATGGAGCTTTATTACTGACAAAAATGTGTGTGTGTGTGCGTGTGTGTGTGTGTGTGTGCGCGCGCGTGTGTGTACTCACATGCCTTTACTTAAAACCCCACTAGTCCTTTAAGACTGCATTACTGTATTATCCTCCAGCCGCCTGTGCTCCCAATGCGAGAAAATGGGGAACTGTCTTCACTTGTCCACATGGGGACGGTCCACATGTTAGATTTGCTGCATGAGTCTATTCCCAGGACTTATGCCTGGTGTACCCAGGCAATAGGGGAATTTTGTCTACAAATCTCTGTACAAATTGAACTTTTAAAGAGTACTCATGTTCTGGTCTAGATAATCCCAATTCTATCTAGAACAACAGCCCAAATTTATTGAAAGAATGTGGCTGTTCCTTTTACATACAGTTAATAAACTATGTTTAATAATGTCCCTTTATTTCCACTTAGTCAACTAATCCTGCCCCTACACAAATTCTTTGCAGCCTTTGATTGAAAGTATTCATGCTAGCGATGCATCTCTGCCCTGTCCTCTGACATTTGTTTAAACACAGATTCCAAATTACCAATCACTAAACTCCTAACATGCTGGCTTGCTACAACCTGATCAGTCACTGTGAGCTGCAGAGTATGTGCTTTAACTCATACTAAAATTGTCTCCTTAGCAAGAATCTTGGAAACATCATCATCTTTGTTATAATTTCATTTTGTTCTTTAACTGATATGTGAGCTACACGTGAATTTGAAACAAACCAAAAAAAAATTTCCTTTAACCTGGTGGTTAGTCCTTCTCTCTAGATTCACTAAAATGGTCTAAGATACATTTGTTTCAAAAATTGAACTCTGTTAGGATGTTTTCCTTTATACATTTGTAGCTATTTTGGTAAGGAAAAGAAATCCATTTTTAAAATTCTAGTAATTGCTTTAGTTTCATAAATATTAAATAAATTTGTATCTTCGGCTTTAGTCATAGCAAATAATGCACTCTGAGCCCAGAAGTTAATTACATGTGCTTCATCCTTTGTTCTAGCTATTTGAGAACAGCCAATCAGGTTTGAGTACCTAATAGGGCTGCCTTACCAGGTCGATGTTCCAAAACAATGATATTAATAATTCTCTTCAAACTTCTGAAGAGATATATAAATAGAGAGTTGATGTTAAAGACAAAAAGTCAGTAATTTCTGCTCACTCCGTAGAGTTCACCGAGAGGCTAATTTCAAACTGCTCTGCAAATTTCTCCTCTGTGTGAGATGGACAATCACTTTACATTCCCAGCAGACTCCACTGTGGGTGTACTCTAGTATCCTAGTGAAGAGGCCCTAGTTAAAGCATCCATAAGTGGCTTTCAGGTCCTTTTTGTTGAATAATTTCAATAATTGTGTGTCTTTGAGGGTTTCACTTTCCACCTCAAGGAGGACCCTGCCAGCAAAGTGTTTTCACATACAGTAAAACATTGATGAAGCCCTGTGCAGCTAGCTCCCCTGTGTCCCAGTCCTGTGCTCAAGGGGACACACGTGAGAAGAAACTGAAGTCAGAATTTGAGTCTAGATACTTCCAAATCAAAAGTCTTTCTTGGCAGGCAGGTACCAATATTACTCTCTAAATACATGACCTGTGAAAAAGCTAAGCTAACTTTAAGACCAAAGTTATTGATGTCTATTGAATTGTAGTGAATTAAAGAATTTTGTTTCATAAACATTAGTTCCTTGTAATATGTTTCAAATTGAACGATATTTTGCTCTTAGGCACCTATAGTAGTTTGACTGCCACTGCTGCTAATTTGTGGATGTGGCAACACAGTAGAAAGCTGAAGGGGACGGAAATGTTGTCGTCACTGGGACGTGTGTCCCAGTCAGGTTTCAGTTATTCATGACCCCTATGACTCTGGAATGACTGACGTTTCTATGATGCTGTCTTTCCTGAGTGTTTCACTTTTTATCATGATGGTGGCGGTAAAGTCAGAGCTTCTGGCCTGGAGAGATGGCTCATCCGTAAAAGGTGAGGCTCACCACCAAAAATAAAGCAGTTCTTCTACGGGGTAGACTTTATACACGTCTTCCTTCTGTGCCATGCCTCACAAAGAGTCCCTCATCCTTTTAAGGAAACTCATTCATTTCAAAATAGATCATTTCAAAAAGTGTGAAGATTTTCAATCGATTGTTTGCATCTAATTCTTTCCTTCCTCACTTAAAAAAATAGACACTGTGTGTTATTGTGTTTTCTAATAAGCAAAATGATAGTAAAGCTATAAAGAGTCATTGTTCTTGGTGTCAGTTCTCAGTGCAACATTAATCACATGTAAAAGAAAAAGGGAACACATGTTTTAGAGTTGGAGAATTATGGAATATGCTTCCAGCTGGGGTATAAGCCAATGAATACTTTAAATCCTTGAAAAATACACTCATGATAATTATGAAAAAAAATAGACCATGTGGGTCATTGAGGTGGTTCAGCAGATAAACTCTGGCCACAGTGTCTTCTAACCTGTGTAACTTAGGGATTCACATGGTTGCGGGGAGGAAGAGAAGCAACTCCCTCAAATTGTTCTCTGACTTTCAGAAATACACCATGGCTCATATATGCTGACAGACAGAACACACAGATAAATAAATAAATCTAACAATAGTTTTTTAATATTTAAAAGTTAGAACATTTGCTATTGATCAGGGATTACAGATACATTGATTTGTTCCTTGATTTCAGAATTGTTTAGAGTGATCTTGCTAATTAACATGTAATGTCTACTTTTGCTATGTAAATGTAATATACCATTTCTATTCTTCATATGAAAGAAAGATGATCTCTTGAGATTGTGGAAATTGCAAAATTCAACATCAATAACATGACTATTTATCTTACAATTGACAACAATTTTTAATGTAAATAAACAACCCTGATTAAATTATATAGGATTTATAATTATCTTGTCTAGCTCTCTCAGGGAAATTAATGAGTTTTTAATTTAGTATGTTTATATTTTGAAGGCAAAGATGTTCTTACTCCCAGTGTTTGGTTTCAAAGTCATAAGTGTTACTTCAACTTTTCTTGTCTTATCATCCGTGCTAATAGTACATTTGATTCAGAAACCCAGTTTTCAGCAAATTTTTACTAAAGCATATTAACCTTGTCATTTTTACTTAGAATGTGTGTTTTCCTGAGAGGTTGTCTAGCACAGTGTAAGGGAGCCCTAGCAGGGCTTCCTCTGAAAATGGCTTCCCCAGACAAACGTCATCACTCAATGGCGTGTCTGTAGTTAGCAAAAAAAAGAGTCCAAATTACAAGGGCCAATAAAAGTCTGAAATAACAAATGGGATTTACTTTAAAAATTAGTTGTGTAACTGTTCTAAAAGGAAAGCTCAAAGATAAGGAGTCATTTGATTGTATTCTTACCTCCGCTTCTATTTTTAGGCCAAAAACTAACACAGAAATAAGTAGTTTTTAATTCAGTTGTAGTTAATTTGCAAACTAGTCAAGCAAATGATATTTCAAGTCTACCTGGTCACTGCAGTGAATGTCATTGTCATGCCATGGTCATACTCTATTGTCAGCTGAACATAATAAACCCTGTTGAAGTCATTCCATAAAATATCAGGCCTGGAAGCCTCCTCTGTCATAGAATTCATAGATTTCTGCATTCACTTTATTTATAGAGAAAAATCGATAAGTATTCTGTAAATATAAAATAGTCTTCATTGTAGATAATACATAACCCTTTAAATGTTTATATTGAAACAAGATAAACAGTGGTAAAAATCGAGGAATGTCTATGAAATTGCTTTATGAACTCTTTTTTGCCTCTACATGGAGCATGAATTAGCATATTTTACAGGACTCCGAGCATACTTCCATGAGTACAGTTTATTAAGCATAACTTTGTATCATATCATAGTGATGGATCCCACTCATCTATTTTAATTGATTAAACCTTTTCCTCTTCTTTTTCCTTTTTCAATTAAACTCTTAAAATCCTTTCCACTCATAGGATACTTTAAAGAGGATTTGGAGACACATGGCCAATTACAATTGTATTAATTTTCTACTCAGAGCAGTCAGAATAATCTTTTAAACATGAGGGGAGTTTGAGCATTCATAAAAACAAAATTTACCTAAGATTTATGTGTGTATGTTCTGAATTTTATAGCTTTATTTTATATGCAGATTATTTGCAGACATACATGTAGCTTTTCCTTAGTCTGTAATTTTTATACTAGGTAATTGGAATATTGAAAGCATCAATAATATGGACAGCATATGCAATTATTTTTGAACTTCTCTTTTTTATTTCAGGAAAGCATTTCCACTGTGGTTTATTTTTAGCTGGAAGCTCCTCAAAGCAGTCAGTCATCCACTAGGGCTAATGTTCAAAGAGCAACAGACTTCCGCAGCGCCAACACAGCGGGATATTAAAATGTTCCCCCAGATTTAGCTCTTTCTAAATGTTAGGCCCAGATCCTCTAGAGAAATTTCTGTTCTTTAGGAACAGTCTGGTGTTGAGTTGGTATCGAAAATGTAGGCACAGTCTGTGGACTTCGTACTACCTGAGTAACCCATGACAGTGGGATATTGTACTTTCTGGTAGAATAAGGTTGGCAGAATTGGATAAGATGCCCATAAACCTATGAATTAACCTTTTTGTTTGTACAGAGGCCTAATATTTGCTCTCTGCTAACCAAGCGTGTCCCTTTTCTTAGTCTTTTATAGAAAACAGCAAGTTCTTTGAACAATATGAAGTGACATACCAGATCCTGAAACAGACAGCTGAAATGTACGTCAAAGCAGACGGCTCAGGTAAGGCGCACTGCGGGATTTGCTGAGGGGGTGTGGTAGGAGGGAGAAGAGTAGGTGAGGATAATTGGGTTGAATATGGTCCAAGTTCTTTATATGCAGGCATGAAAATGTCACAATGAAACCTAACATCTTATACAGTTAACACCCACTAACAGGAAAAGTGATTTGTTGCGATGCTAACTTAAGTAGAATTGAGAACCAACAGGCTTCTATGGAGTCAGATACATTGGGTTTTACTGTGATTTTTTTTTTAATATCTTCATGACTGTGCCTTTATCTAGGAGAGGACAGAGTGGTTTTGTGGGATGTCTGCCTTGCACAATGGCATTCTTTCTGCGTGCAGTCATCTATGATAGAACAAAATAGGCACTCACTTTTCTATGCTGCAATTTTTCAGCCTAGTTTCAATTCCAAGGGGATTAAAGGAAAAAAAAAGTGGAATAACTTGACTATAGATGTGAGAGCTTAAATTACTGCGAAGATAAACTTTGGAAGATAAGTTTGCTTACAGTTGGTAAATATCTGCCGTAATTGTTGGAAACGGAATCTTGTATGTCTGGAAGATGCTCTTGCCTCCAGTGCATAAGAACACGGGAGAAACATATAGGGGGATTTTAAGTAGAGAAAGGAAATCGTCACCGGCTGTTTCTGATTCAGTGGAAGAAGCTGAGAATGTGATGAGATTCATGAATGAAACCACTGCCCAGTGGAGGAATCTCTCGGTGGAGGTGAGGAGCGTGAGGAGCATGCTGGAGGAGGTGCTTTCCAACTGGGATCGCTACGGCGATACTGTGGCTAGTCTTCAAGCCTGGCTGGAGGATGCCGAGAAAATGCTAAGCCAATCCGAAAACGCCAAGAAGGTAAGGCCATTCACGCGCAAGGAAAAGGTGTGCTGCAGAGTCATGAAGGAGAGATTTCTCACTGTAGGGTGCACTAGGGGCTGTCAGAGATTTGCAAGTGTGACTCAAGAACTCTCTCTTAGGAGATTTACCCCTAGGAGAGTTAAATGAAATTAGAGCTGTGGATACTGGCTGGTAAAGTTCTGTTGCTACAGTTCCCTGTGAGATTAATCCGTTCAACTTTTTCATTCAGAAAGGCAGTAAGTGATAGTAATCAACTATTAATAGAGAGGCAGCCAAATCTAATGAGCAGTAGAGGGTGCTATATACACACTGAGGTCTGTATAGATGGAATCTAATGAGCAGTAGAGGGTGCTATATACACACTGAGGTCTGTATAGATGGACCTGTCTAGGGCTCAGCCTTTGTACATTTCCTGTTCAGAGCTGTGATTTCCTACACAAGTCCTACACACATACACACACACACACACACACACACACACACACACAAAGACATAGTTTTGTACACACTCATGGAACAACTGGGCCACCACCACCTTGATCTCTTTAGATATTCACTTTTGGGCTTTATAACCACTCAATCAAGAATTTTATTGTGCATAGGAGTGAGGTCTTTTTCTGTTCTTATTTTTACTATATCTAAGCATGTATGAGTGTGTGCATGGCAGTAACTGTCTTATTCCAATATCCCCTACATGGAAATAGCAAATAAAATGGACAGTCATATGTATGTATGAGTAAATATACAGACAATTTTGTTTGTATATACAATGCATATGATTTTTATGTAAATCTGATGTTTTCACATGGAAAGTCAATATTTGTATAAAAGGCAAGCTCCTGTAAAGAAATGCAATACATGCATTGGAATGAATTGACTCTTATTATTAACCAATTATCCAAGATTTGTTCATTTGTTGCATGTTTGTACCAACCAATGCAGCATTTTAATGTTGTTCTCTTGTTTCTTCATTGATGTGGATTAAATATTCCTGTATATCCAAAGAAGGCAATAAGCGTAGACCATGCAGATTTGGGCCTTTGCTAATCAGATGAACAATGCTTCAGTATGTGTCATGGGTGATGGTTGGATCCAAAGAAATGTAACAACCAGGAACAGGAGTGTTCCCAGCTCTTTGCGTAGGAAAGCCTCCCACACATGGCTTATGGGATGAATTCGGAGTTACATTTGCACTGCAATGAGTGTGTGCATGTGTGAACACACGCGCCTAATCTGAGATGAGACGGAAGCTGTTTCACTGCCAAGTGCATTCCCTTACGTAAATAAGAAAGGAGGCTACTGTGTTCAATGTCCGTGACCGAAATGTCTGACCTAAAAATGTTTTCTTTGCTATCTGGATGTAATACATATACATATACATGTATACGTATATTCCGATTTTAGACTGTTTGCACTCTTTTCTTGGTACAAACAGCAAGAAAAGGTCTCTGATGTTTGAGGAACCGACTGCCTCTTAATATAGTAAATGAGAATAAGTAAATGGTCTCTTGTTTTATTTCGTCTTTAGCAAAATGCATCACAGATGTTCTTAGATGATGACGGAATGAGACGCACTGGCTTGTGCCTGTAGTCCTGGCTGCTGGCATGACTCAGTGTGGGGGGCGGCTTGAGCTACAAGCTGGGGACTAGCCTGGGCAGCAGAGTAGGGCCCAGCTGTAAATAGCAAAAAGATGGACTTGGGGGACAACTCAGTCAGTAAAGTATTTGCTAAGGACTTGTTTGAGTCCCCAGAATCCATGTAGAAATATGCAGGTGTCGTGACTCATGATTGTAACCTGCTGTGGGGAGGCAAAGACAGATGGATTTCTATGACTCACTAACCGGCCAGACTAACACAGCTTGGCAAGTCCCAGGCCAGGGAGAGACCCCGGCTCAAAAGAAAAAAGAAAGAAAGAAAGAAAGAAAGAAAGAAAGAAAGAAAGAAAGAAAGAAAGAAAGAAAGAAAGAAAGAAAGGGGATGATGGAGGATGGGACCACTGATGCCTGAAGGAAGATGCTGTTCTCTAGCCTTCCCATGCACGTGTACATACACACAAGGACAGCCATAGAACCATGAACGCGCATGCACATGCATGTGCACGTGTACATGTAAAAAAAAGAAAAAGATAAAAAACAAAGACATCTGGCATTTCTAGCTCATATTTTGAAATTTTATTTAAAAATGCAAGTTTTGGAAGACAGCTGAAACCTATCTTAACGCTTATGCACCCTTTATTTTCATATCCACTATTAGTATTTGGCTTATGACTTACAAGCACATGTCCTGTCTTGCTTAGGATTTTTTTAGAAATTTACCTCACTGGATTCAGCAGCACACAGCCATGAACGACGCTGGCAATTTCCTGATCGAGACTTGCGATGAAATCGTTTCCCGTGACCTCAAGCAGCAGTTGCTGTTACTAAACGGGCGATGGAGGGAGCTGTTCATGGAAGTCAAGCAGGTATGTCTTTCAAATCTCCGCTCACCTCAAGTGTGCATGTTATCGATGTGGTAAGCTGTTTGCTGACAGGCAATTTTACTGGACTTATTACAATAGAATATAGAAGTGTTTAAAATTGTGCGTCATTGCTACCCATTCTTTGCTATGTATGATGGAGGAACATTAACAGAATGTAGCATTTGGTTAAGGATTATATTGACATATGGAGGCTGCATAGACAGGGATTTACTTTTCAAATCCTGGCTCTCCACTGCTTGCTTCTTCCTTCTTTTTCCCCATCAAAGTAACTGGATTCACTTCAAATTTATTTAAAATAAGTATCAAGAGCTAGAATTTTTCTTGCCGTTTATGAGACTATGACACAGTGAAGGCTATGAGCATCTGGAATCACAGCTTCATGACTTACACATGCTTCTCTCTACCTTCTCCTCACAGTATGCAAGAGCTGACGAGATGGACAGAATGAAGAAAGAATACACAGACTACACTACCACCCTCTCTGGTTTCGCAACCGAAGCCCACAGGAAACTCTCAGAGCCCTTAGAAGTCTCTCTAATTAATGTCAAGTTATTAATTCAAGACTTGGAGGTAAGAACTTTCTGAATCAAAAACTGAAAGCATACTGTGAAAATAAAAGCTAGCCAGTTGCTCAAGTCATCAAAAAAGATGTTTTTCTATCTTAAGAATCATTTTGATGGGTCTACATATTTATTGACTTTTACAGAAAATAAACTTGAATTTTAACATGATACCTTTCTTTTGAACATGTGAAGCAATTTCAATATTGTTTTTCAACATGGTGTTCTTTTCCTACATATAAATTATGAAATATTAGGAAAAAAACAAAGACAACTTTATACAGGACTTCCAAAGAAATGACCTAAACAGTAAATGGTTTTTTTAAATGAATTTGGCATTTACATCTTCCTAAGGGCCGATAGATCTCAAAAGTGAAAAAAAAAATGGGATTATCTGATGACAGAAGAAACTTGAACAATTTCTTAGATGAGAAAAGTAGACCAAAGTGTTGTCCTTTTAATTGTTATAAAACTTTTAAAAGTACAAACACACATGAGAAAAAAACAAACAACCATGGTAAAACTTTAATCGCCACTGAGTGCGAGGATAAGAAATTAGAATTTCCACCATACTAAATTTCTAAGTTTCTCCAGTGACAATAGATATTTTAAAAAGTAAATTTCAGCTTAATTTTTAAAATCAGGATTTCCCCATGTTATTTACGTACATTTACATATATTACAGGCATGCATATTTCCATCTCACATTAGCATATTTTAGAAAGTATAAATGTTATGTCAGCTAATCTTGATGTTGACTTAGGAATATTTGATTACTTTAAAAAAGAATTTTTAATGTATGCATTTAGTATAGTGTTGCCTACATGACACTTACAAAGGAAAGTGATGGATTTCCTATAGGAGCTGGTGGTGAGGACAGAATCTTACACAGTGCATATTGATTTTTGTCCCACCATTTGTGGGATTCTGCAGTTGAAATGAGTTGTGGTGTGCACTAATTGAATGGCTTCAATGATTGACACAGGATATTGAGAAGAGGGTGCCTGTGATGGATGCTCAGTACAAGATGGTCACCAAGACAGCACATCTCATTGCCAAAGAAAGCCCCCAAGAAGAAGCTAATGAAATGTTTACAGCTATGTCCAGGCTCAAAGAACAACTAGCCAAGGTGGGAAAACACTTCACACTATAACATGCCTGGGACAACCATACTGCCTAAAGATGCTTCCTACATCCTTGGTTACCCATGAGCACATCCTCGGGTGGTCCACTTATTATACCTGAGATTCTTGATTTAGAAACTTCGATATATGTTTGAAAAATAAAATGGGACAGTGATACCAGTTGACACCTCTCTTAACTTAGGCTCTGCTTCAGTCGAAAAATCTGTGTTTTTGTGTGTTTGTATTTCGTAGCTGTTGATACTATACTGTTTTAGATACAGGACCTCCCTATGTGTCCCTGACTGTCCTGGAGTTCACTAGGGAGACAAGCTGGACTCATACTTCCATCAGTCCTTATGTCTTTGTTTTCTGGGCATTGGGATGACAGGAGTGTCTATCCACTCTGTTGTACACTATGTTTTCTTCCTGCTGTTTGGGATGCAGGATGCTGACAGCCTTTCTCTCCAACCCAGGCAAGATCAATAAAACACATTGAGTTGGCACTTATCAGTAGAGTCTCTTGGAATTGTTCATGGGAGGGGCTGTGGAGTCTCTCTGAAGTAGAGAGGCAGGAGCTCTCACTTGAGACACTGATATGTCAACAGTATGTTCTAGAATGTGAATGTATTTCTGCGTATTCACTTCTGCAACAGCATAATGAAAGGCTCAAACAGTGTTGGTATAGCTATCCCATTATTACTTTCATTGTTAATATCTAACTACTCTCTTTCCTTGGTCTTCTGAAAGTACCAATAGTACTTTGGATGAAACTTTAAGATAACAAGGAGGAAGGTGATTTCCTTAACAATTATAAGATCCTAGAGTTCGATGCAAAGGCCGCCAGGCAGAAACCTTATAGAACTCTGGGGTACTAAGAACTTGGGATGGCACCATGAAGATAATGTAGATGTAGACATATTAAAAATACAGACAAGGGCTGGGCAGTTTAGACTGGGTCAGCATCCTCTGACATGGGAACCTCCATGAATAAATTGGTGTATAGCATGATGTTGGAATGAATATGACACTGACAGACAGGCAAAGCCTAGAGCTGGTGAGAGGAAGGAAGATGGGCATCTAGGAGAGGTGGTTAACAGGTTCGCTTAGGCGCAGAGTTCACGTGCATAAGCTCAAGAACATCAAACCTTTGCCTCATGTCCTCTAGATAATGTGGCAATAATTCGTGACTGCCTCGGATCAGATTTCAGTGCCAAAGTGAAAGTGAATAGCATGGTGTCTAAAGAGGAACTTGATGCCATCTGCCTCTCCGATGGTAATCATTTTCATGGTGACGTGCCATCCAGATGGACAACTTAGATGAACTTTCATGAGAAAACTCCACAGTCCTTCATTTGTCTCAGTGGTGTAGTATTTTTGTGGGCTTTTTTTTTTTTAACAGCAAAGCTTAATCACATAACACAAAATAAAAGAACCCTCTTCAGAGATGTTGAAGTACCAAGTGACAATCTCATTAAAAGTTCTTGAGAACTAAGCACCATGATGGAGCTTTGAGGACCTAATGGCTTCTCATGGATTTTTTTAATTTTTGTTTTGTTCCACTTTGAAAGGTCAAAGAATGTTACTCCCCACTGTTGTCTGAGGCCCAGCAGCTGTCGGTTCCTTTGGAAGAACTGGAGACACAGATCACGTCCTTCTATGACTCACTTGGGAAAATCAATGAGATTATATCCATTCTTGAGCATGAAGCACAATCTAGCTCTCTTTTTAAACAAAAACACCAGGTAAGAAACATCCCTTTCAGAGACAGCCTTATTTTAAAGTGTATTTAATAAGGTTGGAGCATTTTTGACTGTCATAGAATTCAGTTGGTATGAAAGGTATTTTTCCAGAATAGTAGGGTACTCAAACCAAAGTATATGTCTTACCTAAAGAAGAAAACCTGCTCTCTGCTCAGTGAAAGCACTCAAGACACTTGGATCAAATGAGAACTGGCCTCTACAATTCTGGGTTAAGAAGTTCTCTGGGAGATGAAGGAAATAGGGGCCAGGCAGAGGGGTGAAGTCATCAACACTAGCTGTCTGAAAATGACATATAAAGACTTCTTCCTTCAGATTCTCATTTGAAGGAAAGGTGTGAGTTGAGGACAATTAGAAAGATAAAGCCATTTGAGCATCTTTCTTTGCATCTTTGAACAGTCACATGAGCTGGTGACACTCAGTGCCATTTCTCATTGCCTGTTCAGCATACACTTAGGCTGAACATTCTGAATGTCAGGTGTGGGAGGTGGAATTCTCCTTGGTGTCTCTCCAAAATAAGTGATCTATCTAGGAGAGCCAAATCGGCTGCATTGTCCAGAAACAAAAAGGGTTCCTCTACCACGGGCTACTTAATTGTCTAACCCTGTATTTCCTTCAGCAAATCTGTGGATCATATTTCATGAATAAAATTTAAGAAAAGTTTAATATTAAGGGTTTTTTCATTTGTTCTTTAGAAAGAAAAGGAAAAATGTGTAAGTGTTCAAGTTTTTCATCTTTCTGTTGACTTTCTTAGAGAATTCTCATGGTGATGCTCAGCGCATGTGTCTCAGTAGTTACCTCATTAGCTGATAACGTGGTTAACTTCTAAAAATGTACATGTTTCTCATGCCTTGATTCCTTGTGTATATGCTTTTAAAATACAAAATTAATTATGTAATTGTACTTCATTTCAACCAGGTATTGAGAATATGTCTTAGGATATCTTTTCTTTGATTATGGGAATAAGTCTGTTTGAATAACCATAAAACTATGTAAATTTGCTCGCTCTGAATTTTTCTATTTATATTTAGTGAGCAGGTCTGTGTGCTCAGAAGTGAGGGGTGCATTTAAATAACCTATTATTTGGCTTATTGTGAATAGGTCTGTCCTTCAGATGAGGGTGTGAGTGTAGGAAACCTTTACCACTCACTACACTAACTGAAATAATTCATAGGAGGGACAGCCTCAGCTAGCAGGGGTAGCATCAGCTAGCAGATGGAGCAGTGTGTCTGAAATGAATGACAAAATAGTAATAGTTTAGGCTTGCCATAACACATGGCTAAGTATTTATTAACCTTACTTTCTTCATCTTAAGCAAACAGTGGTCACATATTACAACAAATATTTATAATTCATAACATTATTATTATGGATAGTATAGTAACAATCATTATTAGAACACTCTATTCTAATGATATAATGGCATATAGAATAAAGATTCATTTATTTTGAGAAATGGTAACATTCCCCTAGTTTCCTAAATTACTCTAAAATATGGTTAAATAATCTTTCCATCATTAGATTCATATATTATTAACAATAAATGTTAATATATTTATAATATATTTTCAACCTCTACCCTTTGAACTCCTAATTGTTTAAAAGGAAAAGGTATGCCCCAATTCTATTTTATTAAAACAAAAAGCCTGCTTTAAGTATTTGCCTTTAGGTGATCAAAATGGCATCCAGATGAATAGTTTGAATGTGTTCTTTTTAAAACATTGAAAGCACAAAAATGCAAGTGACATGCATCCAGGACAGAAGTGACTCTCATCTCCAGGTGGGCTAGATCATGTCCACGTCCACTCCATAGGATGCAAGGCCAAGAGGCAGAAGGAGGGGGCCTGCCCATCACTACTTCATCCCATTTGAAGGGTGTGGCAAGAGCAAGCAGTTTCCCAGACTTGTCAGTCTTCCACTGGCTTTGATTAGGTCTCATTAGGAAGGTGGATTGCTTGGACTTCATCCTTTCAAATCTATCACACACAAGTGATATAGAAATGGTTGCACTGGATTCACCAAAGGAAGTGTGTGTTGTGTTAAATTTACTTAGCGTGATCAAAACCTGATAAATAAATTAGTTTTGATTGTTCTCTTGAAAAGCCATAGACCTGCCTAACAGCCAGTTGGAAGAACATAGAAACTAGATCGCTTTTATGTCCTGTCATTTTCTTAGTGTTAATAAGATGTGCATGAAGCATAAAGAAGTCTAAATCCTCACTGTGACATTTAAATGCCTGTTATAAAAAGCACTGATTTCAATGATTGCTTAAATCAAGTTCTTTTGAAAAGAACTTGTTTCTCTGTACTTTTGATTTTACTTACTGCTCATTAAAAGTCTAAACACGGTACAATGTTGTTACTTACACTGGTGCTCCCTCCCTCTCTTCCTCCCTCCCTTCCTTCTTCCCTCTTTTCCTTTTATTCCAGCAATACTTTATACCACCATGTCTTTCCTTTCACTGTAGGAACTGTTAGCTTGTCAAGAAAGCTGTAAGAAAACCTTGACACTCATTGAGAAGGGCAGTCAAAGTGTTCAAAAGCTTGTCACCTTGAGTCCTGTGTTAAAGCATTTGGACCACACGAAGTTGCAGAGACAGATAGCAGACGTCCATCATGCCTTCCAGGTAAGTCATGTCCCTGCTTTAGACATGGAAGTTCAGGAAAATAGCCAGGACAAAACACCTCACTCTCTGGTCCTTGAATACCAAATGTTTTATTATGTTTTTCCCCTAGCATTAATACTCTTTTAATGAAATATCTTCCCTCCAAGTACTTTTTAAACAAATAATGATATTAATAACTCATAGTGGTGTCATAGTACCACCTGGCCAAATGAAGCCTCAGTACTGAGAAAGAAGCTTCCAGTTATGGCTTTTAGTATATTCCAAACCAATAGGTAGCCCATCTATAGGTGGTTTCAACAGTAAGTTAAAATTTAAAGAAACACTCACCTCTGTACTGAACATGTCACGTACATCTCTTTGGTTCTTTCTCATTATTATCTAAATAATACAAGTATTTATGTTGTGTTTCTGATGTATTATTAAAAGTCATCCAGAGATGCATTTGTTTTGGAGTATGATGGATGACATGTCTACATTACACACAGACACCAGCTTGTTCTGTGTAAGGGGTTCTCATGTCTGGATGTTGGTATACTTGGGGCTCACGGAGTGAGTGCACGGGTACCAAGGAGTGATTTTTTTTCATTAAGAATATGATCAAGAAAACTGGAGAATGGAAGAAGCATGTGGAAGCCAACAGTCGTTTGATGAAGAAATTTGAGGAGTCCCGGGCAGAGCTGGAGAAGGTGCTACGGGTTGCTCAGGAGGGCTTGGAAGAGAAGGGGGATCCTGAGGAACTCCTTCGGAAACACACAGTGAGTCTGACCTATGTGTGCTGACACCTTATCTCAGACAGTAAAATAAAAAGACTTACCTAATTTAGGGGAGTGGGGCATGGACCTTAAAGGCAGCAGACCCAAGAAGCAGCAACAGAGGAACTGCAAGGGGAGCTGCTTTGCCGGGTTATTTGGGGCCATTCTTGAGCTTCCGGCATAGCAGAGAATAAGGAGGACTTAGGCTCTTAAACTACAATCTCAGAGAGTTTTTCATAGCTAAATACATTGTTAAATAGCTTTCATGGCCACTTAATAAACCACCATGGCATATTACAGCATAGTATAGATGCCACATCATTTGGTACTGAGTGACTAAGTACTCTGTGCTCATTTAATAAACCACCATGGTGTATTATAGCATAGTTCAGACTCCATGTCACTTGGCATTGAGTAGCTGACACAAAGTCATATAAGGCTGAGGGACCACCTTCATGCTTCTCCCTTTCATTTAAATCAAATTGGTGCTGAAGACACTAGATAAGGTTGAATGGTATAGGGTAATGGACAGTGTAGTAAGAATATGCAGTTTAATTATCTTTCTTGAGATTTCAGAGGTATTTGAATAGAAACCATACTTTCAAAGGATGATACATGTATTCAAGGCAACAGTTTTGAGATTCTTGCCATGGTCTGTGTCCACAAAACACAAAGGCTCTATCTTCCTCATTTTATAATTGTGAATGTTACAGTACTCTCTGCTTTGAATCACTGTGGTTTCAAAATCTCTCTGCAAATGTGCCGCTGAGGCTGTTTGAGACTGAGTGTGCCTACATGTGTGCTTTTATCTCTTATGCTGCTGGAAGAAAACAGCTAGCTGGCTGTGAAGGCAGAAGTGGATTTTCTCACCTTTCTAGGGGATTGCAGTCTGAGCTTGAATGCCATGCTGGAGGGGTTCCCATGACGACTCTTTCCAGTTGACAGATGGACACTTTTCCAGGGTGTCATAGGTCAGGAAGGAGACCTTGCCTGGAAGGTCTTTTCTGTTACCTCATCACTCTTAATGAAAGTCCCATCTTCATAACTTCACCCAAATCTAATAACCCCCAAGGCCCTGGCTCCAAATCTAACCACCCTGATTCTTAGGGTCCTGACATACATATCTATGGGGGACATTGTTCCACCCACAGCACGAGTATTAAAATACACACATGATAGGTGTGGAATGACTCATGATGAACATTATGACTGACACATGTTACAGGTAAGGAAGCAGGGGTAGAGGGCATGGAGATCCTGTACTGTAATTTTGAATTTACCAAAAAGGACCCATATCTCCGTCACTGTGGAATCAAGGTTTGGGGTAATCCAGTAGCTTTTCAGATCATCCTACCAAAATTAGGAACTTCAAAGATGTTTTTCCTTAAAATGTAGAAAGTAACAGAGAAATGGCAGATGTGAAGACTCTGACTCAGAGCTATGAATGGTTATAGTCTGGCTCCAAAGAAGGATAGAGTTGGCTGAAGGTTTGATGAAGGCAACTATCTGCTGGCCACTCAGCTCAGAGCAATGTATCTGGTGATGTGGTTGCCAAGCACAGCATCCTAACTGTGTCCCCTTCTCTATGGCAGGAGTTCTTCAGCCAGCTGGACCAGAGGGTCCTCAATGCCTTCTTGAAAGCCTGTGATGAGCTCACGGACATCCTCCCAGAACAGGAGCAGCAGGGTCTGCAGGAGGCTGTGAGAAAGCTGCACAAACAGTGGAAGGTGAGAGGGGGATTATGGGAACACGAGAAATGCATGCCCTGGAATCTGTTCTGCATTTCAGAGAGTTTGACAGAAGAGAGGACTAGTTCAGGACATTTTAGCATCTCAACAGGACATGCACCTGCTCAGAAGCCTCATTCTGTCTTTCTGTGGATGCAGGATCTCCAGGGAGAGGCGCCTTATCACTTGCTCCATCTGAAAATCGCTGTGGAGAAGAACAGATTCTCAGCTGCTGTGGAAGAGTGCCGAGCGCAGCTGGAGCAAGAGGCCAAGCTGCTGCCACAGGAAGGCAGCGAGAAGATCATCAAGGAACACAGGGTGTGTGCCACACCGCACAAAGAGCTACTGCACACATGTATTTAAAGATGCGATGGTCTGAGGAACATGGTCTTTTACAGTACCCCCCTTAGCCCCACTCGTGGATCTGCCTTTAGTTCTCCTGTGGGAATATAGAGGTGATTCGTGGCTTCACACCAAGATAGTCAAAGTGTTTGTCGTGTCTTAGGTTTTCTTCGGTGACAAGGGTCCTCATCATCTCTGTGAGAAGAGGCTGCAGCTCATAGAGGAACTGTGTGTGAAGCTCCCAGTCCGGGACCCAGTCAGGGACACATCTGGAGCCTGTCATACGGCGCTCAAAGAGCTCAGAGCTTCCATTGACAGAACATATGTGATGCTCATGGATGACCCAGACAAGTGGAAGGACTATACCTGCAGGTACTGGGCATTTCCAGAGACAGCTCCTGTCCACCTTAATTCTTTTCTTTCAGAGGTTGCTATAAAACAGGGGATGGTAAAGACTTTGTTTCAGGCAATAAGAAAATCAGATTGCTTTAATCTTGCCCATGCTTTTGTATAAAGGTACTTCATTTTACTTATTTAAAAATGGTTTTCAGTCTCAAACAGGGTCTGGATTTTATTTCAAAGTAACCCTGATGTTCTTGACGTCCAATAATCCCATTCTTCTTGGTTTTCTCCCATCCCCTCCTCACAGGAGGATGTCTGCCTTTATTGGTTAATGGCACTCTGGGGAGACATGTGAAGCCAGACCTCAAGTGGTTTCTTTCCTCTAAAGCCCTGAGACACATCCTTGTCCTCAGCTGAGCTCCATTTAAGTTAGTGACCTCGGTTTAAGTTATTGACCTCACACTTGCCCTGCGCTTCATGGAAAAGTTTCCAGAAAGTGCCATCAGTTTAGTCATCGCTGGCTCCACATCTGTGAACTCAATGTAGAAAATGTATCTTACCTTCCTGACAGTTTGCCCCTTTCGCAGTAAAATTCTTCCATGCTTTCAGGTTTTCTGAGTTCTCATCTTGGGTGTCTGCAAAGGAGGCACTGTTGAAAAAAATCAAGGATAAAGCCATTGACACTGACAACCATGAAGAGTCTAAACACGTGGTAGATGTAAGTTCTGAGCTGGTCCCTTCTAGAGGAAAGTTTCCAGCAATTAAACACTCATAGTGTAACTGGTTTGTTTGTTTGTTTGTTTGGTGTGCGTGAGTATGCACGCACATGCATGTGTTTGTGTTCTATAAAAACAGATTTCTACATAGTTCTTTAAAGACATCTCTTTGTATTACTGTGCTAAGGGTAGGTTTTTCTCCCCTCTATGGTGCTGTTAACAGTTTTGAGATTTAAGCATGTTTAGTGATGCCTCTAATGCATATTTACCTAATGGGGAACGCTGGAGCAGGAGACAGCATGCATGATTGTATGACACAGCATAGATTTAAGAGTTGTTAAGGGGAAACAAGAAAGCTGTGTGCTTTTGTACAATACAGTTTTAACCAGACAACTTGAGGACACAGAGAAAGTAGGGGATTCTCTGAGTGTTTCTCTGTTGTGATCAAACTGAACTGGCTCTTTTCAGCTGCTTTAGAGGCAACAAGCCCAGCCAAGGTAACAGAGCTCCAGATCTGATTATCGTGTTTAGTCTGTAACTGGCACACAGCAGCCCTCTCTCTTAGGAAGACCTTCATTTGGTATACATACACTAGCGTGCAATTCTTTTTCCACATTTCTAATGTGTGAAAGTCACATATCTACTAAAATAGAAGAAAATCTTTGTCTTTTTGCCGCTGTCTTCTGGGTTTCTTTTTTCTCTTATTAATTCATATAGTTGCCCAAGGTTCTAGAGAACACAATAACAATGAATATATACAGAAAATAGGTTTTCTGTTTGTTGCTGTTTTTTTAAAAGAAAGAAAGAAAGAAAGAAAGAAAGAAAGAAAGAAAGAAAGAAAGAAAGAAAGAAAGAAAGAAAGAAAGAAAATCTTATCTGGAATGCAGAGACCAATTTTGAAGCTACCTGCTTCCTGTCTGCAATGCATTTTCCCCTGCCATGGACTAACCAAAGCTAGCACAAAGGGTTTCCCCAGGTACTGTGGCCTCTATAACTAGTCCTGGAGACTTAAGGCTTTGGCATCTTCTTAGCAATGTTGTGGCTAGTGAACCCTTCCTGCTAGTTAGATCTTGCTCCCACTTATGAATACTTTCTGGCTAGTTTCATTCCAACTTAATACAAGTTTGCTATAATCAAGGAAATAACTATAAACATCTAATTTAATTCTGAAAGTGATTTTTGAAATAGGCTCAGTGTTGGCTTTGCTCTTCCTTTTAGTAGTTGTTCGGGATGAGTGCAAAGAGCCCCTGGGCTCTCTTGTTCTCTTCAGCCTGTTGTGATACAACAGCCAGCTCACGCTATTACGGCCATTTTACAAGCCTTCTTGGGTTGAGTTCTTTCCGGCTGGAAAGTTGTGATTGCTGACCACTATTTGTTAATAAAAGTGTCTTTTCAATCCAGGAGATCAGATATGACATCACCCAAAAAGGAGAGACCCTCAGCTGGCTGAAATCCAGGCTTAAGCATTTGATTGACGTTTCTTCTGAGAAAGAAGCCCAGAAGCGAGGAGACGAGCTGGCAGAATTATCAAGCTCTTTCAAGGTTCTTGTGGCTTCACTGTCAGAGGTAAAGTCATTTACTACACTCAACAGAGTGTTCTAGGGAAGGAGGCTATACTGGGGGTCGGGGGGAAAGGCTGTGGGGCCATCTTTATTTTGGTTGTAGGTTAGCCAGTAGTTTCACAGAGAAACCATAGTTATTTGTCTGAAGATTATTAGGAAAGATGTGCAGGATGCTTGAGTTATGAACAATGATATTGAACTGGTAGTTCAAATTGATGATCTATGCCTGAAGCCCAAAGATGATCAGTCAAATGGGTTTTGCTATTGCTGGAAGCATCATTATTTTGTTATCACTTAAAGATGTGTTTCAAAGTTCGTGCAAAGGGGTTTGAGAAGCATGGTGTAGTGGTGTATGCCTGTAATCCTAGCTGAGGCAGGAGGACAAAGAGTTCAAGGGCAACTTGGCCTCCATGACAAGTTCAAGGCCAGCCTAAGCTACATGGTAAGAATGTATCTATCTCTAAACAACGAAAGAAATAGCAGAAAATAAAAAGGAAAAAGTAATAAAGATGCTTTAAAAGTCAGACTAACCCAGAAATGAAGCTTAAAGTTTATATCCTATTTCCATATAATCTTGACATTTTTATTCAATGTCTCTAGGCCCCAATTTCCTACTTTTAAAGCAGAGTTTAAAATATACTAATGAAGGAGTGACAAAGACTAAATTCAGTGACAAAGACTAAATTTAGAACTGAATTTAATACTAAATTCAGGTAAATGACTTGGAAGAGTATTGAGGCAGATAAGTCTTTATTAGCTGCTAACCAGTAATAATAAAACATCGTCATCATCAATGGTTAGTTGGGAGACCAGAAAAATTCCACTTTAGCAGAGCCCTACTCATTATAAATGTAATATGCATTCTAATGGAATAAGGAATATTCAATTATAGGTTAAAGCATTCAAACGTCATGTCTTGTAGGATCCCTTCCACTCATTTGTGGGCACATAGGAAGCTTGAGAAGGCCACATGGCACAAATTTAAAGCTCATGGGTTTGTGAAGGGAAGATGATATAGAACTGTAAAGTAGTATTTGAAGGACATTTTCAACAAATGTTCTATTTCCTTCTTGTTTTTTCTCCCTTACTGGTTTTAAATAGTATGGACTTAACAGTTTGTATAAGGTATTATCATAGCCTGATAACATCCATGAGATTATAATTAAAGGACCCCAAGATATGAAGTATAAAATAGATGCAACTTTATTATTCTATGTTGTCTATCAAGTCATGGAGCTTTCTTTTTTCTTAGTTTTAGAATAGCTTGTTTTTTTAATAGGGTGCAGAATACTGTTTAATGAAATGAAACTCTTGCTTCCTCTAAGTGGCTGTGCCACTGAACAATTAAATAAGACTTAAAACTATGAAACACAATAGAAATTAGACATATATGAATCTATTTTTAGCTGCTAGACACAATTTATCTATACACTTAAAATATATACTATATCATAGGCCTCAATGGAGTAATTTTATTCAAAGGACAGAAACCTTGAAGTTATGAGTTCTGGGGCTCTAATGCACAGTGTGATAAACAGAACTGTTTTATATATTTGAAATTGGGTAAATCAATAGACCTTGAATCTCTACAAACACAAAATGTTCATGTGTGAGGTAATGGAAGGATTATTAGCTAGCTTAATTAGAGAAGTTATTTCTGCGAGTTGGAGCACTGACCCAGCAGTTAAGGTACTGGCTGCTTTGCCAGAGGCCCAGGTTCCTAGCACCCATGTGGCAGCTCACAACCATCTGAAACTCCAGGCCCAGGGGAATCTAACACCATCTTCTGGCCTCTGCAGGCCCTCGGCATGCATGTAGTGCTGAGATCCATGCAAGCAAAACTCTTATTCACATAAAATGAAAGTTGATGTATTAAAATTTTTAAACCCCTATATAATGTACACTAAAGCATTTCACTGTATAACTTAGCTGTAGGCAGTGTTAATTTGTCCATCTCCATGTTAAAAATATTCCACAAACCTTGTTAATTAGCATATGATTTACTTTTTTTTCTATGAAAATTTAGGTTGAAGAGATGGTAAGCAACTTTGGAGAGTGCGTTCAATACAAAGAAATAGTGAAAAGTTCCCTTGAGGAGCTGATGTCTGGTTCCCAAGAAAGCCAGGAGCAGGCTGAGAAGATCCTGGACACAGAAAATCTGTTTGAGGCCCAACAGTTGCTCCTCCATCACCAGGTAGAGAGTCCTCTTTATTTACCATGTGCCCAATGTTGATGAGAGATGGAAAACAGGTTCTGAGGACGGTGGGGGGGAAGGAGAGGGAACTGGTCAAACAGTTCAAAGCGCTTGGCAGTTCTGCTTGGTTCTTTCTGATAAACAATGCATATTTCAGAGCATCCTGGAAGACAAATCCCTAAATAATTTAGTTTGCAAAATTATAACTTACGTGAAATGCCAGATGTTTCAGGTGACTTTACTCTTGCAAAAGATTAGAACTAAAAGCAAACAAATTATTATTATTATTATTATTATTATTATTATTATTGGTTTTTCGAGACAGGGTTTCTCTGTGGCTTTGGAGCCTGTCCTGGAACTAGCTCTGTAGACCAGGCTGGTCTCGAACTCACAGAGATCCGCCTGCCTCTGCCTCCCGAGTGCTGGGATTAAAGGCATGCGCCACCACCGCCCAAACAAATTATATGTATGTAAGTATGTATGTGTGTATATCTGTATCTAGAGATGTATGTATATTTGTATATGTATTTATGTATATATACATATGTGTGTGTATATGTGTATGTGTGTATAATAACCTCTTTTGCTGATGTATTGAAGCCAGGACCTCAACCCTTTAAGTTCCAACTATCCACTGAACTACATCCTTACTCCCTAATAATAAACTATTTTAGTCAACTTTTTTCCTGATAGTTTAGTGATAGACATTAAAATATATGTGCAGTTAGAATATCTTACTTAAAGTATACTTACATATAAGTATATACACCTAAGTACATAAATATATAAATACTTTCATACAGTAGCAAATATGAGTATCCTGCTTTTCTAACTCAATATAAATCAAAGCATCAAAAACAAAATATTTAAAGATGAAATTCAGCTAACTTAATGCAGAAAATGCTAACATTAGATTGTACACGCAGAACGTTAATTGCCTTAAACATGTGTGAAACAGGAGCATCTAGGTTTTGTGGAGTTCACGGACTTAAGCTCTTGATCATTGGAAAAGTGTCAGGGCTCAAAGTCAAAGAGAGAAGATTTTTCATTATTTATGATGTTTTAAAATTCATTTCTTGGACCAGGAGTCAGTTATGTGAGTGTACAAACTTTGTAAAGATAGATAAATTCAACACTTTAGATCTGTGTGCTATTCTATCTGAAAGTAATACATAAAATTATATAGCATGATTAAAGGTATATGGTAATTTTTTTCTTGAATGTAGAGATTCCCCAAAATAGCTCAGTATGTTAGCCATTCGAATATATATCCTGGAAGGAAAATTCTTAATACTTGTATTTTTTACAGCACAGATAACAAAATGGAGTGAGACCTCTTTAGAGTCAGAAAGCAACTATTTTAAGAAAGCCTGTCAAACCAATTGTTTTATTTTGGAGTGTTGCATATGTTAAATGTTCTCCAAATCCACACACAATTAAAACACTAAAGCCAAATCATTTACATTTTGCCATTCAAAACATGGGCCATGTTTAAGAAACACTCATATTCGATTAATTCAGGGTTCCTGATATTAATGTTTTAACTATTAGCATCTGCTTTGAAACATAGTTCATGCCTACACCATGTGAGGCTTTGCCTTCCACACCGCTTATGACATGATTACAGCCCGGCATAGCTTCATAGAGAATACAGTTTCTATTCTTCTATTGAACAACTGCTTCTAGCAAAAGACAAAGATGATCTCAGCCAAGAAGAGAGACCTCCAGCAGCAGATGGAGCAAGCACAACAGGGCGGGCAGGCAGGCCCAGGCCAGGAGGAGCTGCGGAAGCTGGAGAACACCCTTACAAGCCTGGAGCAGAGCAGGGAAAGGCAGGAACGACGCATCCAGGTAGGGCTGGGCTGGCTCAGTGGTGCTCCGGCTGGATTGACATCCTGTCTCCAGCAGGAGCTGGTGTCACCCACACTGCTGATGGTGGCATTGTGTTACCTTGTTTGCAGTCCTGACAAGCTTCCGGAGGGGCTCTTGTAAACAGCATGTTTTGCACATGAAGATGCTTATCTTAGTTGCTTTTCTCACTGCTATAACCAATACCTGGCAAGGAGCTGTTTAAGGGTAGAAGGGCGTCTTCTTCTGGCTTACGGTTCAAGGGGCACATTCCATCATGGAGAGAAAGGCATGGCAGCAGAAGCAGGGGCTGACTGGTTATGTTGCATCCACAGCCAGGAAACGGGGAGTGAACAGAAAGTGGGGACTAGCTACCAAACCCAAAGGCCTGCCCCGGGAGTCCCCCTTCCTCCAGCAGGGCTCCACTTCCTAAAGTTCCCATACCCTTGCCAATCAGCCCATCAGCTGTGGACCAAATATTCAAGCACAGGAGCCAATGGGAAACACACATCCAAATCACAGCAATTTTTAACAGAGTTTCGGGACTTGTCCCCAGGCTACACGCAATTCTGTGATGGAACCAGGTGAAGAAGGATGTTTAAAAGAAATCTCACACTAACTCAGAATTGAGTATAATAGAGGGTTATTTATTTAGGGGTAGATTCACAGATCACAGTCCTCTGCTGGAATGGGGAACAGCAACTGAATCCAGCAGCCGGGAACGAGGCCAGATGCGTGCTTTTCATCAGCATATATAGTATGAGGCCACGCCCAAGTGGGTGGGTAACTTAAAGGCTACTGGTGGTAGGAATTCCTACAGCAACCAGGATACAATGCTCACTTGTCTGAATCTATGAACGTGGTCACATTGTTTCTCATATCCCGGAAATGCAGCCGCCACACCTTCATCCCACCCTGTGCTTCAGGGTGCTGTCGACACACCACCCTAAAAATGATTTTGAGTTTTTGCCACCTATCACTCTTGTTTTCCTTCCTGTTTTCCTCTTGCTACCCCCAGCCTTTCTTGACATGATTGAAAGGCTCTATCCCCCTGTTAGTGATCTCCATGCTATAACCACATCTGTAGAAGCACAAGACATTCTATCTGCTGGGGAACTCAGAAGTCATCTGAAGACCCAGAAGCAGGAAAGAAACGCTATCCAAGACTTCAGTCAGTGTCACTGTGTGATGTCACACTTGCTACAGCTGACAGCTTAGGGAGTGAACGAGAAGGCAGTGGTGTGCTAGGATTCAGTCTGGCCATTTGATATGTAACATGACATGTCGTTTATCTCTTTGTCATTTAGGTCAGCTTGAGAAAATGGGAGCGATTTGAGACAAACAAGGAGACGGTGGTCAGATACCTGTTCCAAACAGGGTCCAGCCATGAGCGTTTCCTGAGCTTCAGCAGTTTGGAAAGCTTGTCATCAGAGTTGGAACAGACAAAGGTATATCAAGGCCACATGGTTCCTTGTTCTCCATCATCACAGTTAGTATCACACATTTACTCAATTCTTATTATTCACTGATGACCCAGTCTCTTCAGTACATGGTGAAACAAGAATGTAAGTAGGATTTACACCTTAAGAACTAAGACTTTTCTGAAAGTGGGAAGGTACGAGTCACCTGACAGAGAAGTGTATAAACGATTGGATTTCTGGAGAGACCGAGATTTACGACTCAGTTGGGTAAGACTGAAAGAAGCAGGGTTTGGAGCTGGGAGGTGGACAGACAGACATTCTTGGATAGAGGAATGCCCTCAGGTGGGAAAGGGGCTAGAGCGAGGGCTCAGTTCTGTAGCTCGAGATGAAAGGACGTTGACCTGCAAAGCTGGGCAATGCTTCAACAACAAAACCCCAAGTGTTACAGAGAACTGGGCCATCTGAGCGTTCCTAAGAAGGTCACATAGCCATAGATGTGCCTCGGGGGAGGGAATGTCTAAGCAGACCTAGAAATCAAATGGAAAGGGTGAAAGGCTGGGGTGCTGTGCACAGCTAGAAAGCACTTTCAAAGCCTCGCTGTGTACTTGCAGACACTGTCACACAAGCCTGTGGAACGACACTTAGGGCTCTTGTGACCTCCTTAGTCAGTTATCCTATTTGACAACCCTTATTCTAGTTGACAACCTGTGAGTGGTTGTGCTTAGGGACTTTGGCTTCTTCCATATGCTGGTATGTGATGTGTACACATGGCAAAGTCAAGTTAAATATTTCCCAACAGACACGGACTGGCATGGAAGTAAATGTTTAGAGAGCTGGGGCTGATGGTTGCTCAGCTACTAAAGACCAGAGGCTGGTTTCTCCTATAACTACTTGATGCGAGCCAATTCTTGCCTAAGGCCTTCTGCAGCCTTTCGCTCATCATAGTCTCTGGACTCTGGTGACAACACTTTACAACATCATTCTGTGTCTGTTTAGTTTTGTTTTTACCAATCCTCTTCTGTTCTGTGAAGCCCTCTACATTACAGCTTCCTGTGGGTAGTACATGCAAAACATTATATAAAAAAATACAAGCAAGCATTTTCAAACATTGCCTCCTCCGTGGCTCTGGAAAACACGGGAGCCCAGCCATACTGGCTGACACTTTTTATTGCATTCAAGGAATTACACTGAGATTCCTGATCTTCAAAACTGGACCAGCAATGGCCTGGGGGCTCACAGGTAGTCATGAGAGAGATTCAATGCTATGGCATCAGCAAGCATTGTGCATTAGGATACTGTACATCTCTGTGCCATCAGGGAGCTCTGCCTAGTTCTGTGTGAACCATAGGTGGCTTCCATACAGCCACAGTGATGCTCATGCGAGAATCAATAGGGATACTCAAGAGAGACAATTGAGTCTTTCAAAGAGGAGGCTATAATTCCGTGATATAATTTTACCCCTTGTGATATTATTATGACTTTAGAAATGATCCTCCTAAGTACAGTCTTCTTATATGGTATTGTAGAATAATTTGGGGAGATGATTTGAGTGACAGGCTGCCTTTTGCAAATATTTACATAGCAATTGTGTGCTGACTAGTTAAAAAAAAGATGCTGATGAATGTTTAAAGCTCTTGTCAGATTTTCTTGCATGAGAAGAAATAAGACATTAATTTTCTTCGCTCAAGGTTATCACTAAGGTTTATGTTTTCTAATTTAATATTCAGCGTTATTTACCTGACAAGATTCAGTTAGCACCTAAAAGATAGCAATGTTTCATACAGATTAAAACTTCTGAATTAAAATAGCTCAGAGCTGCTGAAAACCAGCAGGTGGAATACCCAGCTTTCATCCACATGAAAGATGTAAAAATGATAATTGGTACCTGCCAGCGGAAGGCACTTAAAAATGAATCTGCCAGCGGATGCTGAGTTCCCTTCCAGAAGAGAACATGATTGTGCACATTTCACATGCACACAAAAGAGCCTGAAGAGTAAATCACCACAGAGGGGAAACAAGTGGTGCAGAATCACAGTGCAGGTTCAACTCCTTCAAACTCAGCTCTGCTGGCACTGGGAATGCGGCTCTGTTGGGAGAGTGTCTGCCCAGCAACAGGAAGCCCTGAGCTAGAGTCCTCAGTGAGTCAATCTAGCATAATGGTGTATGCCTACAATCTCAGCACTCAAGAGGCAGGGACAGGAGGATCAATGCAGAGTGTGTTTGTGACCTGCTTAGTGTGTGTGAGATTCTGTCTCAATTACAAAGCAGAAGACCTGAAAGCTTCTTTCCTTCATGTTGCATGTGTATAGAAATAAAATAAGACTCCCTAGCATTAAAAAGGACTATATTACTTCTCAGAGAGCTAATAACTTCTTTCTATAGAGAAAAAATATATAAGAAAAATCGTTGGTGCTCAGCATTAGATAAGATCCTTCTATCAAATGAATCTTTCTGTCAACCTACAGATCTACTGTCCCTATGTTCAAAGAACCAATAACTGTTGGTTATTTTGCGAAATGGCCAGTAGTAAATGAATATATTTAAGGATAAATTAATGAGTATAAGTATCTCAGAATTTGGAATGATAGGCCCAAATCAGGAAAGAGTGGAAAACCGATTCTATAAAAGCTAGCGGAAACCTTTTAACAAAGCTTCTAAATGACTTATGGAAGTCTGTACTATCATCCAGAGCATTCTTGATCAATCTCTGGAGAATGTACAGTTAGCTCGAACACAGCATCCAAGAGTTTAAAAATGCTCACCTAACAGTGCTGCCTTCTTTGTTTTTTGTGTTTGTTTGTGTTGCTTTTTTAGGAGTTTTCTAAGCGAACGGAAAGCATTGTCACCCAGGCTGAGAACCTTGTCAAAGAAGCCTCAGAAATGCCACTGGGGCCCAGGAATAAGCAGCTGCTTCAGCAACAGGCCAAGTCAATCAAGGAGCAGGTCAAAAAGCTAGAAGACACACTTGAAGAAGAGTATGTGCTTCACAACTTCTGACCTTTGCTCTCTGGGGTAGCATCCCATGCGGTCTCTTCTGTCTCCTATTCCAGTCTTTCAAAAATCTCAAGGTGTCTGTATGTTTCTACCTGTCTTGAGGAAGCAACTCACAATCCAAGAGAAAATTGTTCTCAGCCCAGGAACTGGTATCCAAAATAATGAAAGTATACAAGTGATGTGGCGTTTACATCCTAAACTGGTATATTCATCACTAAGCCATATCTATTCATTTCTGTGGCCTTCATATAATGCAGAGGCAATCTCCAAAAAATAACCCATATTTACTTTTTTAACTATTTTATTCTAGTGTCAGCTATTAGAAGAGGAAATAAAGGCCTAAGAGCATATCATGTAGAAGAAATATCCCAAACTCAAAGTACCTCAGTATTCAAATTAACATGGATTCATATTCCCCTTCCAGAAATTACCTGCAGAACTCTATTTCAATTTGAAGCTTTTAATATTTATCTGAAAAGAATAAATAAGCTTGTGTCCCTGTGATATCCTTCTACAGAGTTTGGGGATAAGCTTTTGATATCATAGTCAATAGTCTCTAAACTAATATTGCTAACATTCTTATTTAGTGACACATTGAATAATAGTTCATGACTCTCAAGAAACAAGACTGCAATCACAGGGAGGCTTTCAGAATGTGAAAACTGTTTTTAGTACTCTTGGGGCCTTGCATTGAACATTTTATATTTGCCTAAACTTTAAACTTTGATCAATGTTTTATTTGAACTGACTCAAAACTTTGACAACTTTATATTTGATAAACTCCACCAAACTATGTAAACAGCAAATCTGAGACTATATTAGAAACAAAGCTACTTCGAAATGGGTTACAATAACCATTTGAAGCTAAATTTTATGTAAAAACCTGCACTATAAGATAGATTGCATTTGCATTTTTTATATGGCTAAGTGCATTAGACATACACAGGGTTCAAATTCGAGACTGTAACAATATTGAATTTGACAATCAACTGATGCCATATTTGTTCTTGGTATCAAGTGCCTTTTGTAATAAGGTATACTCAGTTACTTTTCCTTCACCCAAGGATATCAGTTAGTTTAGTGCTAGGGTTAGTATAGTTTCCTAATTTCTCTCTAAACTGAAAGCCATGTTCACCTGGTTATATATCCAGAGCTAAGACCAACTGAGATTTTCCAGTTGAAATCCAATTCATTAGACTTACTGAGAGCCAATGTTGTCTGTAGGGAGCTCATGAATGAGTGTTTGTGAAAGTCTTTTGGAGTCAGGACTGTAGGAGACCTGTGACTGGCAGAGACCATTATAGGTTACAAACCAAAGGCTTCACGGAGCTGATGGCAGCAGGTGCTGCCCTGCAGCCTGTGATTAGACCACGGCTCTACCTGGATTCACAAACGTGCATTTTACCAAATTACTTCAGTATGAAGTGTCCCAGTAGCACCTCCCTCTAAAAGCAAAGGTAGCCTGTCAAACGATCAAACCCCAAAAGCTATTCTGAAAGAGTTCCCTACTCTGAGTTCTGAGGACAGCTGCTTCTGTGCAGAGCTGGACTATGTGGCCTCACACCCTTCGAAGTCAGCACAAAACTGTGTTCAAAGTGCAGCTCTGCTTACAATGTAGCACGGGCGCTGCCTTCTCCAGCACCCATTCCCAAAAGAGGCAGGAAGGCTGGGCTCAGACAGGCAGCTCATATCAAGTACGTATGATTCTCCTGCTCAAATAGTTACTGCTCTGAAAGAATCATGAATATCCCCAAGACCTTTCACCTGGTGAAGTATAGGGAAAAAAATTGTCTTGCTATTCTTTATGGAAATACTGCTTTTTAACTTAATTTGGTTAATTTTAGTATTAAGACCATGGAAATGGTGAAAATGAAGTGGGATCATTTTGGCAGTAATTTTGAGAGCCTGTCCATCTGGATAAGTGAGAAAGAAAATGAACTCAATGCCTTGGAAACATCAGCATCTGCCTTGGACGTGCAGATCAGCCAAATCAAGGTGACCTGCACACACGTTATGCTTATAATCTCTCTTCCTTCCTTACATTTATATCACCAAAATCTATTTGATCCCAGGACAAATCTTCCATTCTTCTGTGACTCTTTTAAGTTGAACTAACGCCAAGCTAAGAGGTCATGATTGACGATTCTTTCTAGATAAAATTGTGTATTAATAATGTCTGACTTACAGATTCAAAGTCAATATTGTGTGCGATATCATTAAACTATTTTTTATGGTTGCATTATTCTTTTCCTTGACTTTGGTTTGACGCCCATGGACTGCCCTGTTCATACATTTATACATCATGAAATATATCCATCATCCACAATTAACTGCCCTATTTAAGAACTGTTCCAAATGTCAGACTCAAGTATTTGCTGTGTTAGCCAGGCATGGTGGCGCATTTCTCTAAGTCCAGAAATCACAAGGAAAGGGTGAGGAGATTGTCAAAAGTTCAAGGTCAGCCTGATCTACATACTGAGTTCCTGGCCCTTCTGGGATACAGAGTGAAACCCTGTCTCAAAAAGCCAAAAAAAAACAAAAAACAAAAACACTCTCCACCCACCTAAAATGCATTAGTGGCATTTACCCATACTAACCAGAAGGGGGAGCTAGAAATATTTCTTTTGTAGAGAAAGCCCTTAGACCTGGTATTTATTCTTTTCATGGATGAACTTGTCTGGACAGTCATTCTGGTGCCTTAGTGCTTCTGCTGCCAAAAGAGCTAGGTATGCAAGTTATCACTGACCACTTCAATAGAGCAGCTAAAAAAATGGGCTAAAATAATTGAGATTGGAGTGAGCATCCTTTATATATATTCTTTGAGAATTATATATATATATATATATATAATAAGAATTTTCTATATGTGTACAACGTATTTTGATCATATCTAGAAACTAACCTCCCTCTGCTCTAACGCCTTTCATAATCCCCACCATGTCTTCCTTCTGAACTCCATGTCCCCTTTTAGACATTCTGTTTTAGACAATTTCATGCCACACGGGTTCAGATTTGGTCACTTCCTTCTGCTAGCTCTGTTCACAGTTTAAAATGGAAAACTCCTCTGCCATTAAATATAATAATAGATACCGAGGTGAGGACACATTTCCCGCTGTGACTCAGAACATGTGGCGGCCATGTGCAGGGTGGGAGGGTGACATGGTGTTCGGCTGACGCTGCTCCAGATCACCAGGCATCCTGTGCAATCAGAGATCCCTAGGATGTGGCAAACACAGCCTGTCCAAGAGAGCAGCTGCCAAGCCCTGAGATAAAATTCATGAATATTTTAACTCTTTAATAAAAAAATTGTCATTTAATCATTTTCACTAAATTCTAAGAAAAAGAAAATGACGCATTTAAATTGGTCTCAAAACTTCACTTTCTAGGGATTAACAAGCACTTTATGACTTACTTTATTCATCCAGTAATTCATTTACTGTAATATTTAGTCTTATCAGAGCAATTCTGAATTATGAAATTGATCAAATGTCATCCCATTCCTCAGAAAAAATTAGAAATATTTAATTATTAAATATATAGTCAGTTATGGATTTTCTTACCATCAAACTGGAAATACATTTTGATACATCCAAAATGGCACTTCAGTTATGATCTGAAATATATAGAACAGACATGAGTGACAAAAAAGACGTGTGTCAACAGAAGCAATAACAGAGCGGAATCCAAAAGACTTTGATATAGAAGGTTCATATTCTAACGCCAAACTGAAGGTTTGAATAGTTACACTAATTCAGAAAGATTAAAAATTCATTTGCAATATTCTTTTCCCCTTAAATCAAGCTGGCAGTTAAAATTAATGGGGCATTTGCAGGCTGTAAAGACTGTCTAAGCCCATTCTTATTCAGCATTGTGTGTTTTTCCAAAACTGACAATTAGCAACAACATATTCATGGCTCACTTTCCATCTTACCTCTGCTAGGATACTCTCTCTCTCTCTCTCTTTCTCTCTCTCTCTCTCTCACACACACACCCTCATGATCTAATTTCATGGCTTGTGTTCACAAATTTGCTGATGAGATGAATGGGCCTGAGAACTCATAATTTTGTTCTCAACTAAATTTCTTTCTGTTATATGCTGTGATTATGTAGACAAATTATTGATGCATATTAGACAATAGACATTTTGAACTATGAGTGTTTTTTTTTCAAAAAGAATCCAATAAGACAGCAAAAGAAACAGAGACCTTTTATGCTCAGATAATAATCATCTACCAGGTATCCCATGTATCCATGCATATAAAAACTGAGAATGAAAGGTTATGCCAAAGAGACTTTAAGGCGACCCAAACTCTTTCCAATCATCTCATCGTGACAGAAGTCACACATTTATCTTTCCTAGGGCAACAGTATTTTTCCATTTAATATTTTCATATTGTTTTGTTTGATTTGCACCCCTCAGAGAAATGGCTTGCATTTTCTTGTGTTTGAGACCCCTGTCTGCTGCTCACACAATGTACACACATCCTATGTAGCTCTCAGTTCTTTTCCTGCAATGGCTGACGTTATTATATATCTTGTCTGTCCCAGATTTAATGGATGATATGTACAAATTATTTTTCTGTAGAGTACCTAGCCAAGGAAGAAAGCAGTGAAATCCCAGGTCCTATGAGAATTTGTCAGCTATTAAAATTCTTAGACCGGGTGTGTCTGGTTCCTAATGATGGAGGCTGAATATACTGCTGAGTTATGTAGTAGGAAACCACTGGCCGAAGGAATAAATGATAGATTATCAAAGGCTGTTTTTATGTGTGACTGGAAAGGGTTTAGTAAATACAGCATAGTCAGTTACATTTGGAAAAGTTAAATATGTGCAAATATGACCGGTCTTGGAAGTTTCTGGAACACACAACTTTCCCAGACCAGCTGACCTTTAATATTTGCTCGATGAGGAAACCACATACTCCTCTGTCTTCAGACGTACTGTGAGAGCACAGGGCTAGCTTCTCTCTTATTTCATCACGAGACATGGCCATCTCTCTCTTCCACATCCAACCCACACAGCCCCCATTGCTAAGCACTTTTCATGTGCTACTATGCATCTGTTCTCCCCAAATGAGGCCAGGAAGCAGGTGGCGTCTATTTGCAGCTGCTTGCCCCTGACCCGAATGTGTTTAGATGTCAGGGAAGCATGCTGTCCTGGTAGTCTCTACTGCTGATGTGTCAGTTCAGGGCAGTTCACGAAGGTGAGCCTATTCAGCCCTCACTGACATTTCCTCTTGTTTCAAATATTAGGTTACAATTCAAGAAATAGAAAGCAAAATTGACAGAATTGTAGGATTAGAAGAAGAAGCCCAGTCCTTTGTCCAGTTCGTCACTGTTGGAGAGTCTGCTCGCATCAAAGCTAAGCTGACCCAAATAAGAAGATACTGGGAGGAGCTGCGTGAACACGCACGGGGCCTGGAAGGGACAATCCTGGGACATTTATTACAGCAGCAAAAGTTTCAAGAGAATCTGACAAAGGTGAGAACTAGCCCATGCATGGTAAAGTTACATACTTAATACATGGAAATACAATAAACACTCCAGAAAAGGAGCAATAAAGAAAGACCACATACTAATAACCCAACAAGTTGTTAGAAACTATATTCAGCACTATATATACGGCAATTTTGGGATGTACAAACATCATTATACATCGTGTTATGGTTAAGTCTTAGTACCTTTACAATGATTTTAGATTTTATTAAAAAGTCTTTTTAAAAATGCAATCATGACATCAAAAACTCATCTACAACAGAAAGATTACCGAGTCCTCGATAACCTCCTCTGCCTTGGTATATATCTTAAATTATTTTTATGTCCCACCATTTTTTTTTTAGATCCGACAATCTGTGTCTGAATTTGCAGAGAGGCTGGCTGGTCCTATTAAAATATGTTCCTCAGTTGCAGAGACATACAAGGTTCTCCAAGAGCATATGGTGAGAGAGAATTGCCACACTTCTTCATATTTATCCACTCAAAAATTTGGTTACTCCTACTTGAAAGGAAAACAGCAAATATTGTGAGAGTTAAACTTGGAAATATTTTAGGTTAGTTGAGGAATTAAATGGTTCAAACAACATCATTTCTTATAACAAAACATCTGAGTATGCAAATCAGTTCCCATAAAATAGGATATTTATATATTACATATCATTTTAATATTATAATAAATTATAAGTTATAATATATATAAAGGGGATAGTCATTTAAAATATATTTACTGAGCTGGGGAGATGGGTGAGTTGATAAAGTACTTGTATGTAAGTACCTGTTGGATCCCAAGCACCCATGGAAAATCAGACCAGGCACAGTGGCCTTCTGAAATGTTCAAGAGGCAGAGACAGGACCACAAGGGCAGGATGACTAGACTCGTCAGAGATATTCTGGGTCCAGGAGAGATCTTGCACCCACTAACAAAGTGGGGAGTGACTGAGAAAAACATCCAACCTTGAATTTGAGTTTCTGTATGTATACACCCACACATGTCCACACATGCAAACATACACTTGCGTACCACACACTCATACATATATATGATGTGTAAATGTGCTTATATGTGTATGTATGTATGTATGTATGTATATATATATGTTTCTCTTCTCATCAGAGTATGTGATGTTTTCAGGTTAGCTCTTTAATAAATCCCTGTCCTCCTCTCCACTATTTTATGTGTAAGAAAAAATGACGCGTGCAGAATGAATTTTAGACACTAACCAGCCACAGTCAGATATGAGAGAATCCCTTCCCCCCATAAAAAGATCTCTAAGAACTGGCTTCTTTGACCTGGTTACATAACTCTCAATTACTATCCATCTTCAGCAAGACAACCAATAGCTCTAGGAGAACGCAGGGAAAGGTGCAAAAATCGTGAATTACGTACAAAGAGACACTCACAGGAAACATGCAACAACATTCATGGTCCCTGCTTTAGAAACATGTATGCAACAGACTTGTCCTTACTACAGAGGAAGGGAGCTGCAGGCACAGAAAAGAAATGATCAGCAAACACACACCTGGAAAGAATGTTGTTCAAATTGTACAGCCTTGTATTCTTTTTTCAATGTATTATGTCTAAGACATGATCTTGCACTGAACATAGTTGTCATGATTTTAAAAAAAATTACATTTACATATGTCTTACCAGGGGTGGCATAGAGGTCAGAAGACAGTTTACAAAAATTGGTTCTCTCCTTATATTGTGTGGGTCAGAGGTCTCAAAGTCAGTCATCCTGCTTGATGGCAGCCGCCTTTACCCACTGAGATAGCTCACAGGCCACAGCCCCAGGAAAGGCTGTCTCCCTTCAGATTTCTGCATCCCAGAAGCAACTTTCTCCTCATATTCAACGTCTTGCTAAAAATCATAGCAGGGCACTCTTGGCTTGTTGAACTCTGTGGTGGCCTTTTTGACTGAAGGGTTGGATGGGTTGTGATGGGTCTCACTGAGAAAATGGGCCTCATTGTTCATGCCATGCTGTTGCTGCCATCCAGCTATCTCCCTCAGCCACAGTTCCGACCTCTGGGATTTCAGCTACCTGAGGTCAAGCACAGGTTCATGACACTAAAGTAAACATCTTAGAAATAAGCAGCTCATTCCTTTTAAAAAACCGTCATTCCACTAGAAAAGGCCTGATAGAGTGTATCCCACAAGGGGACTTATTACACTGATCACATGATACCCTGGGTAGCCGAGCAGGCTTTGTCTGCACAATGGAGTGGCTGAGAACTGTCCTCAGGATCATTTGCAGTTCCAATCAGGCATTGGCGATCTGGAGGATGCCTGAAGAACAACTGTCTTCCTTATTGGAAGGCAGAGGATGCAGCAAGAGGAGCAGCAACAGCAGAGTAGGTGTACTCACCAGCAAACGATGTAGGTGGACAGGCAAAAAGTGACAACTTTTCCCTCAGGCCTCCTTATATCAGTACTCCCGGAGGGTTAAACCTCCTGGGAAATATCCTCGTTGACCCACCCAGAGACATGTCTCTTAGTTGATTCCAGATCCAATCTAGTTGACAGCCAGTACCAACCATCTCAATTACAGGGTGTAATTATAACTGTGGTCTTCATTTATGTTGTTAGTCACTTGCCATTCTTGATTTATAAATAGAGCTTGGCATGGGTATAGAGAAAGTAGACAGTGCATAGGTTGCCTTCTGCGTTTGCAGGTACTATGAATCATTTTGGCTCATGCCTCCTGTGAATCAGGACACTCCTGTTTTCTCTGCTCTTTCCTCAGGATCTCTGTCAGGCCCTGGAAGCGCTCAACAGCACAGTCACCACCTTCTCAGCCAGCGCCCAGAAGGCGGTGAACAGAGAGTCCTGCACCCAGGAGGCTGCGGCGTTACAGAAGCAGTATGAGGAAATACTGCACCAGGCCAACGAGAGACAGAAGGCACTGGAGGACCTGCTGGCCCACTGGCAGAGGTGAGCGGCATTAGCTCTTGACTTGCTCTCCATGGTGGATAGGAGAGTCCAGACGAGCGGTTCTATAAGAGATGGGAAATAGTCACCCTCGATATGAAATGAGTGAGCTTGGATGTCTACTGCAGGGTATCCATTGAGAAGGAAGCCTGAGAATAGAGAGGAAGTGTATGTATCTTGACCTATTGTACAGATGCCAGCAAGTGTGTGAGAATTAGCATGAAAGTGAATGACCTTAATCCCATTGGTCTGCAGGAATAACACAGCCAACGAGCTTTCATGTCAGACCCGCTAGCCTAGAGAGAACTTGTCTTCTAGTGTAGCCATCTTGGATGAAGTAATGTCTTTTTATCTGTTTCTTTAGGCTAGAGAAGAAGCTGTCGCCCTTTCTGACCTGGTTAGAGCGATGTGAAGCCATAGCCAGTCCACCAGAAAAGGACATTTCTGCAGACAGAGTCAAAGTGGAGAGTGAATTACAGTTAATACAGGCAAGCTCAAGGAGGGCGAGGGTGGGAATGGAATGATCTTGTATGGTTGCATTTTTTAAGTTAATTTATTAATTAAGTATCTAAGTCCCTTAACCATCTCGAAAGTACCACTTGATGTCAAGGCGTGCTGAAAGAAAGAGGGCACTCCCGACTCACAGACATGGTGACAATGGGAGCCTGGTGGTTCCCTGTGTCCATGGTGTCTTAGACAGCCCTGTAATACAATGTGTAGCATCTGAATATAATTAGCATTCCAGGAGGAGAATGGGTGTGTCAGAAATGTACAGATTAGGTGAGGTTGGCAGCAAATATAATTGTTCCACTTTCAAACATAGGTGATTTTTTTTAAAACAAAAAGCATTTTGTAAAAAAGAATAGAATGTAAAAAGAAATCAAGAATGATTGTTATATTCAAGAAAGACAAGAGAAAAAAAATGAAGCCCCAATAGGAAGACAGAAAGACACTGTGGCTTGAAGCATCCTTGAGAAGCCAATATTCTAAACTTAAATAAAGAGCATTTTCATTATTAAAGCTGCAGACAATATTGCTGATTTTTGGATATTAGTAATATGTTTGGAGGATGCCGTCTGAGCCAAAAATGTCAGCAGGCAAAATTGCTTCTGAAAAGAGCCCTATTGTGCAATAGATTCTTTCTTGACTTTGGACATCACTCTTCAGTGTAACTAGCAAAAGAAGCAGACCTGCTAGTTTGATTTTTTCCTAATAGTCCCCCTGAGATATCTCTAGTGTCTGAAGCCACTGGCCACCTCCTGTTTCTTCCCTCCCTGACTCCAGGAGGGTGCCCATGCCCCGTGCCCTTTCCCACTCTGGCCATGGCTCCTTTCCCTATAAATAAAACCAGAAATCCACTCTCCACTTTGGCGATGCCTTTCTTTATCCCATTGTTGAATCTTCCACTTGTTCAATGAAACAAAATAAAAATATTGACGGGAGCCTGCTGTGAACCAGGTACTGCGTCAAACACTGATGCCATAAAAACGAGTAAGTGTCAGCCAGTGAGAAGACTAAGAGATATCAGAGGCCTCTGTCACAGGGTCTGAACACAGCAGTCAGCCAAGCCCTCCCTCCCCCAAGCTGTGACCTGGCAAAGCAGGCCTATGCTGCTCACCTCCTGGCCTTGCTTCTCACGCCTTCTCTTTCCTGTATCCTCCCCAGCATGGAGTCCAACACTTACAGGGGGTCTTCCTTGTCATCATGGAAGGGTTCTGCATCCTTTCCTGCCTGTGCAGTTTTGTTTGCATCCTGTGTGGGCCCCAGAGAAGCAAAAGAAGCCTCTTGATAAGGGTTTACTATGTGCTATCTCATCTCGCTCATGATCACTTTAATTTAATCATTTAATCACCTGCCATCACCTTTGAGTTTTCTTGTTAGCAAGAGCCAAAGGTTTATATGGCCTCAGAGCATCCAAGAAGTTCATTGTCTAATCATCAAAAATAAAAATAAAGCAGTTGTATTGCATGCAAATAAAATGAATACCCTCTTAAGTTCTTTAGTTTTGCCTAATAATGTCTTTAACATACAGCCACATCATATTCCCAGTGCCTGGAGTGACATCTTGATTTGAAATGGCAATCCCTTCTGCAGTAGATTGTCCTTGATTTTCTTTGTCTACTCAGTTTCCTCATTGCCAGAGAAACACACAGCTTCCAAATTTGCCTATCTGTTACTCAGACATGGAAAAACCAAACAGGCCTCAATATCATTTTAAAAAATTGTGCTAAAAGTGGCCTAGAGCCCATGATAAACCAAGTAACAACAACTCTCTATGAATTGCACAAGAATGTAAAACCAGCCTCTAGTAGTCCACTGGGTCAGACCTGTTAGAGTGAGGCCTGTCTTACACTGTTCTTCAGACTCTGCAAAATGAAGTTGTGTCCCAGGCCTTGGTGTACAGCAATCTCCTGCAACTGAAGGAAACCCTGTTCACTATGGCCTCCAAGGATGACGTGGCGGGGATGAAGCTGCAGTTGGAACAGCTGGATGAGCGCTGGAGAGACTTACCACAGGCAATCAACAAAAGGTTGGTTTCTTGCCAAAGGGCCCCAAATGATGCTCATTTGTCTGCAAGGGTGAACGGTGTGTTTCGTTTGATTTTACTTGATGTGGCGGTTCAAGGGAAGATATGAAAACTACTCTGTCTGTCACGTTTGGATCCAGATGTCCTCAAAAGTGAACATTGCTGGTGAGCCTGGATGCAAAGAATTGTTCTTACAATGGGCCAAATGATGAACCCAGGTCAAATACATTGAATAGAGAAGGTTGCTATTATTTGTATTATTTATTGTATTTGGGAGAAAATGGCTACTAATATTTTGCCTTGTGTGTTATTTATTTTTCAACCAGAAGTGTTTTACACACAACTGCTCCTCCCTATCACTCCAATGTACACATTTGGAGAAAACAAAGTAAAATGATGTAGTATTAAATGGAGGTGAAAATAGATTAAATTTTAATTAAGTTGAGGATTAATATTTGACATATGGATCTCTCTAATTAGAAGCATATCTGTAACTGGTATTGATTTCCAATGGTTTTATTGTTGCCATAGCAGCTGCACCTGAATCTATGGCTGGTTCAGCTACTGACTGAGATTTTGCAACCACTGTCCAGCTGCTTAAGTTGAGGCCCAGTGGGGACACAGAAGTCCTGCCAGGACCACCTCTGCCTCTGTAGCCACAAATATAACTTTCAGCTAAGTCTCTGTCATTCTATTTTACCAATAAAGACTCTGGAATCAGATGCTGGGGTCAAAACCTGCTAACCCAGAAAGGCTGAGAAGCAACAGCTAACCTTCCTTGTTAGCCAGCCACCCAGCAAGAGAACATCTCTTCTGCCGTCCCAAACGATAAAAGAACCACCAAGCTCAAAGTCCCTCCCTACTACTTTTGTTTGGTTTCTCTATCCGTTTTCTATATTTCCCTCTAAGTCCCTATGGCTACTTCCTGTCAACTAGTCACCAGCTCTGCCTCCTGACCCAAGGTCTTATTTAATTAACAGAAACTCAGGGTTCATAGTGTGATCAAATATCCGGCAACAACCAGTGTGTTTCTGCACACTCTTTAACCTCTCTGGCTGCCAGAGAGTTCACCTACTCAGCAACTGTTCACCGTGTTTCTGAAATGAAATTCTGTTGCTAGGCACGGGAGGTCATTCCCAGCTTTCATAGTGCCTGTGCTTGCTTCCTTGTTATCTTTCATTTGTGCAGTCAACCAACAGACGTTGACAGGGTCCCTGCTGCGTGCCAGGCACCACATCAGGTGCCAAAGCCATTAGAGTGGACAAAACTTAATCTTGAGCGGTTTTAAAACCAAGCTGAGGATAACAAGAAACCCATGAGAGGGGCGAGCACACAGAACTATAGAAAGGAGGGAGAAGAGGATGGTTGTGTGCCTGGGGGAAAGTCACACAGAGGAATCAATAATAGTTCTTCAAAGGCAAGAAGCTTCCCTTAGAACAGGGTCTGTTTACTAACTCCCAGAGAGAACGGAAGGACTTTCAGCTGACACAAGCATATGAAGGCATTGAAAGTACAAGCTAGGGACTGGAGAGATGGCTCAGTGGTTAAGAGCTCTGACTGCTCTTCCAGAGGACCAGGGTTCAATTCCCAGCACCCACATGGCACCTCACAACTGTCTGTGATTCCAGTTCCATGGAATCCAACACCCTCACACAGACATATGAAGGCAAAACACCAATGCATATGAAATAAATTTTAAAAAAAGAAAGTACAAGCTATATATATGCATATATATACACATATATATATGAAAGTATAAACTATGCATGCAAGATGTTCCAGTAGCTTCCTGTTCCATAGTATATTCCATGTGATAAAACACTATGATGAAGACTTAGTGTTGAAAAAAAAAAGGGTTTATTTCCGCTTACATTTCCAAGTCACAGTCCACCACTTAGGGGAGTCAGGGCAGGAACTTGAAGCAGAAACTGTGGAGGAATGCTGCTTGCTGGCTCACTGACAGGGCCGCCCTCAGCTATCCCAGGATCACCTGCCTAGGAATGGTACCCCCCATAGCAGACTGGGCCCTTCCATTATGTGGAACATAAAGATAGTCTGTAGAGAAGCTGAATGCACACTACTAGAATATGTATTAATATCGGAGGGTTACTATTTTTTAATTCCAGTTTGGATTCTGATCTCAGTCACGTACTAGTAATCAGTTAATTCCCTTGCTTTGTAAGTTGGTTGATCTCTACAAATATGCCAGTCCTCTTTTCCAATTCTGTCGTTATAAAAACAAATAAAATTCTTGCGTTTGTGGAGTGGGAAGAGGGGCAAGACTGGGTTGGAGGAAATAAATGTATCATTAAACAAATGCATGAAAGAGACTGATTTGTTCCTGGTGATAAACACTGATAAAGCAGCATGATAAGGCACCGTGGCACTTTAGACACACCTGAGCAGTACGCCAGGGCAGATGGGTGTTGCTCTGGCCACCCACACACAGTAGAGCGAGCAAATGGGCAAAGGTTCTAAGACAGGAATGAATGGACATGCGCCAGAGAGAGAAGTGGGAGAGCAGGCAGGCTATAGCAGATGAGCCCAGAGAAACAGATAGAGCAGGACACAGGACACCACTATAGCGCGTCATAAGCTTTGAGGAGTTCGTCTTCCTAGCTCTAACAGAGTCCTGCCTGGTTGTCACCTTGAGTGTAGGCAGCTGGGGAAGGCTAGGCCCTTTCCTAGTTTACGGTGCTTCTAGAAACTGGGCAAGAGGAAAGGGCTTAGACCGGAGATGGGTGGGATCAGACACAGGGAGAGGTACCACTCTGCCCGTGGTGCTGATGCTGCTAGAGCAACAGATACAGCTGAGGTAGGTGAAGGCGATGCAGTGCAGAAGCACAGAGAAGGAAGAGCAACCCACCAGTGTGGACAGGGGTTCCCCGAGAGCAGGAAGACCAGGAGAAAGACAGAGCTTGGGGATCTGAATAGACCCAGAGGCCTGGCATGTCTCTGTTGGGTTGTTTTTCTTTGCTCAGGGAGTCAGCTCCAGAGTAAATGGTCACAGCCAACCATTTAATACTCCTCTCCCCACAGGATGTACTTCCTCCAGGCCGTGCTGGCCGAGCACCAGTGCTTTGATGAGCTGCTGTTTTCCTTCTCTGTCTGGATTAAGCACTTTCTCAGCGAATTACAGGCTACTTCAGAGATAAGCTTGAGGGACCACCCAGTGGCTCTCGCCCGGCACAAGGTAAAATGGGTTCTCTCAAGATGGAAGCAGACATATTCGGAAAAGAGGCCCCTTGAATTCAAAGGGGTGGCACACTGAAATACATACATACATGGTAACAATACATGCGTGGCAACAATTCAGCTTTCGTGTTTGTATGGAAAATGGCCTGATAATTGGACTTATGGACCCAGCCACTGTGTTGGGCAGGTAGATATCAGGTAAAACAGCTGCGTAACCCCAACAGCAACAACAACAACAACAAAAGCCCTGTAATTTAGAGCATAAAATGTTAAGAATTTCCATTTTTTGAGTTTTCTGTTTTGTTTTGGTCCAAAACCAAAGACTGACACAAATTCCAGTGTCTCATTTTTTTTTCTGAATTAACTACTTTGTATAAAAATGGTTCCAAATTCATGAATTATTGATATTTTCCTTATTTGTAACCTATGAACAATACCTATTGTGGTGCTATTAAAATCCAAAGTCAGATATTGAGCAAGTATTGAGATGCTAGACTTTCTATACAGAATCCATATAAAACATTTAACAATCGCTAAGTGTTTATTCTGCGCTGGCTTTGTATGCCCCCTCTAAGAAAGGAAAAGTAAACCTTACAGTCTCCAGGACAGGAGACAGTTTTGCAGCTGACAGAATCACAGACTAAGTCCATGGCACTCCAAGGAGCCTGCCAGAGAGGCGGTGCTTTCTGGCTGCGTGCTTCAGAGGGATGACTCTCAGGTTGGTCAGCTGACCCAAGCCAGAGTCTTTCAATAGACTGACTTCACAAAGGTGAAGAGGGAATGGACTTAAGTGGGCAGGCTTTCTAGAGGAAAATCTTTAAGTACAAGGAGATCAGGTGTCTGGAGTGAGAAGAAGTGGTTTCTAAAGCCATCGTGGTCAAGATTAAAACAAGTGATGGTTTCTCTGTTGTTGACTGTGATTTCCTGTCCTGCCTGGTTCCCATAGTCGTTAAGTCCCAAAGAATCACACAGAGGTTACATTAATTATAAACTGATTGGCCCATTAGCTCAGGCTTCTTATTAACTAATTCTTATAACTTATATTAGCCCATAATTCTTATCTGTGCTAGCCATGTGGCTTGGCACCTTTGTCGGTGAGGGAGTTGCATCTTGCTTGCTCTGTGTCTGGCTTTCTCTATATCTGGGTGATGACTGCAGACTGCAACTTCCCTCTTCCCAGGATTCTCGTTGCTCCACCTCTATTTCTTGCCTGGTCACTCCGCCTATACTTCCTGCCTGGCTACTGGCCAATCAGCATTTATTAAAAATAATACAAGTGACAGGATAAAAGACCAATGTCCCACAGCACTCTGTGGTGGGAATTGGGCTAAAACTGATGACAATCTTCTGTTGGGTTTTAAACATGGTATATTGTGAACTGGTCAAAATCCTACACTTGAATAAAATGTAGATCTGATTAGAAAGTAATTAAATCAGTGTTGTGTTCTGTATGGCTTGCATAGACAAGCAAAATGGAAAAGCTTATGAATGATTCTGAAAGCATTGCTATAGACAAAATATTTGATTTTATTATTTTTAATTATGCATATATTAAAATGTGTGTGATATGTGTGTGAGTGAGGTTGTACATATGAATATAACAGCTGCCCACAGTGGCCAGAAGAGGCCACTGTACTTATTGGAGGTGGAATCATAGACAATTGTGAGTCCTTTGAAAGGACATGAATCAGTTTTAACCACTGAGTCATCTCTTCAGCACCCTGTGGATGAATTCTAACTGCTGAGCTAAAAGGTCAATGATAGGGCTCAGTCAGTAAAATACCATGGAAGTTCAAGGGCCAAAGTTTTATCTCCAGCACTCATGTAAAAATTTCAGACATGGTAGCATGTGCCTTTAGTCCTAGTTCTAGGAGGCAGCAAGAAGATGATCCTTAAGGCTTCCTAGCCAGTCAGTCTCACCTACTCAAACACCTAAAAATTCACTGAGAGACCATGAAGGGGTGAGCAACTGAAGAAGACATTCCGTGTTGACCTCTAGCCTGCACATGCATGCATGTACTCATGCAAGCCAAGTCACACATACACAGAACTATAAATAAAGAATAAATAATTAAATGCTAGGCCCACCATCGCATATGCTATCTACCTCGAGATAGCAAACCCTGTTGTTTATCAGTAATAACTGTGGCGTGTCTGAGAACCAAAGACTCTCCTCCCTTCCAGGACCATGCAGCAGAAATAGAGAAGAAGAGGGGCGAAGCAGAGAATCTGCAAGGTCACTTAGCAAAGTTGCGGTCTCTGGGACGAGCTGAGGACCTTCACCCGCTCCAGATCAAGGTTGATGATTGCTTCCAGCTCTTTGAGGAGGCCAACCAGGTAGTGGAGAGGCGGAAGCTGGCTCTGACACAGCTCGCAGAATTCCTCCAGAGCCATGCTTCGGCATCCACTCATCTCCACCAGCTCAGGCAAACAGTGGAAGCCACCAAAAGCATGAGTAAGAAGCAGTCAGAGTCCCTAAAGAAAGACCTTGATGATGCTATTCAAGACGTGAAGGCATTAGAATCTGGCGCCATCAGTCTTGATGGTCTCCTGACCAAAGCCCAATACCACCTGAAGGATGGGAGCCCGGAGCAGAGGACCTCCTGCAGAGCCACCACTGACCAGCTCTCTTCAGAAGTAGAGAGGATCCAGAACCTTCTGGGAACCAAGCAGAGTGAAGCAGATGCCCTGGCAGTATTGAAAAAAGCTTTCCGAGACCAGAAAGAAGAGCTGCTAAAAAGCATTGAAGACATCGAAGAAAGGACTGACAGGGAGCACTTAAAAGAGCCCACCCGCGAGGCTCTGCAGCACAGGTAGGTCAGAAACCCGGCAGACGCCAGTCTCTTCTGCTTTCTGTTTGCTTGGGAATTCATTTTTTGTACCAAGAGTTAATAGTGCCCTATGTGGGCAACTGTCTCTTCTTGCTGTCTCTGTCTGTTTCTCTGTGTCAAACACTCCCCCATCACCCTCCCACCCCTTGCCACTTCCCTTGAAGGTAAATATAACCCTTAGGAATTGTTAATATATCTTTGATTTACTTAAGGACCTTTGAAATGACAGTTTATGTATAGGCACTCTGAGACCTTACCTACGTGAGGACAGTACATCCTATTATCTATTGGTTGTTTTTTTATTGTTTTCAATTATTTATTTATTTATTTATTTATTTAGGGGGTGGTTGTTTTGTCTTGTTTTTTTTTTTTTTCCAGGCAGGGTTCCTCTGTGTAGCTTTGAATGTCCTGAAAATTGCTATGTAGACCAGGCTGGCCTCAAACTCACAAAGATCCACGTGCCTCTGCCGTCCAAGTGCTGGGATTAAAGGCCTGCACCACCACCGCATGCCTATCCTGTTATCTATTACAAGCAATTTCTTCCTATCAAGAATTCAGGCAGAGGGTCTGGAGAGATGACTCAGCAGTTAAGATCATCTGCTGATCCTGCAGAGGACTGGGGTTCAGTTCCCAGCCTGCCCACGATGCCACATAACCATCCCACACATTCTAGTTCCATGGAATCTGACGCCCTCTTCTGGCCTCTCTGGTCACCAGACACGCCCATGGTAGGATACATAGGTGCAAGTGCTCACACATACACATAAGATAAAAATAAATCTTTTTTAAAATTAAAGAATGCGGGCAGAGATTTATATAAACGCGTGGTTCTGGGGACGAATGGATCAGCAGGTTCCTCCCTGAAGAGGTGGGTTACCAGTGCTTCAATAAGGCCTGGAGCGAGCTCATCATTTGAGAGTAAGAGACAAATGGCAGAGGAGAGGGAATGGAGACATTAGTCCTCCCGTGCTAAGAGCAGTTTAGCAGAGAGGCGGGTCCATGTTCACTCATTTAAAGTGACGTTAGTCAACTTGGCCAAGTGGTTCTCCACAGCTGTTTTTAACTCTTTGCCTAGAGGAAGGCAGGAGACAGGCAAGAAGCTGTGAGTGAAGTTGGGGCTTTTCCAGGAGTGTTCAGCGAGAAAGCAAAGGAGCCAGGAGGTAGTTCCTTTAGTAAATTTGGAAGTGATTTTCAGCTATGAATGTAGACTCCAGTACAATCTTCTTTTACTTTATGAATAGAACCTTTTCCCTATTCAAGAGACTGAGTTCCGTCTCCAGCTTTGAAGGCGGAGAAACTTTGAAGTGCACTTACACCAACGTCCATTGTTGCTCATCCAGTTCTAATCAGAACAGACAGGAAACCGAGACAGGAAGGTGTTTTACATCAGAACTACAGGAGGCCTCTTATTATATCATCTGATATGATATCGGATGAGTTTAACAATAAATTAGCAAGAAAGACTAAGATTTGAAAAAGTTAAACTAAATTTCCAAGTAAAGAGGGACAGAGCTGCTCCCTGTAGCTCATTCCAGAAGCTACCAGCAGCATTGGGAATGCAAAACAGCACTGACCCTCTCTGGCCAGCTCAGGCCAAGCAGATGGGGGATCCTCAAGCCGCTGGAGATGAAGGCCCAAGCTGGGCTCAAGAGCCCTGTCGACTTCTCTAATCCACTCAAAAGCACACATTGGCTGAGGAAAGGTGATAATAAACTACCGGATTTACCCAGTCTTGGATCTATGGATAACTCCCTGTACTGCTTGCTGTAGGCACTTCGCACCTGCATTTGCGAGGTGTGCAGAACAGGGACAGCCACCTGCAGCCACCTTGGGAACAGATGTCTATTATACGCTACAGCACAATACCAGGATGCATGGATGAATCAGTGGGCTCCGGTAGGGCCACATATTACAGATGTTCAAATGATGATACAGTAGGGGACAGAAAATCAGGATTGTTTTCTCACAGTAATCTTCTATTAAAGGAGGTAATTTAAGTTTTAATAGTGGATTTTTTTTCCTAAAACTTTGATGGTGTTCTTTTGACTTTAAATGAAGTAACTGTAATACTAAAGGATAATTATTTATGACCTGGACCCCAGAGCTCAGAAAGATTCCTATGATGACCTTGCAAAAGAAGAATTCACCTACTTGGCCTATAACGTTAGCCTTCTTTGAGAACTCTTCTACCACCAAACAGAAAAGATAAAAGTTCAATAAAACATTGCAGATATACAGTAAGGGTGATTTTTAGTGTTTTCTGATATATGGTCATTTTGCAAAATTATATTTTAAGGTTTCTCCCTCTGTTAATATGCATTAATTTAGTTGCTGTGTTGAGAGTTTTGTTATATGTTAATATGTGCTGTCTGAGCTCACGGCGTTAGAGAGAGGAAGTATTGGCTCATGACTTTGGTAGTTTGGCACTAAACTAACATTTGGATTTACAGGTTGCGAGTTTTCAACCAGCTAGAGGATGAATTAAACTCCCATGAGCATGAGCTCTGTTGGCTGAAAGACAAAGCAAAACAAATCGCTCAGAAGGACATGGCTTTTGCACCTGAAGTGGACAGAGAGATAAACCGCTTAGAAGCTACCTGGGAAGACACTAAAAGACTAATTCATGAAAAGTAAGTCAGAAGCCTCTGGATCTTGTCAAGGTTTCCAACTCAGTTTGTAACACTGCAAGTTACCTTCTGAAGATGTGGCCAATGGTTAAATGGCTTTTTATCGCCCGGGGTTGTCTAAGCCCCGCTAGTAACATTAAAACTGTAATACTTCAGAACTGTGTTTAAAGTTGTTCTTTTGGTATGCAAACGCAGGTGAAGCTAATGTTAAAAACAAGATTGCTTGAAAGCAATAATTATCTGTCATTGTAGGATGCTACAATTAGAGTTTTAAACTTGTTTGGTTATATTACCTATAATTGAGTTGGTTAAATTTTAACTTGAAAATACACATTTTACCGTAAAGTTCCCCCTTTCTTCATAGGGAATTCTATGACAAATTTGTTTAGTAGTCTCAGCTAACAAATTCTACACTCTCAGTTCCAACAACTGAAAACCCCTCATGTCTCACTAAAGTCCATCTCTCTTCCTCGCAGCAGTTCCCCCGCAACCCTGGTTCACTTTCTAACTGTCCTTTCATTCCTTTCCTTAATCGCATATGAATGTTGCGCTCTCTCTCGCGTGCGCTCTCTCTCCCTCTCTGGATATACCAGGATTTTTCTTTTGGAGCCACTAACTAGTTCCCATATCATGACACAGAGACTTATTATTAGTTATGAAAGCTAAGCCTTACCTTAGGTTCATTTCTTGTGAACTCTTGTGACGTAACCTGTTTCTATCTACCTTTTGCCTCAAGGCTTTTACCTTTCTTCCTCCTTTATATCTTACCTTCATTGCTTCTTGTGTCTAGCTGGCTGATGGCTGCCCGACTTCTTGTGCCAGGACTGTCTCTCTCTTTCTCCTCATCCTGTTCTCTATCTTCTTCTCTTGTCCTTCTCCCTCATTCTAGATTTCTCCTCCTACTTACTCTCCTGCCTACCAGCCTCACCTCTCCTCTCTCTGCCTAGCTATTGGCCATTCCAGTCTTCATTAGAGCAATCATATACCTTAGGCAGGCAAGGTGAAACAAATGCAACACACCTTTACATAATTAAACACACACCCTTACACGGTTAGCAAAGGCAGCGGAAACAAATACAACACACCTTCACGCCATTAAAGTAATATTCTGCAGCATAAACAAATGTAGCACATCTTTACATAGTTAAAGTAATTTCCCTAACATGTGAATAGTTCATTTTTAAAGTATGTAGCTACAAATTCCATTGAATGAATGGACCACAGGCAATATAGTTACTCACGGATGGTCAAATGGAGTCTTTTTTAGATCACGAAATATTAAACATCTATGGGCATTCACACTTCTGATGGTTTTTACATAACATTTTTATCCCACTGCTTTGCTGGGTAAGTATAGGTTTAAATGTGTAAAACACTGACAAGCAAGTTCAACAAAGTATCTGTGCCAGGCAGAGGAAATCTCCAGCAGGTGTGCATTGTCTCCCACACTGACTACAGTCCAGTTCTACACATGTGATTGCGCAGTCACCATTCTAACACACATATAGCAGCTTCTCATGTTTTTAATTTGTATTTGCTTAGCGATTGATAATAATAGGTATATAGTTCTCTTTAGCTATATGTATGTGTCTTCTTTAATTAAATATTTACTAAAATTGGCTGTTGTTGTTGTTGCTGAAGTGCTTCTTATATCTGTATAATCCAAGACCGAATCTCTATGTAATTTTATAGAAATTGACAAACAATTCAAAATTTTATATATAAAAACAAATAACTAAGTATCAGTCATTGTTTTTGAGGAGGTGGGTTTGGGAATACGGCTCATTGGATAGTGTTTACTGTAGTATGGAGCCCTAACTTAAAGCACCAGCCCAGTACCCACATGAAGCTGACTGTGTGCTGCAGTCTCAACACCAGGGAGGTGGAGTCAGGAAGGTTCTGGGGCTTGCTAGACGACCAGTTAGAAAGAAATGGCAAGCTCCAGGTTCAGGGAGAGAGCCTGACTCAAAACGTAATGTAGAGATGGATTGAGAAAAAGAGCTGATATTGGAATCTGGCTTACACACACACACACACACACACACACATATGTATGTATATATATACATATACACACACACACACACACACATATATATATATATATGCACATACAAATAGGAACACATAACTGTATCTTTTTTTATTTCTAAGGAGGAATTTTAAGGTTCACATTACCTGGGTCACTGTGATATTTTAGCTGAAGAATAATTAAATGGAGCATAAACAAATAAGATGGAGAAATGTACTCATTCATACACATGCAACTCATTGTTGACAGTGTCACATGAGAAGTTGATGAAGAGGATCTCTTCAGGGTAGGATGCTGGGACATTTGGCCACTCATTTGCTTTTAAAGAAGTGAGCCTCATACCCTATTGCATCATATACAAAGGCCTTTGAGAGAAAATTAGGAATGGCTTATATGATGACTTTAAACAGAGATCCTTAATTTAACTATGTCACACAAACACTACTTTGATTTATCTGTTATTGTTTTCTTTACCCCACCTTCCCCTCTACTGATAGAATTGAAAACTAACCTAAGCAGCATGAAAAACCACTTTAAAACTTGCAATATTTGGGTGCCCCATGTAAGATTGAGTTGGAAAGAAGACTGGAGTTAGAATTTAGCAGAATTAACTAACAACAGTATTGATCTCAGTGGGGAGCACATGGCTTTCTCTTGGTACCCATGCCCATCTCTGAATGCATTTGTGCAGTGAAATATTAGGTTTAATACAAGAGAACTCAATCCCCTCCTGATGCGTGATAAGTGATATTTTCTTTAATCATTACAGCCAGGGTCAGTGCTGTGGGCTTATTGACTTAATAAGAGAGTATCAGAATTTGAAGTCAGCTGTGTGTAAAGTTCTGGAAAGTGCTGGCAATGTCATTGCCATGAGAGCTGCCGTGAAGGACCAGGAGGACCTGAAGTGGGCCTTTGCCAAGGTAAAATGCAAGCACATTTATTTAAGTGGTCTCCAGTGTTCATCCATGCATTTTCCTCTCTGCACAATTGTTCCTGTTTGACATCTAGATGTGGATAATTCCTGTGAGCAGTTCAACCTTTTTTCTAAGAATGCTAATATCTTTTAGAAAATTTTAATTCAAGAAAATTATATATTTATATATGTAATATATCTCTGTATTTATGTATATCTCAGGTGTGTGCGTATATACATGTTCACATATTACCATTAGTTTCTGCATAAAGTTGAGCAAAATACATCTCTTAGTAAGCTGTTTTCAAACCCTCATCACTGGTTGTTTAACTAATTAAGGAAACGGTTATGTCCACAGCATGAGACTGCCAGGAACGAAATGAACTCTAAACAGAAAGAGCTGGATAGCTTTACCAGCAAAGGCAAGCACTTGCTGTCTGAGCTGAAAAAAATCCACAGCGGAGATTTCAGCTTGGTCAAGACTGATATGGAAAGCACCCTGGACAAGTGGCTGGATGTAAGAGCACCCCTTGGAGTCCGTGACGGCCCACACGCAGGTTCTTTCAGGCAAACGGGCAGAGGGTTAACCAGAGACTGGGACTCCAGTTCCGGTTTTCAGAGTTAACGCCAAAGTGAAGAAAAATGATGGTTGGAGAGGGAAAACAGATGCATGAGCAAGTTGACAAAGCTTTACTGACAGAGTTCTGGAATTCCATTTGGTAACTACAAGCATGACAAATCACAACTTAGAATATCCCCCTTCTCAAAATGCTGGCATTATGGATAAAAATTGGATAATATATCCATATCCATATGAATTTTCTAATGATAGAAAATTAAATGGCAGGAAATATGAATTTGGGGTAGAGAGGCTGTAGTTTTGCACTGTATTTTAGAACTTTGACTTTCAATTCATCATTCACTAGCTCCATGGCCAGACCCTAAATGTTTTCTATATCACAGATATGCTCAAATCTAATTAATGTCCATCCCTATATCACAGCATTACAAATAAAAGTGCTTAGAAACTAAATACAGGGGTGGAGAGATGACTCAGAGGTTGAGAGCGCTGGCTGCTCTTGTGGAAGGTCCAAGTTTGATTCTCAGCACTCACAGAACAGCCCACAGCCATCTGTAACCCAAGCCCCAGGAGATGTGATGCTCCTTTCTGGCCTATTTAGGCACTGCACACATGTAGTGCAAATACATACAAGTACAAAACACCTATACACATAAAATAAGTTTTAAATATAGAAAAAAATATGATACTATCCTATATGGATCTTAGTCCTGTAGCGTCCTTCCAGTGAGTGGCACTTCTGTGCATTCTGACATACCCTTTGTCACTTGTACCCCAACTTACAAATGAAAAGTGAATGTCTCAGAATTCAAACAACTCTCCTATTGATGGATTTAGCCTACATATTGGTTGGCTTTTAAGGAATGTTAATTATTTTGAAATTTTGTCAGAATATAATTTTTTTTTATCATGAAAGCATTGGCGGGGGAGTGAGGGTTCCAGAATCTCATATTTTGATGAGCAGGCTCCTGTTTCCTTTCCCAGGTATCAGAGAGAATTGAAGAAAACATGGACAGGTTAAGGGTAAGCCTTTCCATCTGGGATGATGTCCTCTCAAGTAAAGATGAGATTGAAGGATGGTCCAACAGCTCTCTTCCACAACTGGCTGAAAACATCGGCGACCTGAACAGCAGCCTCAGAGCTGAAGAATTCCTGAAAGAATTTGAGGTAAATGACAATACATACATGTAGGGTATGCTATTGTATGGAATAAGGGAGAGAAAAAATGGGTGTTCCTACATCCATTCTGCTTTTCAAAGACACAGAGGAATAAGGCAAAAGTCACCTAACTTCAACTATTGATTTTAAAAATTGTTTAGGCTCTAGCTAAGCAATTTTAATAATTATTTCTTAGTTGGGGCTTATATCTCTCACTCTTCTGTTGCTGTAATAAAGAACCCGGCCAGAAATCAGCTTTGGAGGGCAAAGGTTTCTTCAGTCTTACAGTTCCAAGAAGGATACAGTCCATCTTAGCAGAGACAGTATGGCAGCAGGACTGTGAGGCTGGCCCACCACAGTTCATCTTCACACAGGAAGCAGAGAGAGAGAAATCCGAAAGTGGGGCCAGGGTATAAACACCCCATTGACATACATCCTCCAGCAAGGCTTCCCCTCCTGATACTTCAGTGACCTTCCCAAACAGTGCCACCAACTGGCTACCAAGTCTTCCAACACATTAGCATATGGGGACAGTTTTTATTCAACCCCTATCAAGAAACCTCAAACATTAGTATAAAAGAAAAGTACATTAAGTTTCCAATTATTTTGTAAATACGGTACCTTCCTTTGCAAAACCCAAACAGGGAGTGCTTGTAACTTTTTGTACCTACTATTCTTCATTCGGAAAAGAAACATCACCATTGAGCTGGGGTCATGTTTGGTGCTGTGTTATATTTTATTTATGGAAATAGGAGAAAATTAAAGGTTAGAAAGTACCCGGCCTTTGAAAATTGTGCTTGGTTATTTATTCTAAACTACGTTTAATCCAATTTATTGTGTTAATTTTTAAAATTCACCCATGAAATTCTTAGCAAACATTGTGCCGGTTAGTTAGGATTTTTTGGCTTTTGGGGTTTGGGGGACTTTTGTTAGTTTTTTGTTGTTGTTGTTTGTTTGTTTTGTTTTTGCAACCTGATACAGACTAGAGCCATCTGGGAAGAGGGACCCTCAACTGAGGAATCGCCTCCATCAGATTAGCCTCTAGGGCATTTCTTGATTAATGATTTATGTAGGAGGGACCATCCCTAGGCAGGTGAGTTGTATGAATGAGCAAGTATAGCAAGAGACAAGGAACAAACCCATGAGAAGCTTTTGTTCATGGTTCCTGCCTCTTCTACTTGAGTTCCTGTCCTAATTTCCCTCAGTGATGTATGCTGACATAGAAGTGTAAGACAAACCCACCCTTTCCTCCCCAAGTTGCTTCTGGTCATGGTGTTTATGACAGATAAAGTGTTTGTGGTGTAATCATGAGACCCTGGTCTTAGATCCCCAGAGCTCTCATGTGTCCTGTGGGTGTGGGGGTCTGCCTATGATCCTACCTCTAAGAATCAGTGGCAGGAGATCCTCAGAGCAAATTCATTAGCCAGACTCGCCAAATCAATGAACTCTGGGTTCAAGTGAGAGACCCTGTCTCAATATATAAGGTGGAGAGCAATCGAGGAAGATACTCAATGCTGACTTCGGGCCTTTGCACACAAATGCACAGACTTATACATGTGCCTGCGCAATACACATGTGAATGCATATTACACACATTTGAAAAACCATATAGCAATAAGAGGAACATGATTAGAAATTAGGTTAAAGAGAGAGAGCTGTTTCAAAAGTCGTGTAATTGACTGTCATCCAGTAAGAGAAGACCCTATTCACATTCTGCAGTCTGGTACCCCACAGCCCACACACCCACACATCTGGCACATACAAAGAACCTAACAGGTAAGTGAGTGAACGACTGTAGACTGGTTTAACTGTACTTCCTAAGTTACCGGGCACTCTCAGACTCCAATAGTTTTTGAGAGTTCTTATAATATAATTTCAATGTCTAAAGTATCCAAACTCAAGAAAACTATGCAGACTAAACATTCAGACATAGTGAAGAATCCCAAGGCCTATTTTAGTTGGTACTGCTGATGTTATAGTTTGTAGAGTGTTTTGTGCTGGAGTAGGGTATTCAGGCTCATGAAGGGTGATTATTAGAAACCATGTAATCCAGAATTAAATACACATGAAAAAAAAACTAATTGTGGGCTGGAGAGTTCTCTTGGTGGTGAAAAGCATTAAGTGCTCTTCCAGAAAACCTGGGTTCAGTTCCCTTTATCCACGTGGCAGCTCACAACCATCTGTAGCAGTTCCGGGGGATATGATGCCCTCTTTTGGCCTCTGAAGAAACCAAGCATGCCTGTGGTGCACAGACATACATGCAGACAAAACACCCATACCATAAAATAAAAGATAAATTTTAAAAAAGAAAAGAAAAAAAACAATTGAATAACAGATATCATACCTTAGTGGTAAGAGTGTATATTGATCTTGCAGAAGACCGTAGATCAATTCCTAACACCCATGTTGATTATTTCACAGCAGCCTGTAACTCCAGGAGGATCCAATGCCTCTGGCCTCCACAGGCACCTGCATTTTTGTGCACACACACACATATGCATACATGCTCACACATACACACATACACATGTGCATACATATACAGAATTTTTAAAGCAAAATAAATCTTTTTTAAAAAACTAATCATAGGTCCTTCAGAGATGGCTCTGTGGCTAAGAGTACCTGTTGCCCTTGTAGAGGGCCTGGGTTTAGTTCCTAGCACCAATATATCAGTTCACAACCATTTGGGCCTCCAGTTCCTACAGATCAAGTACCTTCTTCTGGCCTTTGTGGGCAGTAGTCATGCACACACTACACACACACATATGTAGGCAAAACATGTCTTTAAAAAGTCTAATTGTAAATAAGTTTACAGTTAAATAAATTTGATAAAAAATAAATTTAGTGCATACTCAAAGTTTATCTTTCTTTGTCAAATGTTGGCACAAAGTTATAATCTTAGCACTTGGGAGGCTGAGGCAGAATGATGGCTGCAAGTTAGAGGCTAATTCAGTCATATAGCAAGACCATATTGCAAAAAATTATCATTGACTAATTATTATTATATACACCTTAGTATGCACTAAACCCTTGAATTCTTGATGCCCGGTACATCTGCAGCAGACTCAGGGCATGCCATGGGATGCTGTGTTATTCTATGGGGCATCTTCCTGCTCCACAAGGATGATGACACCATGCTTAGAACCTGCTGTGACGGTAAATACTGCAGCATGAGTTCTAGTAAGACAGGCTGTTGTCAAATCAGCCTTCTTGTGATGACTGCAGAAACTTGGCTATCTGTGTGCCTCAAACCCTTATTTGGTGTGGCAAGGTTCAGTCTCCCAGAGATGGGCTTTTTGTTGCTGACCCTGTGACATGTTGGCTACTAAATCAGTGCACTGGAACCAGCACAGAACCTGGCTCTGTCCTTCCTACTGCCAGCCCTTTCTTCATACCATGCTTTAAGTGAGTGTAGGTCAGCAGGTGAGTTCCCTAAACACCCAGCTGGTTCTGTAAAAAGCCACCAAGCCCGGCAGTGAGTTCCATATTCTACGATAAATTGCTTTCTGAGCTCAAGCCATTGGAAATTCTGTTGTCACAAAGCACGAGGTTCTGTTTTCCAAGCTGAGAGAGCTCTCGTATTAAACATTCTTTTGTAACTCAGAATTGTGAAGTTTATAAGCATCTTTGCTCAATAATAATTCTTGGTTTGGTATTTGTTTGTATGTTAATTGTTGATTCAAAAGGAGGAGGGGGAGGTAAAATAGCAAATGCCAAAATTATTTCTGCTTCAAGGTCTTGTAAATATTTATTTGAAGCGTGCCTTCTTGTGCTGTTGATAGTCGCTAAGCAGTCCTGGTGTGCATTTGTTTTGGCTTGCTTCTGTAAGACTTTAGCATTGCCATAGTAACTGGTAATAACACTGCTAATGAATAAATGGCAGCCTAGTGGACATTTTCACTGACTCGATGTTTTTGGTCAGTGTTTCAATTTTTCCAGGATTTTTTTTCCAATAAAAGAGGGTGAGAAGAGAGAGATTCCCACATACCCTCTTACTCAAAATGAACTTTAATGGTAATAATTTCCACACTAGTGAAAAAGTTGAGCAGATCTTCTAAATACTGCTTCAAAATCGTATCATGACTGTTAGCTCTCTGCATGCGATGCCCAGTGTAGTCTGTTGGTCTTTGGACTCATGATGCCTTTCCCCTGTGTCTTTACTTTCATAGGCTGAAGTTAAAAACAAAGCCTTGAAATTGGAAGAACTGCATTCCAAAATCAATGACCTTAAAGAACTAACGAAAAATCCAGAAACACCCACAGACCTTCAGGTAAGCAAAAGATGATTTTTGTAGTAAATACCACGTAACAGCCAATCACATCTTCACTCCCAAAATACAAAATGAATATGTGTGTGTGTACCTGTATATGTGTGTATATGTCTGTATCACCATAATTCTTAGCCAACATGTGGGCTTTTTCATATACAGGGGTTAAACATTAGCATCAGTAAAATTATTTGTGTCAATATTTGTTGCATATTTGCATTCCAAATATCACAATGCTATAATAAGGGTAGTTCTCTTTTCCTTACAGAATTGTGGATGCATTAACAGCCTGATTGTTTCTTGGTACATTTTATGATTAGACAGGAATAGACACCCCCCATGAATACGTGTTCTTACTAATAATGTACTAACCCGTTTACACCATAACTGGGCTAGAGACAGGGCTAGGATTGCCAGTGTCTGTTCACAGCCCTGTCAATGGTCCCAGTCCCAGGAACCATGAAGCAGATCAGGAAGGAACTGGGTTAGACAGGGAACCTGAGCTTCCCTCATGCCGGAGCCCTAGAAGCACTCAGTGTGGTCGGTATGCTTTGACTGACACCTCACCAACTCCTGGTTGAAGTCTCTGGGGTATCTTGCCTCCTTTCTTTTTGAGGCGTCCATGGGTTTTTTCTTCTTTATTGTCCTTGATTCTCTCTCTAACTAACTTAGCCATGCTTTGTGCTGATCCCAGGCATGGATGGGAACACTGGACGCTTCACCCGAAGCCAAGGAAGTGGCAGTCATTGTCACAGCTGAGAAGAAGGGATGCTGATTACTGTCACATGTATTTGGGACAGCAGAGGGCAATAAGCTGTGCAGAGTGAGGCTGGAGCAAGGCTTTGGGGTGTGAGCTCCTGTTGTGTATCTCTCCTCTTTCACCCTACTCGTCCCCAACCCCAAGGAGGACATGTGAGATGTCTTTACTGTCCTCTAGTATAGGTAGAAGAATTTCTGTGACACTGTTGAGGGTGCAGCTTCATTTGTCCCCTATAGTTGGCAGTCACCAACATCTGGTTTCTAAACCCCTGCCAGGCAGGCTGGCTGATTTCTGATGTATTTGCCAAAGAGCAAATGCTTGCATGGGTAACCTGCATCTCGGCAGCTGATGAAGTGGGCGAAGTGAGTACCATTATGTGGCCTCAGCCTAGAAGTTATGAGTAAAGGAAGAGACCACTCTTGGACACCACAGGGTGAGGGCAGTTAAGCTGTCTAAGGACTCTCTCCAGGGGATGGATGCAGGGATGCCTTGGGCATAGAGAGGAGAGAATGAAGAGCAGTATAGAATGTACAGGCTCATCTAGGCATTTCAGCTGGGGTCCAGCAATGAGGGCATCTCCCTCCCAAAGGACCCATAAACCAAGAGAAGTGAGGTTATGAGAGGCAGCTCACACTCATCCACGAGTCTTCAGTTCAGAATACCTCACCCACCTCCCTCTCGTCCGGGCTTGCGGAGCCTACAGCTGTGCCAAGCAGGAATAGCAGCATGGCAAAGCAAGAAGAAAGGAGGTTCTTAGCTCCTTGCGTACAGCTGCTCTGATTCAGGAGTTAAGAAAATACAATCAAACCTTTATGTTTGATGATTTTGCCAAACAACACTGATCTTTGAGATGTGGGATTAAGACCTTTTTCAGTTTAGAATAGTTGTAATTCCCTTTATTAACTCGGGAGCCACAAAAATCAGCTTTCCTAAAATACCTCATCCCAGGAGAAGAAAGAAGATAACCCTACTGAACATCTTACGGCATAAAATTGGTTCACCATTAAACCTTATGGCGGGTTTCCTCCAATCATCACATCCAGGCAGGCCTGTGTGACTGTTCTTTGTGGAGAATTAACAGCAGACTCTTGGTCCAGCTTTGCTTTTAGGATGTGATCTTCCCTTCCCTGGAACCTCCATCCAAACCACACTCTATTGAAGTCCAGAGTTAGCTGCAGCCCTGCTCTTTGCCTTCACTCAATGTGTTTGGCAGCCCACACTCCCTGGTTTTCCATCCTGGGAAAAGCTATTAGCATTGGAGAGGCTTCCATGGTGAGCCTAATGTGTTCTCGATGGAGTTACGCGTAAACAGAATTCCAGGCGGGTGAGTGTGTTTTTGGTCCTCCCAGACTTTCACGACCTCTTGCTTTATATTTAGTTTATAGAAGCAGACTTACGGCAGAAACTGGAGCACGCCAAAGAAACCACCGAGGAAGCAAAGGGAACCCTGAAGGATTTCACGGCTCAGAGTACCCAAGTGGAGAGGTTTGTCAAGGACATAACAACGTGGCTGATCAACGTGGAAGAATCGTTGACCAGGTGTGCCCAAACTGGGACTTGCGAAGGGCTGAAGAAAGTCAAGGTAGGTCAAAAACTAACCTTCAGTGTTTCTACTTGAAGTCTAAAGTTATTCTCCTATTTTGTGACTATGATGAACACATAATGTCTGCTTTCAACCTCCCAGCAGAGTTAGTGTCATGAGAAATAAATGCAAGCATCAAAAAGCGAAAAGATGGGTAAAAGGTTGATAGAATGCATTGCTGTCGGCCCTGCCTGCCAGTTATGTGTGTGTAGGTGTGCATGTGTGTGTATGTGTGTATGTGTGTGTATCTTTTTGTAAAAGCGTGAAGACTATGGGGAGCCTGTTTGACTTCGTATCAGTTTTTAAGTTTGAGCCTCAAATGGTTTATCATCACTTAATTATATTTGTGTTTAATCTGAACACTGTCATCTATAGAATGTTGTGATTTTCTTTAAGTAAGGAAATCATCCTACGTCCTCTCTTCATGTTAACAGATGACAATCCTGCTCAAGTGTTTGTACAGTATGCATACTGTATTGACTTTTCAACATTGTTCTTTTGAAAAAAATCTTTTTCTCTTCGTGTGTGTGTGTGTGTGTGTGTGTGTGTGTGTGTGTTTCGTCATGTGTGAATCCAGGTACCCAGAGAATACAGAAGAAGGCTTATAGTAAGAGTTACAGGTTTTTGTGAGCCACCCAACCTGAGTGTTGGGAACCAAATTGGGTCTTCTGAGAGATCAGCATGGACACTAACCACTGAGCCATCTCTCCAGCCCTGGCCCTGTTATTCCTTTCATACTAAGCTATAGATAAGGGCATAGAGCTTTAAACGAACTGCATGCATGCATGTGCACGTGCATATGTGTGTGAGTGTGTGTGTGTGTGTGTGACCTGTAATTCCTACACAAAACCACACAGTGACCCACTGAACTGTGTGAGCAGTGATGGTTTTAGATATAGACCCTGAACTCAAGGTCACAGCTGAGATGCTATAACAACCTGCTAAATTTTCTTGAGATCCTAGACTATTGCCCAGATTCTAACCACTTGCTCATAGCTGTTTGTTACCAAGTGGGACGGGCATATTTCATTAAAGACTCAGTACACGACTGGGGGATAGCTCAGTTGGTAACCTGCTCGCTAGATAAGCCTGAGTATGTAAGCTAACCTTCAAAAACTACTGTGTATTTGATTCAAAATTGAAACCTTAGTGCTGTGGGTGGAGACAGGTTAATCCTTGGGACTTGGCCAGCCGAGTTGAGTCAGTTCAGCCAGAGACCCTATCTCAAATAAACAAGGTGGCCTCCAGTCCAATGAGAGACCTTGTCTCAAAAAAAAAAGGTGAAGTCCAATTCAATAAGATACCCTGTCTCAAAAATCAAGATGGAAAGCTCCTGGTGGTTGTCCTATGAGTTCCACATGCATGCATGTAAGTGTGCATGCATACTTGTAGACACATGAATGAACAGACACACTCTCTCTCTCTCTCTCTCTCTCTCACACACACACACACACACACTAAGAAATAGACACTATAAAGGTCTCTTTCTGTCTCTCTATCTCTCTCTGTCTCTGTCTCTCTCTCTATATATATATAGCTTATATATATGCTTAAGTATTGCATTTATTGCATTTACATCATTTCTATCCCAACCCTTACCCCTTCTACTCCTTCTGTGTCACCCCCTTCCTCTCAAATTCATAACCTATGTCTTTTAAAATTATTATTATTGTTGTGTGGGTATAACCTACTGAGTCCATTTAATATTAATCATATGTACATGTGTTTAGGCCTGACCAATTGGTACTAGAAAACCTATCAGGGAGCCTTACCCTAGAGAAGACTGAATCTCCCTATCTCAGCAGTCATTAACTACCTGTAGCTCTTTGTCTAGGGATGAGGCCTTATGAGATTCCCCCCATCCATGCTGAGAAGTCAACTGGTATTGTCATTGTATATGTCTTGTTTAGGTGACCACACTGATAAGGTTTCATGAGTATAGCTTCTTACCATATATAAAAGAGGTTTTTGTTTGTTTGTTTCACTTTTTCAAGACAGAGTTTCTTTATTTAACAGTCCTAGTTGTCTTGCTTTGTAGACCAGGTTGACCTCTAACTCACTGAGATCCACTTGCCTCTGCTTCCCAAGTGCTTGGATTAAAGGTGTGGACCACCATTGCCAGGCTAAAAGACTCTTTTAAATCCCACCCATGAATACACACAACTGAGGGGGTTTCTACATTGTTAATTTCAGATTTTAAAAAAATACCAGAGTGAAATAATGATATTATTTCTTTTGAATGGGATAAGCATCCTGCATAGTATATTTACAGTGTGCTTTTACCACATAGGACATACAAAAAGAACTTCAAAGTCAACAAAAGAACATCAGCTCCACCCAAGAAAATCTCAACGGTCTATGCCGGAAGTACCACTCAGTGGAGTTGGAGAGCCTGGGCAGGGCAATGACTGGGCTAATAAAGAAACATGAAGCCACGAGCCAGCTGTGCTCCCAAAGCCAGGCCAGCATGCAGGAGTCTCTGGAAAAACACTTCAGTGGTGAGCTGAAGGGCTTTAGTCTGAATCACTGCTTACGAAAGGTTGTTTGGACCAAAGGCTATTCAGAAACTGCCAGTAAAAGTTTGAGCAAACCTTCAAGTCTGATTAGTGTTTTAAATTCGTTCATGCTCTGAGATTGGGTAACCAAAGTTCTGTTCCAGGAGCTCTAACCTCTCAAAGAATATTTTCCCATTCCCTTTGAGAGAACAGAGTCTACCCATCTTGATTATTCTGAACTTTACCTGGATCTTCCATATAAGAGCTTATGCACATAAAAAAAAACTACCTCTGTTCAAGAGGTCAGCAACCGCTACCCAAATAACTAAGGACATTTTTTTTCACGCTACGATGAGTCATTGCTATAAACATGGATGTTGGGAGAGGCCATAGCAATGGAAGCCATATGGTCTAGAAAATTCCCTCTCCCCATCTCTATTCTGAGAATCTGTGTTCCACTCTGATGTGGGGGCATAGTGGCTTTCTAAGTCAAAGTAGTAAAACAAGGAAGTAAGCATAAAGGAAATCTTTCTTTCAGGGATGGGGAGAGGGCTTGTGGGTAAGTAGCTTGCTGTTGAAGCATGGGGAGCTGAGTCTGGATCCCCTGCACATACACAAAAAGCTGTCTCTGGTAGCATATATCTGTATTCCTAGTGCTGAGAAGGCAGAGATGGCTAAACACCTGTAGTGCACTAGCCTACCAGCTTGACTGAATCCCGAACCCCAGGTCAGTGAAAGACCCTATCTCAGAAAATGAAAATGGATGGAAATAAAGGAAGATAACTGATGTAGACTTCTGGCCTCCACACATATGCAAACACATAACATTGGACACACATGCACATGCAAACACATACATGTGCACACACATGTCTTTAACACTCCTGAGCATGTTTCTCCCGGCATTCTTACAAATTCTTTCCCAAAATGAAGGAAATCAAGCATTCCAAGTATTTTATTATTTTTCAGTCTCTTTGAGAACTTTTCCACCCCAAATACTCATGACTGTAGATTACATTATATTTTCTATCTTATTGTTTTCTCTTTGAAGTATTTTTTTAAAAGCAGGATGAGATGGGCTGGAAACAGCAATAATTCGCTGTGACAGTCCTAGGAGCACACTCAGCATTTTGTATTTATCTCTCCTTTTGTTTATTTTCAAAAGATTCTATGCAGGAATTCCAAGAATGGTTTTTAGGAGCAAAAACAGCAGCCAGAAACTCTTCTGATCTAACTGGTGACAGCCAAATTCTAGAAGCCAGGCTCCAGGATCTTCAGGTATGGATGCTATGATGTTGATATGGATACCATGATGCTGATGTAGATGCCATGATGCTGATGTGGATGCCATGATGCTGATGTGGATGCCATGATGCTGATGTGGATGCCATGATGCTGATATGGATGCCGTGATGCTGATGTGGATTCATGATGTTGATGTGGATGCTGTGATGCTGATATGGATTCCATGATGCTGATGTGGATGCCACAATGCTGATGTGGATGACATGATACTGATGTGGATGACATGATACTGATGTGGATTCTGTGATGCTGATGTGGATTCCATGATGCTGATGTTGATGCTGTGATACTGATGTGGATTCTGTGATGCTAATGTAGATTCTGTGATGCTGATGTGGATGTCGTGATGCTAATGTTCTTCCTTCCTAGACACACTCACTGCCTTGGGCCAGACCCAGGCTGCTTCCTCCTGTCTCCTTGCCTGAGCCTTCTTTTTTTGGTCTGTCTTTTCTTCTTCCAGTTATGGAGTTGGCTGTTAAATCAGAAGGTGTTAGGAAACAAGGAAAGTCACAGAAAAACAAATGCAAGCTTGGAACTGTCTAGATCTTGTTTTTAACCTACTGGGCATTCTTTAGAAGTCATTCAAAATGAAAATTTATTTATTTATTTTTAGTTCTTTGAGACAGGCTTTCTCTTTGTAGCCCTGACTGACCTGGAACTCAGTGTGTAGACCACGCTGACCTCAGACTCAAAGAGATCTGCCTTTCTCTGCCTCCAGAGTGCTGGGATTAAAGGTGTGCACAACCACCACCCAGATATTTTAACTTTTATAGCAGTAAAAGCATTAATATTTTCTAAAACTATTGGGGAGAGTTGGGGAGTTGTTTGTTGTCTTCTTTTTTTAAGGAAAAAACATACCTTGTGTTTTGTTTTGTTTTGTTTTGTTTAAATTTGGGGCCTATATGTAGAAATGTATTCAAACCAGAGTAATGGCTATTACAGGCTATTTAGGTTTAATTGACTGAAGAAAATATATGCATTTGGGAAGATGGCTATTGCAAAGCAGAATTCAAGATGAACCTTCAGAAGAATATCTTCAAGTGAGATTTTGTCCAGGGTTTCACAAGCATTTTTCTGAATAGAGCACAAGTCTAAGTATTGCAAAACCAATGTTTTTTTTGGGTTTTATTTTCTTGTTGTTGTTTTATTTTCTTCATTTTGTTTTTGGCTTTGGGGAATTTTTGGTTGATTGTTTGTTTTTTGAGATGGGTTTTCTCTGTATAACAACCCTAACTGTCCTGGAACTTACTGTATCGACCACGCTGGTCTTGAACTCACAGAGCACCACTTGCCTCTCCTTCAGAGTGCTGAGATTAAAGACATGCAGCCCCACACCTAGCTCCAATGTTTATTTTTAAAAATCAATGAGGGCTGGTGTGGTGGTGCAAGCCTGGAATCCTGGCACTCAGTGCTGACACAAGAGGCTGTAAGGTGTAATGCCAGCCTACATACACTCCATGAGACAACTATCCAAAAGAATCTCTGTTAGGAACATGAGAATGGTATGACCCATTTGGTGATAGAATAGTGTCAATAACCCACTCTGTCAGAAGCAAGGTTATTGTTTCATATACAGATCTGGTTTTCCAAAAGGCATGGTAAATTCAGGGTGGAATTGTCCTCCATATTGTAGAATTCCACACAGACATATCCAGGTGACAACTAAAGGAACGTTCTGGAGTTTTGGAAACATGAACAGCATTAAGTTCTGGGCTTCCTCCCTTGCTCTGTGGAAGCCCAGGCATAGATCTTCTGAGGAAGAGGTGCTTGTAAAGAAAGGAAGGACCATCCTGAGGACTAGACTTTGTGCAAAGTAGACAAGAGAAGAGAAGAGAAGGAAGAGACAGCGTGGCCATCTGGTCAGCAGACTACTATGCCAGCCAGTGAGGAGATGGGAGCGGAGCTAGGAGACTGAGGCATTAAAAACAGAACACTGAGAACGGGACCCTCATGAAAACCTCCTCTTTTCCAGTTTACTGCTTTTGGCTTCTCCTCAGTTCCAATTGCTGTCCTGCCTTGCACTGCCACAATTAGGAACCTTTATTTTATCAACTGCACGCATCCTTCTCAATCTAATCTCCTTAGACCTTTCCCCAGTAGACTAAGCTTTGCTTCACACTTACTTCATTCCCTCAGCTCAGCATTGTAATGAAGAACCTCATTTATAATAGCAGATATCTAAATTACCTCAACTTCCAGGGTGTCCTGGATTCAGTCAGTGATGGGCAGAGCAAGCTGGATGCAGTAACTGAGGAAGGACAAACTCTGTACGCACACCTGCCCAAGCAAACTGTTAGCAGCATCCAGGAGCAAATCACAAAAGCCAATGAAGAGTTCCAAGCTTTTCTGAAACAGTGCCTTAAGGACAAGCAGGCTCTCCAGGACTGTGCTTCAGAGCTGGGGAGGTAGGTTGTGAAAGTAGCTGTGGGTGTCACTACACACAGAAATTGTTTTTCAAAGGCTTAATGGGAACAATTCGTGTGAAGACATAATTGTACTTGAACTCTGAGTTTCAGTTATAATGAATATTGGCCTGCATTCCTCACAGGTTAATAAAATAACTGATGATGGCTTCTGAAAGTTTCATTTGGCTTTGTTTCCTGTGTAGGAACAAAAGCCAAGGACTTGTATCCCCTGGTAATTACAAATGACCTGGCTGTGTGCCATTTCAGTCAATTTGGGTAACTTGGGGTATTAGAAACAGTTTTCCTTGCTGTGTGGTCATGTCTGCTGGGATAATCTTGGTAGCAAACAGCTGTTGGATTTCAGGGATCTAGAGTCCAATCAGTTCACACACACACACACACACACAATTGTCTTCTTTGTTGCAGTCTGATCATTTAAGGAAGCTTCTTGTTGAATTTTCTCTGTAAAATGAAAATCTATGAGGCCTTCATTGGCACGAGAATAGACTGTAACCTGGCTATAGAGACAGTAGTAGACACATGAAGATTTCTCTAAGATGGTTTTCTTTTCTTTAGCTTTGAGGATCAGCACAGGAAACTGAGCTTGTGGATCCATGAGATGGAGGAAAGGTTAAGCACAGAAAACCTGGGGGAGAGTAAACAGCATATGTCCGAGAAGAAGAACGAAGTCCATAGAGCTGAGATGTTCCTGGGAGAACTCTTGGCCGCCAGGTACGGTGCAGAAATGGAGTGGGTAATTAATTTGCCGACATATTTTAGGTTGGTCAGTTAGTTGCAGGCTTGATTGCTGGTTGATTGTGACTGGTTTGTTGGGGGTGGTTTCTTCTGTCCCTGAATATCTCAGCTACCAGGCCGCATTCTTTACGGCTGCGTGGTATTCTACAGAAAGCATGGGCAGAGAAAAGTAGTTCGTGTATAGCCTTGCTTCCATTCTCTCCCTTTTCTCTCTGACTTCAGCTTAGCTTTTAGAGATTTTATTGAGTCCTGCACTTTCCTTCCTGGCATTAGCTTGTGTTGATTATTGCCAGAAGAAACAGGTGTAAGAAAACTACAAAGCCACACTGAGGGAGAACACAGCTGGAAACCCCAACTCCCATTCATTTCTTCACACGTGGTAGCTTCCAGCCCTTGTCCTTACAATACTGATAGTGTCATGAGAGGTGTGGCCACTAGGTCTCGTCCTCCATTCATTCAGCTCCTTTGCAATAGCTCTTCATTTCTGCCCTGGCTCCTCTCCCAGACAGGGACCCCTTATCTTTGACACCACCGCCATTGGCAGTGTTTTGCTCCTTATATTCTTGCTCCGCCCCTAGCACTTTGCCTCTCTGCCTCTCTCACGTAAGGTAAAAGGCTTCCAACCAGAAGGTGCAGCTTGATCTAGAACAAGGGCTCCTCGGTGACCCTCTGGATGGGCAATGCTTATTTATATAAAGCAGAAAATGGCAGGGTCTACTCTGCTTAATCAAACAAATCAATGAAATTATAGCCTGAGAAAAAAATGACCTAATTCGGACCATGCTCCATTTTTATTTTCACTGAGTTTTATTTATGGTCAAATATGCCAGTGTTCATTGTCTTAAAGAACAACCAGATAAACATGGTACAGCAGAGCATGTATCATGACTAAAATCATCCTGTAGTATCTGTGGAGCTGTGTCCAGGACCCCAGTGGAGATCAAGATCCATGAGCACCCAATTACATAAACTGGGGTGTTACTTCATCTAACCTGCTTGTGTCCTCCCACAACTGGGATCAGCTCTCGATTGCTTACAACAGAGTGCAAAGTAGATGTTGTAGAAGAAGCTGTTGTGCTGTTGTTCAACGAGTAATGAGAAAGAGAGAAGTCTGTGTGCACTCAATACAGACACAATTATTTAAAACATATATTCAGCATATTGCTGGTTGAATTTGCAGATGTGGAACCCAAGGATAAAGTCTCCATGGGCATGGTACTTGTTGTAGGGTGGAGAGGGCTGCGTTTCCGGTGCCCGGTTTGCTTATGCCCGAAATAATTACACTGAAACTGTATTTATTTAATTACTGCCTGGCCCATTAGTTCTAGCCTCTTATTGGCTAACTCTCACATCTTCATTAACCCATTTCCATTAATGTGTATCGCCACTTGACTGTGGCTTACCAGCATGAGTCTAACCAGTGTCCATCTTGGGCCGGAGAAGCATGGCGTCTGCCACACTGCCTTCTCTCTCACAGCATTCTGTTCTGTCTACTCCTCCCACCTAAAGGCTGCCCTATCAAAAGGCCAAGGCCATCTCTTTATTTAACCAATGAAAGCAAAAGAAATACAGAAGGGCCTCCTACACCATTTCCCCTTTTTCTGTTTAAACTAAAAAGAAAGACTTCTATTTTAACATAGTAAATTACATATAACAAAACAGTTATCAAACAAGAATTACAGTTACAATATTTAGATCTAATTTATCTTTTATTATAATGATAGAAAACTATTACTATAACTAAATATTTATTTTTTAACTCCATTAAAGACTCCAGAAGGATAAAATATTACCTAAGTAAACGAGAAGTAAGCAACTTCCAAAACTCTAGAAATGACAGAGACATCTCGCTTCCTGGACAGTCACCCAAAGTTATTTTGTACCTTTGGGGCTTCCATCTTTAGCGTACAGGCCCATAGTATCCAGTAGACATTTTTATGATGTAGGAAAATTCAAAGGCAGTTTAGTCACTTTTTTTGTGTGTCCTGTAGAATGTCTCACACACTCTTTCATGAAGCAGGAACCCTGAAGGATCATCTCACCTTTAGGCAAATTTAGTAGTCCTCTCTCTGTGGGTTCTGCATGTCCAGTTTATGCATCAGTCTAGGTAACAGCGGTTTTTTGTCCAAATGGCTAACAAACTCCATAAGTAGCCTCTTTGATGCCCATCTTCCTCTTGAAGTGGATTGGTGCTGCCAGGAACAGATGTGTTTCATTATTATGAAAAGTCCTAAGTTATTAAAACATTAAATGCCATATTTTGAGTCTTTGAAATATATAATAACATGACTACAAACTTGACTATTATAGATGACTATTGAAACTGTATTTATTTAATTACTGCCTGGCCCATTAGTTCTAGCCTCTTATTGGCTAACTCTCACATCTTCATTAACCCATTTCCATTAATGTGTGTCACCACTTGAGTTGTGGCTTACCGGCATGAGTCTAACCAGTGTCCATCTTGAGCCGGAGAAGCATGGCATCTCCCACACTGCCTTCTCTCTCACAGCATTCCGTTCTGTCTACTCCTCCCATCTAAGGGCTGCCCGATCAAAAGGCCAAGACAGTCTCTATATTTAACCAATAAAAACAACAAAAATACAAAAGGACCTCCTATACCAGTACTTGTTGGTACTGAATTTGATAACTATTGAGACATGCCCCTGGAATGCTTTGGTTCTATCTCTGGGCACCTTTCAGGGATTTCATTTCTTACCACCTTGCATTCCCATTATCTGGAAAAAATAAAAAATGTTGACAGAATTAAGAAAATGATAACATTGTTTTTACTAATTTCCTGAAAATAAGGCTGATTTTGCTTTCCAAATCTTGAATCTTACATAGTTACAATATAATTCGACCAAGCCCACACCTGCCTTTCTCACAGACATCGTAAACGACCTCTGTTCTCGACTCCATTTCTTCACAGCTGCTGTTCACATTTATTGCTATTTCTCCTGACATCATTATTCTGAAACTGTACAGAAGGCAGTGGCCCAACACCAAATTCATTGTCTTTTTGTGCCTCTCATTACCAATTACATTTTATCAGTGCCCAAGTGTGCATGGGTATGTGTGCGTGTGGAAGCCAGAAGATAACCTTAGCTCTTGTTCCTTAGGCATTGTTTTGGGAGGTCTCTCACTCATCAGCAGCTCTTCAAGCACACTGGGCTGGCGACTAGTGAGTCCTAGAGGTACCATCTATCTGCCTGTCTCTACCGCCCAGCCCCGGAATTATAAGTGTGCACACCACCATGCCTGGCCTTTACTATGTTTCTAATACTTGCAATGTCGAGAGACACATAATTGTTGAAGTGTCACTCTCTGGTATTCTAGGACCAGATGCTAAGACCTCTAGTGTGTTTGACTTAGGGTCTTTCCTTACCAGCTGGCCACTTCCGGCAGCAGCAAAGTTCTCCTCAGTCACATTCTCACGCTATGTCACCTCCTTCTTTGTTTTTTGGGGTCTCACTATGTAGACCAGACTGGCCTCTGACTAATCATCTCTGTACTGCAGTCTACCAAATGCTGGGGTTATGAGTGTGCACAACCACACTGAGCCAATCCCCCCTACTGCTGCCTGGGTGTGTGTTGCTTGCTTCTCCCAATCATCTGGGTATGCCATAAAGTGCCCAGTCCTTCAAATATTAGAGGGACATACCCTACAGAAAAGCATAAAGACCTGAGGTTCAGGAATGTTTGCCATCCATTGAGCAAACCATTTTGTAGTAGCAGTGAAATGTTTTATACGCTATATCAGGTAATGCACCTTCTTGCTTGCTAAGCAGATTGATTACAAATTCCCCAGTGTCTTACAGAGGAGGAGTCGTGTTGGATAACCATATCTCAGAGTGACTCAAAAGATGCTGTTCACATAGGAGTCACTCAGAGACAGTCAGTTATAGATAGTACACATTATGTTCTTTTCCTAGTATTGTGTGTGTGCGCGTGCGCACGTGTGTAGTTTATGTATGTCTGCACTTATACATGTAGAGCCCAGAGGTCAGCAATGGCTATCTACGGAAGTTATTCTCCCCTTCAATTTTTGAGGTATCCTCTAGGACAACTGGCCAGAGAGTTCTAGGGACCCATCTGTCTAGGCATCCTTGGCATGGAGATTGCAGGCATGTGTCAGCATGTCCGGAGTTTTACATGGGTTCCAGAGATCAAAACTTAGTTCCTCATGCATGCATGATGGGCACTTTTGCCAACTGATCCACCTCCACAACTGCCCAACAATTCTGATAAAGACATCTTGTTCCTGCCAATAAACGTGCTCTTGAGAAGTTCAGGCTCCCTTGACTGGTGTTTATAGAGGCTTTGAACTAAAGGGGAATGAAGAAATGAGAGCCAAAAGTACAAAATCCCACTTCCAAGGATTATGGGGCTGCTCTGTTTCGGTTGTAGTTGATTGCATGCATGTGAATGTAGCTAAAAATAGAAAGTTGTATTTTTAAAAATCCCTAAGAAAATGATTTCAAATGTTCCCACCATGGAAAATATGTGGAGTATGTGAGGTGATGGCTCCATTAACCAGCTTGATTCAATCACCCCACATTGTGCTCATAAGCCACTGTATTGCTGTATATACCATACATCTACATGGCCATGAACTATTACTTTGTAATTAAAAGAAGAAAAAACAACAACAGCAGCAAAATAAAGCACAGCTGGCCAAGTTGCACTACAAACTCAGAACCAAGTCATGCAAGGGTTTGAGTTCCTAGAGGGACATAGGCTCTGCCTCCGGAACTTAGATGGAGACATGGCAGAAATGGACTCATTCCCTGACAGGTGTTGACCACACTAAGAAGGCAGGTAGCCAGACCCCAGCATCTTAAAGTCATATCTGCATGAGCTCTTGTCTGGTTCCTGATCCAATGTCAACAGTCATTTTTCACTGCCCTGGATCCAGAATCCTGGAACTAAAAAAAGAAATTCTGTTTGTCTAGAGAGTCCCTTGACAAGCTCTCCCAGAGAGGGCAGCTCCTTAGCAAAGAAAGCCACGGCGCAGGAAAGGGAGACCGCCGGTGTGCTCAGCTCCTTACCAGCTACCAGAACCTTCTCAGAGTAACCAAGGAGCGGCTGCGCAGCTGTCAACTGGCCCTGCAGGAACACGAAGCTCTGGAAGAAGCCATGCAGAGCATGTGGTCCCGGGTAAAGGATGTGCAAGACAGGTTGGCTTGTGCAGAGAGCACTGTCGGGAACAAGGAGACTTTGGAGGGGCGGCTGTCGCAGATTCAGGTATGTGCAGCCCACACCTGCTGCCTGTTGCCCTGATTGGATGTACAGAGTCTGGGATTGATCCCTGCTGTCTGGGAAGTGTCAAATGAAAATGTGGGAGATGTGGGGTGGGGGGTGTTTATTTTCCTTTTGGGAAAGGGAACATTTTTGTTGCTGCTGTTGTTAACAGCTTCAGTTTTATTTATTCGTTTGTCTGTTTCATTCGATATTTAACCATCAAAGCTTACTAAATACCTACTCTGTTACAAGTACTATGAGAATTGCTGGGGATATTGAATTAGTAGGTAATGCCCGTGTTCCCAGAGGCCAGAGACCAGTGTGTGAACTGTTACTGCAGAGTGTAGGTCCCGGCTGTGAATTGAGTGACAGGTTTCTTTGCAAACACAAGGCTGATTTCCGGTCATCATGACCTTGAACAGCCAGAATTAGCCAGGCGAGGAAGGGAGGAAAGGTTACTATGCATCTTCATTGCCTAAATTAACTTTCTTCCACTTGAAACCAATCAATAACCTCGTGATTATTGGCTGGTGACCCAAGGTTTTCCAAGAATTTACGTTGATCTTTGTACCTTATACACCCTGATACAACCTAGCTTATGTTATTCTAGGCTAGAGTTTATGTTAATTTGTTGCTTTCATTTTTCAATGAGATGTTCCTACCTTAATTCTCTTTTCAGGGCAGCAGAAAGCGTGTGCATCAGCGTGTATTGCTTGCAGCCCAATCCTTTCTCGGTCACCAGCCATGATTTTTAGAGTTTCTCATCAGCCCTGAGCTCCTGTACCAGGCTAGGCTGGCTGGCTAGAAATCCCTGGATCTGCCTGTCTCTGCCTCCCCAGAGCTAAGATTACATGCACATGCCACCACTCCCAGCTTTTTGTGTGGCTTCTGGGGAATTGAACTCAGATCTTTGTGCTTCCAAACTGAGCTATCGCTCTAGACTGTGACTCCTTAGTTCTAGGGAATGGCTGTTGTTTAGCACGGCAGGTTTTCATGCGCCCACTAACAACATCTCCTTCTCCCTCCATAGGACATTCTCCTCATGAGAGGGGAGGGAGAAGTAAAGCTGAATATGGCCATTGGCAAAGGGGACCAGGCCGTAAGAAGCAGCAGCAAAGAGGGTCAACAGGCCATTCAGGCTCAGTTGGAGACACTTAAAACGACATGGGCTGATGTCATGAGTTCTGCCATCCATGCACAAAGGTATAAAACCTTCTCTTAATGCTTAATTGCTCAAAAAAAAACCCAGATGTTTCATAAAGTCATGTCACAGCACCGAGACAGCCTGTGGTAGAGTTGCCAAGCGTGTTGATTTTCCTACGTGCAAACATGCCTGTCTTTACCTGTGTTATATTCCCCATGGAGCGAAGACTAGTGCTGGTATGCTAGCGTATCTCGCTTCTGTTTTCTTTTCAAAATATTTTGTCCCTCACCCCTCCATACACGCAACCCCTCAGCATCCACATCCCCACCCCAGCATCTCACATGGAATCTTGCACATAACACAAGCTTGGAGAAATACCTCTTTGAAAGCCAGGAACATGTGATTCTTTAATAGCTCCTAGCTATTTAAAGGCATGTGTAGGGAATGTAGCCAACCAATTGTAGTGTTAACAACCAACCTTAATGCGTACATCCATTCCTCACCCCAGAGTCATCCCGCCTAGCTGGTGACCTCAGAAATGTGTGGGGTGTTACTGATTGTCACAGTGATACAGATATCTAGGCATTTAGTGGCTACGGTGTGGAGAGAATTCTGTAGCGCTGTGGCAGTATGGCCTTACCCAGCTAAAACACGGAACCTGAAAAGGCGATCCAATGAGGTTCACAGTAGAGTGGTGATTATCAGAGTCCAGGAAATATGTTGGGGAGGTGGGATGGGAGAGCATGCTCCATGGGTACAGATAAAGTTACATAAGAGCAAGAGAATCTGCAGTGTTTCTCCTTATATAGCAAGATGAGGAAAGGTCCCAATTATACAGTGCACATTTCAAAAACTCACCGAGATCCGCCTGCCTCTGCCTCCCGAGTGCTGGGATTAAAGGCGTGTGCCACCACCGCCTGGCGAATTTTGGTTTTCATATTAAGAGGAAGTAGCTTTCTAGGCAAACAGGGCCTTGCATCTTTGTCAGAACTCCTACTGAACAGCAGAGAAAAGAGTCAGGTCCCATGGGGCGCTCCCATCCTATTAGTAGGCTGCCCTGGGGCTCTCCTACTCCATAGTAGGCTGCAAAAACATTAACGCTCCAGCGGTTGGCATTGGGCCAGCTTTCAGTTTTGTGGGACTCAAGAGAGATGTGGGAGAATTTTTTTCCAGATATTATAATAAAAGGCTGAATCCAAGAAACAGATTCAGAGCTCTGCCTCTTGTTTCAGCAAGAAATTAGATTGGACAACTATACACTGTGTGGTTTCCTTGTGGAAGGGGTTGTGGCAAACAGTGAGACAAAGCAAAAGCCATTTTGCCTCCTAGGGTATCAGAGGCTAGGGAGACATATATAGTCCAGAAAACTGACTTGGATTGTATTACCAACAATTTTCAAAAGACACTCAGCTGTGACAGAAGGAGGTGGATCTGGCAGCTTCTGGAGTATGACATTGACTTAGACTTTCAGAAACTCTCCAGATGGGTAGGACTCTGTATGATGAGGCACTCACTGAGTCAGAAGCCACAGTCTGAGCAAGTGATGGACGCTTATTGACTGTGGTCCTGACTCCACAACAGTGAGATGCTATGCAAGGGAGGCCTGGGCATTCAAGGAGCATGAACTTAGAGCAGTCTTTGTGTTGGTCAGTGGGTCACTTCCTAGCAAGCCGCAGGTCTTGAGTTTGAGTGGTGGTGTGGGAGGTTGAATGGGAAGATGAGAGTAAGAAGGGAATAAGAAAAGACAGAGGGAGGGAGAGAATGAGAGAGAGAAGGAGAGAGAGGAAAGGGGAAGGGAGGGGAGAGAGTATTATAAAGCTCAATAATAGGAACCTTTCCTTGACGTCATCCTGGAGAGCATTTTATTTTTCTATTAGGAAATGTGGTGAGTTGCCTGTTAGATTTATGACTGTATTTCTCATAAATATGTTATCTTCATTTATTCACATATATAACACAAAAGAATTGACCATTTTGTGTGTACAGTCTTAAGTATTTACCCAGGAAAAAAAATATTTTAATTTTAATGTCAATGAACAAGTAATTGCCATCTGATTTTGGCAATGTGAACTAAAATAAGATTATTTAAGAATTGGTATATACTAAGCAGAATTTAATTAATAATATAGTACTGAGCTTTCATAACTACTATGTAATATATGAATTACCCATTCACTTGAGACAACATTTGAAAGATAGTTCTCTCTCTCTCTCTCTTTCTCTCTGTCTTTCTCTCTCTCTCTCTCTGTGTGTGTGTGTGTGTGTGTATGTGTGTGTGCGTGCATGCGTGCATGTGTTTGTGTGCAACAGCTTGTTTCAAATTCCAACATCCTGTTAATTGTGTTTGGAGCAACTGTACCCTGGTTGTGGAAGATCAAAAAAAGTTGTTTCTCCCTGCACTCAAAAACAACATTTTATCATGGCAATATTCAGCAAAACACTTTAAATGGATTCATTGGCCCTGTGGTTGTGTTTTGGTAGAGATACCAAGGTTGAGCCTCAGTTTTATGGTGTATGTCACTCCTTCTAGCTCCCTGGAGTCTGTGATTGACCAATGGAATGACTATCTAGAGAAGAAAAGCCAGTTGGATCAGTGGATGGAATCGGTGGATCAGAAAGTAGAGCATCCCTTACAGCTGCAGCCAGGGCTGAAGGAGAAGTGTGCCCTGCTGGACCACTTCCAGTCCATCGTCTCTGAGGCAGAGGACCATGTGGGCGCACTGCAACAGCTAGCAGCAAGGTCCAGGGAGCTGTACAACAGGACTCAGGATGAGTCCTTCAAGGAAGCCGGTCAGGAAGAACTGAGAACACAGTTTCAGGACATAACGACCGTGGCCAAGGTGAGCACTTTAGAACCATGCAAAAGCTTCAGAGCACAGAATACGAAAGGTGGATTGAGTTGCTGGATTTGGTTGGTCTGCAACCATGTGTACATTTGTTTGGCAGAGATCCCATAAAGGTCATTTTCCAGAAAGGTAGAAAATAGAGCACAAACAGGAAAACCGAAGGGGTTGCTGCCTGGGAAGGGAACAGGAGCCAGTTAGACTTGGGGGAGGGGGCATTTGCTAGGGCCATGGGAAGAGGAATGGAAGAAACCTGTAATGCACATGTATGAATACATAATGCATACTTGTGAAGGTGCTCTGATGAAGCCCGTTGCTGTATATGCTTGCCTCAAGAGTAATCCACAAATACACAAAAGGGATCGTACACACCAGGACTCCCATGCACTGTTCTCTCTGCAGCCCCAGGAATGCTCATAACTTTTTGTTTTTGCCCTTATCTGCATTGGTAGCAGACTCTTCCTTTTTCCTTGCAAGACTGAGTGTCAACTGTTAATTTGTGTTTCCCCTGCATTTGGCATTGTTATTTTTAAATACAAGTATTTTTACTTCTCAGATTCCAACTGTGTGAAAAGAATTGAGTGTTTTTCATCATTAAGAAAACCTGTATTTTCCTATTCTTTAAACTCTAGGCATATATGTGTGTATGTGTGTGTGTACATATGTATATATGTGTGTATATACAAGTATATGTGTATATGCATATAGGAATAATTGAAAGAATTTTTTATATATGTATAAATATAATTTCCTCCATGATTTACTTTTATGTACTTGTGAATGTTATAGAAATTAAGCCATGGGAAATTTGTGTTTGTCTTTCCTTACTTTGGCTTGTCTTTTGAGAACTCTGAGTTTTCAGTACTGTTATTGTCAACATAAATGTTTATCTTTATTTTTATCTTTGAGTCAGAAAGATGTAGGTTTGAATTCTGAACCTTACCTCTCTGAATATGTGCCTTGGGTGTGTTACAAGCCTCTCCAGAGCTAGGCTTGTGAAGCCCTTGATGTCAAGCATGATGTTGATAGGATTTAATGCCATGGAAAATGCTGTTTCAAGGAACAATAAAAATAACAGTAGTTACTATAATAATTACCATTAATTAGCTTGTGAGGACTATTAGCCAATGCGTATTAATCACAGATCTTTATGCTGAGCTATAAATTACAAAATAATAGACTTTTGGGGAAATGGTTGTTTTTCTCAAAGTGTTAGATTTACAATTTCTTTTTCTTTTTCTTTCTTTCTTCCTTCCTTTATCTCCCTCTTTCTTCCCTCCTTCGTTCCTCCCTCTTTCCCCCTCCCTACCTCTTTCCCTCCTTTCTTTCTTTCTTTCTTTCTTTCTTTCTTTCTTTCTTTCTCTCTTTCTTTCTTTCTCTCTCTCTCTTTCTTTCTTTCTTTCTTTCTTTCTTTTCTTCTTATGAAATCTCACTATGTATTCATGGCTGGCCCTAGATATCCATCTGTAGATCAGAGTAGCCTCATACTCACAGAAATCTGCCTGTCTCTGCCTCTTGTGCAATGGTTTCTTTTTAAGATACTAAGTTCACAGAGAATCCAAGAGTAAATTCGAGGTCTTCTGAGAGACCTTAAGATCTCTTTTGAGTTTGGCATTTCACCCGATTTCATGTTTTCAGTAGCTATAACTGTTCATTTGTTTGTCTTTTGTTGACTAGGAGAAGATGAGGATGGTGGAGGAGATTTTGAAAGACCACCTCATGTACTTAGATGCAGTTCAGGAGTTCACAGATTGGCTCCACTCAGCAAAGGAAGAGCTTCATCGGTGGTCAGACACATCTGGAGATTCTTCAGTTACTCAGAAAAAGCTATTGAAAATTAAGGTGAGCAAATGGCCTGATATTATTCTGCATTGATCCACAGGCTCTTCAGTACAGGTGGAAGATTAGTGATAAGGGTTTAGTGGATACGATTCTGATTTTTTTAAATGTTTTCTTGGTCATTGGTTTGGTTAGTGCTTTGTTGCTCCATATATCAGTAATCCTAAATATAAACCAAGTTTAAGAAAATAATTGGAAGGAACTTAGTTCCACTTATGAGCAAAATTTGGCCTTGTCTGTTTGTGTTTCTATGTGCAAATGTACTTATTGCTGTAGTGCGAGAGACTAAGAAATACACAACACCCTATTGTGTTGACAGAGGTTTCTGTCCCCTAGGTCCCATAACCATTAAGTCCCAAAGGAACACACAGAGATCTACATTAAGTATAAACTGGTTGCCCCATTAGCTCAGGCTTCTTATTAACTCTCATATCTTACATATTAACGCATAATTCTTGTGTGTGTTAGCCATGTGGCTTGGTACTTTTATCAGTGAGACGTTCTCACCTTGCTTCCTCTGTGTCTGCATAACTACTACAGACTGAGTCTTTCCTCTTCCCAGAAATTTCCTGTTCTTATTGCTTTACCTATACTTCCTGCCTGGTTGCCTTGCCTATGCTTCCTGCCTGGCTACTGGCCAATCGGCATTTTATTAAAATAATACAAGTGACAAATCTTCACAAAATACAAGATCATTGTTCCACAGCACTGCTGGGTTGACCAAACCAGTGTAACAAGAGCTTCAGAAGTTTTTTAAAGTTTAGTCTCTGAAGCCAAGGGGCCTTCTGCCACACTTTTCAACTCCTGATTTTCTACATGTTTTTTTGGGGGGGGAAATCACTTTTGTCAATATCCTCAAGTCTTATCGGAAATACAAACATAATGGAAAAACTAATTTTCTGAATTAGCTGTAAGGAGCTGTTTGGAGAACTAAGTTAGACCATTCATATATTATACTTAGCACCATGCCTGGTCATGGATTGTACTCGATAAGAAAATTCCATTGGTTTGGGAAAGGGAAGAATTAACTTGAGATGGAATGCCAAGATGAAGGAGTCAAGAGTGAGCCAGGCATGGTGGCACACACTTATAAGCACACACTTATAAGATGAGTACTTAAGGGAAGAGGTAAGAGGACTCTCATAAGTCCAATGCCAACTTGGTCTCCATAGCAAATTATGGACCTGTAAAGGTTATATAGTTAGACCTTATCTCAAAAGAAATGGAACAAATGAATAAAAATAAATAATCAAGCATACAAAAAAGGAAGTAAAAAAGTTGTAGTTTAAAGTTAAGCCTTTACCACAAGTTGATAGAGACCTTATCTAAGAAAACTGGGTACATGCAGAGAAGCCTGTGGGAGGGGAAGATGGATGTTCTGTGATGGACAGATGAAACTTGCTCCACCAGGTGGGAGTAAAATCCAGGAAGCAGTGAATTCTCATCATTCATTGAGGTTGAGAAGCTCCTCTGAAGAGATAATATTATCAATTAATACCACATAGCCTGTAGTTAACATTCCAAGACAGGATGGAACAATGGCATGTCCAGCAAATAGAATAGGAGACACAAACCCAAAATCCAGGCAGACCTAAGGTTTAAGTGAGTTTTGAAAGAGAGGAAAAAGAGAGGAGACACATATGGTTATCACCATAGAGACTGAAGATCCACCCCCTTTGGCAAGCCAGGGAGTCATTTCTACAAGAGGGGAAAGTGATGAAACAACCAGACTGCACGAGTTTAGGAAGGAATGGCAGGAAGAGAAGACCACAAAGATTGATCAAGTTTTTGAAAAGTTAATTTGAAAAACCTTCAAAGACACAAAGACAGATACCCCTCCTGCCCTTCAATGCTGTGACAACCCCAACCCAGAGAAGCAATCACTCAGAACATATAACTCGGAAGTACAGTGTCTCCATGGATGAAGACATGAATGAACATATGTGTATGTGTAGAGAGCTCAAATACAAGGCAAGAAAATGTTTGTAAAATCTAATTTAAAGCACTGCAATTACAGTGTTCCTATTAAAGATCTGGGTGGGGCTAAGGAGATGGCTCCAAGCATGAAAACTTGGTTTACATTCCTAGCAGCCATGTAAATATCTGCACATGGCTGTGTGCCTGTAACTCCAGCACTGCTGAGTGGAGACAAGAGGTTGTCAGCCAGCCTAACCAAAATAGTGAGCTTCTAGTTCAGTAAGCTATCCTACCTCAAGAATGTAAGGCAGAGAGAAATAAAGACTCCAGATGTCCCATTCTGATCTCTGCATACATACATACATACACACACACACACACACACACACACACACACACACACACATATGCCATGCACACTCATATAATCATGTGCATAACACATGCACAGGCACACACTAACACAAAGATAATCTATGTGAGTGGAATTAGAGTTAGCAAGCATGGACCTGTTTCCACACCCCCTGAAACTGAGAAAATGAATATGAGGATAGGATACCCATACTCCAACAAAGTTTCAGCACATCCGTCTCCTGTGGTGGCTCCATGGCTTCTCCTCACTCCTCCTTTGTAGTAAGAAGGAGCAGCAGGCTAGACCCGAAATAACCTCATGGAAACTGTGTTAATTAAATTACTGACTAGCCCATTATATCTAGCCTCTTATTGGCTAACTCCCACATCTTGATTCAATCCATTTCTAATAATCCATATGTCACCACAAGGTTGTGGCTTACTGGGAAGGATTCAGCATGTCTGACATGGCAGCTTCATGGCAGCTCTCTCTGCCTGCCTTCTTTCTCCCAGCATTCAGTTCTCTTTTCCCCACCTATCTAAGTTCTGCCCTACCAAAAGACCAAGGCAGTTTATTTAACCAATGAAAACAACACAAATACAGAAGGACCTCCTACACCACTCCTTCTTTCCCCCAGCATTCAGTTTTAGTTTTTCCCCACCTACCTCTATTCGCTGCTCAGGCCCAAGACAGTTTCTTTATTAACCAATGGTATTCACAGCATACAGAGGGAAATCCCACATCAACAGAGTGTAAACAGAGACTGTTTTTTTGTTTTCTGGGCTACCCTGACCCAAATAATCACGCAGAAACTATATTAATTATAACACTGTTTGACCAATAGCTTAGGTGTATTCTAGCTAGCTTTTACATCTTAAATTAATCCATTCCTATTAATCTGTGTATCATCATGAGGCTGTGGCCTACCAATAAATTTCTAGCATCTTTCTCCTCTGGCAGCTACATGGTGTCTCTCTGACTTCACCTTCTCTCCTCCTGCTTAGATTTCCTACCTTGCTATATTCTGCCAATTCATAGGCCAAAGGAGCTTCTTTATTAACCAATGGTAATAAAACATATTCACAGCATACAGAGGGTAATCCCACATTATTGTAGAGACTCTCTGAATTCCAAATTTGAAGATGTTTAAAAGGTTGAATGTTATGTTCTAAAGCATTCTTGTTAAATAGAGCACCTTCTAAGTTATAATTTTCCTTGCTTAACTACTATCCACTCTATTTACTGGTAAAAAGAGATGACTTTTAGAATCCTGTTGCCAAAAAAGGCCGACTACATACATACATACATACATACATACATACATAAAATGCTGTGTTTACACATTTACACATGTATATAATCACACCTCACATGATTGTGTTTTTGACCACCATACAGCTAGGCTTTATAAATGATCTGCACTAAAATGTGCCTCTATTGTTTGTACATGTGAGAAGTCAGATTAACTTCAGGCTAATTAAGTGAGATACAAGGTGTGTTATATACACTAGTCAAATACCTTTCCTGCTTTACACATCTATGACACATGTATGATGCTCAATTCCTCATTTGACTGTTCCTAACTTGTAACTGGTCTTGCTCATTGTTCTCCCTCCTCATCTCCTTGTTTTTGTTTCCAGTAGTCACCTTTCCTTCTACTTAACTGAAGAGTTGAAGGCATGTTTTGCATTAACACTGACAAAATCTAGACTAAGCGATGCATGTTACAAGTATGTATGGCCCAGATGACTATTTTAGCAAGAAAAATGTCATCGGAAGCATCTATTTTCAAAAGTAAATGCCAAGACTTACTTATTTCTCAATGAATATTCTAATTACATCATAAAGTCCTTTCTCTCTGTGGAGCCTCAAGATTAAACGTGCTATCTGAATTGTCAAATTTCTAGTGAGGCTTCTTTTTCTGAGGGAAAAATGACAGCAATAAACAAACCCAGGCTGGAGTTGGCTTCAAACTTTTAATTAAGTTGGTCTGTGAATTTTACTAGTTTTAGTGGTCATAAAATGCCTCCTTAGGTATAGAAATATCTGAGATTGAGGAGGGCCGGTTCTCTTCTTGACGTGAGCCAGCCTGACTCCCAAGCAGGAGGAAATGTGATTTAAGTTCCCCTGCTATGGAAGATGATGGGACCATGACCATGACCATGAATAGGATGCAGTTTCTTGTCCATCCACACAAGGGGAAATAGGTTTTTCTGGGATTCTTTTTAGTCCGTAGGAGCTGAACACCACAGATGAATATCTAAGTCACCACTACATGTCCACATATCTAAATATTGCCTGTGTTCAGCACGCCTTTCCAGCCTGTGAGGAAACTGAGACACCCTGAGTGATTTTGCAATAAGTCAGGCATTCATGACACTGATTGCTGCTAATATAATGTGGGCGATTGTAGACTCAACAACTCTCGTCCCTTTTGCATGTTCGCACAAACTTCATAGCAGCACAGAGTCCCATTCTACGCACATTTGAAAACTGGCAAGTGACTAAGGGCCTCCTTGGTTTCCATGGCGATATTCCATTACAGGAGCTGATAGATTCCAGAGAGATCGGTGCGGGCCGCCTAAGCAGAGTGGAGTTGCTGGCCCCAGCAGTGAAACAGAACACAGCTGCCAGTGGGTGTGAGCTTCTGAACTCAGAGATGCAGGCCCTGCGCGCTGACTGGAGGCAGTGGGAAGATAGCCTGTTCCAAGCACAGAGCAGCCTGGAGAACCTGGTCAGCGAAATGGCCCTCTCCGAGCAGGAATTCTCCGGCCAGGTGGCCCAACTGGAGCAGGCCCTGGAACAGTTCAACACTCTTCTGAAAACGTGGACCCAGCAGCTGGCCCTCCTGGAAGGCAAGAACACCGATGAGGAGATTGTGGAGTGCTGGCACAAAGGACGAGTAAGTTGTTCTTCACCTTCCTGTTTACCGCTGTGGTGGATAAGCTAAACATTTCATGAGCTCTTGTGGTTGCTTTAGCAAAGAAAATGGGTCTGTGCTAATTAAGAGCATGCAGCGTTCAGAGACACAGAAAGTATTTAATACATTTGCCAAGCGTGAGCGTTTTCGTTCTCCTATAAATGAAACTTCGGTAAAAGTTGACATATATGGGAGGTGCTATTATATCCTGTAGGAAACATTATTTCTGGTGGAGATACTTTACTTTCTTTCTGATGGTGTAAGAGTTTGCAATACTGTATTCAGGCCTTCAGCCTGGAAATGGCCTGTGGGCAGAGGCATAAATAGACCAAGAGTCATAGCCGCTTCCTTGCCAGTTAACTCTTTCAAACAACTAAGTGATTGAGTTTCTAGCTTTGAAAGACACATTTGATAATCCTCAGAAGCACAACTGATAGTTTTCACCGTGTCTGTTTTTCTTCTTCGTGGTTTTGACAGCTGAACTTGAATTAGCTTGTTAATACACGTTAACGCTTACTAATCACCTTCCAGGCTATTTTTTTTTTAACCGCTACCTCTTTTAGAATTTAAGAAAGGGAAACAGAAGAGGGAGAAGGAAGTGAAGTTTAGAAATCTCCGCCTTCTTCAAGTCCTCTTGGGTGCCTTGGCAATTCTCTCATATTTGCTGCTTTATAATGCTCACAATCACGGCTGTCCTTAAAAGGAAGTTTAGTGAGGTTAACGCCTCTGCTTCTATTTATGTTATAATCATTTTGAAATAGCTCCAGCCCATTAGGAGTATTTCCAGCGCTGTCTGGTTTAAGTCAACTTTGGGGGGGCAGGCGTGGTACACTTGGAAATAAAAGTTTGTAAGTAGCCAGGTGCTATTTTACAGAGAATATTTCTCAGCTGTTGTGGTTGTTCTTTAGGTTTGCCACCAGAATCAGAATCACCTGATTCTGCAGTGCAGGGACAGAGAGAGAGAGAGAGAGGCTGGAAACTGCTTCATGGAGTCTGATTAAAAACAAACAGTGATGATGATGATGATGATGCCACAGTGTTTTGACTCTTTGTGTTTCCCTTCCCATTCTATTAGTGTGAGTGAAAAAGGTTTTAGAGAAATGTCTGGTTATAGCTAGAATTACCTTACTACCCACACTGGTCATCTTCTGTGTTGGGACTGTTATTGGATAATAGATAAGGGCTGTAAGGATACATGTGCTGGCGCCATCAGAAATACAGGTTTTCAGTTGTGCTGAGTCCAGGGTCACAGGCAGTCCCTGCTGTCACATCTATGTTTGACTCTGGGGTCACAGATGCTGAAGACAATAAGACATTGTCTCTTAATAATCATAGTCATCTAATGATGACATTTTATCTAAATTTTAAGATAACACTTCAAACTCAATGAGTGTAACAGAGGGTTTATAAAACAGATGAACTCAGGCTCTGATAGCAACATCCTGCTGTTAACAAGGTCTGTTGACTGCTGTGCATCGTAGTGAACACAGCAGGCCATTGTAAGTGTTTGTCTTATGTCGTCAGGGAGTTCCTCTAAAGTTGGTGGTCGGTTAATTCAACACTGCAAACATCCTGTTGATCATATTTATAAAATTCGTTGTCAAACTAATGGGTTGTTTGTAGTAAGGAGGAGAGGGCTGTGTTCCCGGTGCCTGGTTAGCTTATACCAAAATAATTACACAGAAAACTATATTAATTAAATGACTGCCTGGCCCATTAGCTCTAGCCTCTTCTTGGTTAACTCTCACATCTTAGACTAACCCATATCTAGTAATCTGTGTATCACCACGGGGTCATGGCTTACTGGGAAGATTCTAACCTAGGTCTACCTCAGGCCGGAGAAACATGGCATCTGCCACACTTCCTTTCTCCCCAGCATTCTGTTCTGTCTACTCCACCCACCTAAGTGCTGCCCTATCAAAAGGCAGTCTCTTTATTTAACCAATGAAAGCAACAGAAATACAGAAGGAATTCCTACACCATTTCCCCTTTTTCTGTTTAAACAAAAAAGAAAGGCTTTTAGTTTAACATAGTAAAACTACATATAACAAAACAGTTATCAAGCAAGAATTACAATTACAACCTATTTTATCTTTTATCATGACAAAGGAAAAACTATAACTATGCATTCTTCAACTCCATCAAAGACTCCAAAAGGATATAATATTACCTAAGTAAACAAGTAATAAACTCTAGAAATGACAGAGACATCTCGCTGCCTGGACAGTCACCTAAAGTTCTTTTGTGCCGTTGGGGCATCCATCTTTAGTCTACAGGCCCATAGTATCCAGCAGACATTTTCATGAAGCAGGAAATTTCAAAGACAGTTCAGTCACTTTCTTCTGTATTCTGCAGAATGTCTCGCAGACTCTTTCATGAAACAGGAACCTTGAAGGATCATCTCACCTTTAGGCAAGTTCAGCAGTCTTCTTTCTGTGGGTTCTTTGTGTCCATTTAAGAAGTCCAGGCAAGAGCAGTTTCTTGCCCAAATGGCTATCAAACTCCATAAGGAGCCTCTTTGATGCCCGTCTTTCTCTTGAAGTAGCTGGTGCTGCCAGGAGCAGATGTGTCTCATTGTCATGAAAAGCCCTAAGTTATTAAAACATTAAATGCCATATTCTGTCGTCTTTGAAATATATGAAGAATGTCTATCTAACTGAAATATACCTCTATATATCTAGAAAATCTAAGTAACATGACTACAAGCTTGACTATATCAATGGTTATCTATTAACAACCTATATTTCCTAATTACACATTACATTTTTAAATGAACTACACAATCACAATACCTTAATCAAGAGCAGAAATATAGATACATATAACAAAATTGACCTTAAATTTATATCACTAAAGCAAAATCCATACCAATGCAAATTATCCATATCTATATCATCTCCCCCTTTAAATTTAAATTTAAAGAACATTTATAAACAATATTTGGGAATATGGGCGTAGTTACTTTTTTTAAAACTTTTTTTGCTGTATGGGGGTGCTGTTAATCAGGTCTTTCATGGTGTATCTTGTTCATCTCAGTCACCAGTTAAGTGAAATAATTTTCTGAAGGTGTTTACAGTGACCTTTCAGGAGGGCATGGTCTATCAAACCACATTGGTGTAGAAGGAATCCATAGGGTCTCATCCTCTGTGAAAACAAAAGAAGAACCTCTTTTCCAAAGCATCATAACCTTAGACCTAAATTTTGAAGTAATAATAGCTTTATAATATCCATGCTGGTTTAGCTTAGCAGTCCAGACAATGAAACGTCTCTCTGTACTTAGCTCCTTTACAGTCAAAAAATTTAAAGAAAACACAATAAAATACATAATCCAGACATTTTGTGAATTTTTTATTTTTACGTGCCTTATTTTTTTAATCTATTACTATCTGTACTCTGTCTCTTTAAAGACTTTACCCTTTTATTTTAAGTATTAACTTTGACTCTCTATACTCTTTTTTTTTTCCAAGCCTACATACAGCCATCCAACACTGTGACCTATTTAGAGGTCTTTTATGTCTAAATCTGTCCTATTGTGAATCTGTAATTCTTTAATGTACAGGAACAGTTTTGCTTTGTGCTTTTAAAATGCTAAGCTCTTAAGAATCTAAGCTGTGACAATTTCAGGTCAAATACAGGTACTACCTCCTTGCTCTACCCAGTCCAACATGGCAGAGCTGTTTGTGCCTCTGAGCCATGCGCAGCCTGGATGGCTGTGGAAATCCACCATGCTCTCCTGCCTGACTAAGCCTGATCCCGTCGTCTGTTCAGGCAGGAAGAGCTGAGCTGCGGCATGGTCTCAGCTACTTTCTTCCCAATCCCAAGCGGGCAGACAAACATCTGGGTGCACAAATGCTCCATAGCCGGAGTTTGCACCAGCTGCAGAGCCCAGGAAGCCTTGTTTTAAAATGGTGCAGCTTTTTTCCTTTTGCTATTGCCGAGCCAGGAAATCTCTCTGTAGCATGCCCCAGTAAACAGCAAAAAGCTGTGTTAAACTCTCTCTCCTTTTTAAGTCCTCTCAGGTTTTTAAGTGGATTTAGCCCCACATTGGGCGCCAATTTGTAGTAAGGAAGCTGCCTTCCCAGTGCCTGGTTAGCTTATACCCAAAATAATTACACAAAAAACTGTATTAATTAAATGACTTCCTGGCCCATTAGCTCTAGCCTCTTCTTGGTTAACTCTCACATCTTAGACTAACCCATATCTACTAATCTGTGTATTACCAAGGGGTCATGGCTTACCGGGAAGATTCTAACCTAAGTCCACCTCAGGCCAGAGAAACATGGCGTCTGCCACACTTCCTTTCTCCCCAGCATTCTGTTCTGTCTACCTAAGCCACCTAAGGGCTGCCCTATCAAAAGGCCAGGGCAGTCTCTTTATTTAACCAATGAAAGCAACAAAAATACAGAAAAACTTCCTACACCAGTTGCTAGTTTGGAAATGTAGCTATTCCTTTAGTGGAGCAAAGAAAAGAACACCTTCAGAGCTTAGGAACAAAAGCCTACAAACCAACACAGTATTTGTGAGATTAAATCTGGATTTAAGTTGAAGTCATTAAAGATTCATGTTTTATTTATGTGTATGTATGTGTGTGCATGTATGTCTGTACATGTGCCCATGGAAAACAGAAGAAGGTATCAGGTCATGATAGCTGGAGTTATCAGTAGTATGAGTCCCTCAATGGGGTACTGGGAACCCAACTCAGACCCTGTAGGAAAGTCGCAATCTCTCTTAGCCACAGAGTCATCTCTTGCAGTCCCATGAATGTATTTTTTAAATATAAACTTTGACTGAAAATTTTTTTATTTTTAATGTCACCTAATTTATAATGTTAGCCTACTTAAATCTTATTTTAAAATTTGGGGGTAGATAATATTTCCCTTTAAAATATTCAATATGGTAAGAAAAAATGATTATTTATGAGTTAGTATTTAGAATTTCAGAGAGAAACTGTATGGTTGCTTCCTGTGAGTATTCTAAACAAAAGTGTTTTAGAGGGATTTGGGATACAAGCTGGTGATAGAATGTTTCCCCAGATTCTTCTATGGCTTGCTGTGAGACCCTGGATTCTTCTGTGACTTGCTCTGAGACTCTGGATTCTTCCATGGCTTGCTCTGAGACCCTGGATTCCATCCCTAGCACCACAAGAAAGGAAAGAGAGAGAATAAAAGCAGATGAAAGGGGAGGGAAAGGAAAGAAAGGAGCCAATATGTGTTTTAGAGCCTCTAGCTCAGACACTGAGCTACTTTCCATGCATATTCCGAGAACCCCGCCCCTGCCTTCAAGATCCTAATCTGTGTGGACAGAGAAGTCTGAAACAAGTAGAGACAGTCCTTGTGACAAATGCTGCAAACATGCTGTGCATGTGTCCTAGATAGGGTTTCAACTGCTGTGATGAAACAATGACCAAAACAACGTGGGGGTGGAAGGGTTTTATTTCCATGTACAACTCTTGGGCTACACTCCATCACTGAGGAAAGTCAGGGCAGGACCTTGTGGAAGGATGCTGCTTTACCGGCTTTCTCTTCATGCCTTTTTCAGTTTGCTTTCTTCTAACTCCCAGAACCACCTTCCCAGACATACCTACCTCAGGGAGCTGGACTGATCCACATCAATCATCAATCAAAAAATATGCACCAAAGGCTTGCCTACAAGCCAGTCATGTGGTGGTATTGTTTCAACTGAGGTTTCCTCTGCCCAGATGCTTCTAGCTTGTGTCACATTGGCATAAAACTAGCCAGCACAACATCCTCAGATAAGCATCCCCGGGAAGATGGAAGGACCACAGAGAATCCCTCGGTAGAGCAGAATCCTGGGAGGTGATTACAACTTGATCAGATAGGTGAAGTAGAGGAATAACACCAAAGAAGGAGAAATGTGGGAAAGGGAAGGAGGAGACAGAAGTCACTTAAGAGCCCTGTGCCATTCTAGAAAATTGTAAGATGTAAGTGGGGACCGGGAGAAAGAGGTAAGGAGGCAAGTGGAATAGACTAAGCTTGGGTGTCTCTGCATGAAGTGAGAGGGGAACAAATGAGTGTGTCATATGACTTCTTCTGGAAAGAAGTGAGCAGACATTCATGAAGAAGGACACTTAAAAGAAATCCCACACTAGCTCAGAATTGAGAAATAGATGGTTATTTATTTAGGGGCAAACTCACAAATCAGAATCTTCTGCTTGAATGAAGATCAGAAACCGAATCCCACAGCTGGAAAAGAGAGGCCAGACACATGCTTTACATGGGCATAAATAGTATAAGAGGCCACACCCCAGTGGGCGGGTAACCACTGGCTGTAAGACTTTCTACAGCACATTTATTCATCACAAATGCATCACAGATGACACACTGAAGAAAGAGGTCCCTCTAAGCATACCTTGGTGACCCAGTGAGTACTGTGGGGCTCTTTACAAAAGCATGGGTACCTCAGAAGCATGTATCACTGGAAACCTCACCTTAGCATGGCATCCATGGAGCTCTCTGCGCCCCTAGCAGGCAGCTCCACAGGAAAACATCTCCCCCCGCAACACTCAGTATAACTGTATAATGATATAACCATAATTAGACTTGTGTAATTAGGGAGGGAACTTGTGATTCTTGTCACTTTCAATAGTTCCCAAGTCATGTAAATTTCGCAACCTTCCTGAAACTTGTTTTGTGGGGTTTCTGCATCTTCCGAGGCCTCCCCTCCCTCCATGATGGAAAGTTTTAATTCAGAGAAAATAACTATATTCCATAGCATGACACCAACTCTGCTGATTGACGGTGGCCAGAGGATAGCGATGTCATTTATAGTATGACAACACAACACAGCTTGGTGTGTTGATGAAGACTGTGGGCTGTCTTTCCATGAAAATCACAGAGAACAGCAATAGTAACAGCAATAGCTACTCAAGTAGGTTTTTTTTTAAATCTATTTGTCCTTTCTCCACAGTTTAAACTGTGTATGTGCACATGCACAAGAGAAAGAGAGCACAAGTGTGTAAGTGTATGTGCAACCATGCATGTGTGCATACATATGTGTATATGTGTGCTGTGTGTATGCATTTTTATGCGATTATTTTGGCAGTTTTTCTTTTCAGCTTCATTTTTAATTGATATTTATTGAGCTCTATATTTTTCTCTGCTCCTCTCCTTGCCTCTCCCCTCCCCTTCAGCCCTCTCCCAAAGTCCCCATGTTCCCAATTTACTTAGGAGATCTTGTCTTTTTTTACTTCCCATGTAGATGACATCCATGTATGTATTAGCCCTCATTGTCAAGGTTCTCTGTAGGCTGGTTTTCTTTGCTTTATGTTCAAAAACTACTTATGAGTGAGTACATATGATAATTGTCTTTCTGGGTCTGGGTTACCTCATTCAAAATGATGTTTTCCAGCTCCATCCATTTGCCTGCAAATTTCAAGATATCGTTATTTTTTTCTGCTATGAAGTACTTCATTGTGTAAATGTACCACATTTTCCTTATCCATTCTTCGACTGAGGGGCATTTAGGTTGTTTCCAGGTTCTGGCTATGACAAACAAAGCTGCTATGAACATAGTTGAGCACATGTCCTTGTGGCACAATTGAGCATCCTTTGGATATATACCCAAAAGTGGTATTACTGGGTCTTGAAGAAGGTTGTTTCCTAATTTTCTGAGAAATCACCACACTGACATCCAAAGGGGTTGTACCAGCTTCCATTCCCACCAGCGATGCAGAAGTGTTCCCTTTTCCCCACAACCTCTCCAGCATAAGTTGTCATCAGTGTTTTTGATCTTGGCCATTCTTATAGGTGTTAGATGGAATCTCAGAGTTGTTTTGGTTTACATTTCTCTGATGACTAAGGATGTTGAACATTTCCTTAAGTGTCTTTCAGCCATTTTAGATTCCTCTGTTGAGAGTTCTCTGTTTAGGTCTATACTCCATTTTTTTATTGGATTGTGTGATCTTTTAGTGTTCAGTTTCTTGAGTTCTTTATATATTTTGGAGATCAGACCTCTGTCTGATGTGGGGTTAGTGAAGATCTTTTCCCATTCTGTAGGCTGTCATTTTGTCTTGTTGACCGTGTCCTTTGTTTACAGAAGCTTTTCAGTTTCAGGAGGTCCCATTTATTAATTGTTTCTCTCAGTGTCTCTGGTGCTGATGTTATATTTAGGAACTGGTTCCCTGTGCCAATGAGTTCAAGTGTATTTCCCACTTTCTCTTCTATGAGGTTCAGTGTGGTTGGCTTTATGTTGAGGTCTTTGATCCATTTGGACTTGAGTTTTGTGCATGGTGATAGATATGAATCTATTTTCATTCAGCTACATGTTGATATCCAGTTATGCCAGCACCATTTGTTAAATATGCTTTCGTTTTTCCATTTGAAATTTTTTGCTTCTTTGTCAAAAATCAAATCTTTGAAAGTGTGTAGATTAATATCTCGGTCTTTGATTCAGTTCCATTGGTCCTCCTGTCTGTTTTTATGCCAATACCAGGCTGTATTCAGTACTGTAGCTCTGTAATAGAGTTTGAAGTTAGGGATTGTGATGCCTCCAGAAATTCTTTTATTGTACAGGATTGTTTTTTGGCTCTCCTGGGTTTTTTGCTTTTCCATATGAAGTTGAGTACCATTCTTTTCGAGGTCTGTGAAGAATTTTGCTGGGATTTTGATGGGCATTGCATTGAATCTGTAGATTGCTTTTGGTAAGATTACCATTTTTACTATGTTAATTCTACCTACCCAAGAGCATGGGAGATCTTTCCACCTTCTAGTGTCTTCTTCAATTTCTTTCTTCAAAGATTTAAAGTTCTTGTCATACAAGTCTTCCACTTGTTTGGTTAGAGTTACTCCGAGATATTTTATGCTATTTGTGGCTATTGTGAAGGGCGATGTTTCTCTTTCTTTGTCAGCCCGTCTATCGTCTGTGTACAGGAGGGCTACTGATCTTTTTAAGTTAATCCTGTATCCTGCTACATTACTGAAAGTTTTTATGAGTTGTAGAAATTCCTTGGTAGAATTTTTGGGCCGCTTATGTAAACTATCATATCATCAGCAAATGTGAGAGTTTGACTTCTTCTTTTCTGAATTGTATTCCCTTGATCTCCTTTTGTTGTCTTATTGCTCTAGCTAGAACATCAAGAACTATATTGAATAGATATGGAGAGAGTGGACAACCTTGTCTTGTTCCTGATTTCAGTGGGATTGCTGTGAGTTTCTCTCCATTTAGTTTGATGTTGTCTGTTGGCTTGCTTTATATTGCCTTTATTCTGTTTAGGTATTTTCCTTGTATCCCTGTTCTCCAAGACCTTTATTGTGAAGGGATGTTGTATTTTGTGGAAAGCTTTTTCAACATCTAATGAGATGATCATGTGGGTTTTATTTTTCAGTTTGTTTATATGGTGGATTACGTTGACAGATTTTCATAGGTTGAACCATCCTTGTATCTCTGGAATGAAGCCAACTTGATCATGGTGGATGATGGTTCTGATTTGTTCTTGGATTCAATTTGCCAGTATTTTATTTAGTATTTTTGCACCAATGTTCACGAGTGAGATTGATCTGTAATTCTCTTTCTTAATAATGTCTTTGTGTGGTTTGGCAGTGTTCCTTCTGTTTCTATTGTGTGGAACAATTTGAGGAGTATTGGTATTAGTTCTTCTTTGAAAATCTTGAAGAATTCTGAGTTGAAACCATCTGACCCTTGGTTTTTCGTTGTATTGGTTGGGAGACTTTTGATGACTGTTTCTATTTCTTCAGCAGTTATAGGTTTGTTTAATTTGCTTCTCTGGTCTTGATTTAATTTTGGTAAGTGATATTTATCCAGAAAGTTGTCCATTTCCTTTAAGTTTTCCAATTTTGTGGAGTGCAGGTTTTCGAAATATGACCTGATGATTCTCTGGATTTCCTTTCTGTCTATTATTATGTCCCCCTTTTCATTTCTGATATTTATTAATTTGGGTATTCTCTCTGCCTTTTGGTTATTTTGGATAAAGGTTTGCCTATATTGTTAATTTTCTCGAAGAACCAACTCTGTCTCGTTGTTCCTATTTTGTTGATTTCAGCTCTCAATCTAATTATTTCCTGCTATCTAGTTCTCTTGGGTGAGCTTGCTTCTTTTTGTTCTAGAGTTTTCAAATGTTCTGTTAATTCACAAGTGTGGGATTTTTTTAAGCTTCTTTATGTAGGTATTTAGTACTATGAATTTTCCTCTTAACACTGCTTTCATTGTGTCCTATAAATTTGGGTATGTTGTGTGGTCATTTTCATTGAATTTTAGGAAGTCTTTAATTTTACCCTTTATTTCTTCCTTGACCCATTGATGATTCAGGTGAGCATTGTTTAATTTCCATGTGTTTGTGGGCTTTCTGGAATTAGTATTGCTGTTGAATTCTACTTTTAAGTCATGGTGATCTGATAAGATAAATGGGGTTATTCCAAATATTGTATCTGTAGAGGTTTGTTTTATTACCGAGTATGTGGTCAATTTTTGAGAAGGTTCCGTGAGATACTGAGAAAAAGCCATATTCCTTTATGTTTGGATGGTATATTCTATAGAAGTCTGTTAAGTCCATTTGAGTAATAGCATCTGTTTGTTCACTTATTTCTCTGTTCATTTTTGTCTGATTGACCTGTCCAGTGGTGAGAGGGGAGTGTTGAGGTTTCCCACTATTAGTGTGTGGGGTTTAGTGTATGATTTAAGCTTTAGAAGTGTTTCTTTTACATATGAGTGTGGCCTTGTATTTAGGGCATAGATGTTCAGTATTGAGATTTCCTATTGATGATTTTTCCTGTGACTAATATGAAATGTCCTTCTTTGTGTCTTTTGATTGATTTTAGTTTGAAGTCTATTTTGTTAGATTTTAGGATAGCTACACCATCTTGTTTCTTAGGTTATTTGATTGGAAATTTTTTTCCCAACCCTTTACTCTGAGGAGATGTCTGTCTTTGAGGTGGAGGTGTGTTTCTTGTATGCAGCAGAAAAATGGATTCTGTTTTTTGTATCCAATCTGTTAGCCTGTGTCTTTTTATAGGTGAGTGGAGTCCATTTATATTAAGGGATATTAATGTCTAGTGATTACTATTTCCTGTTAAATTAGTTTTCATTGTTGGTGATGTTAATTTGTGTGTTTTCCCCTTCTTTGGGATTTGCTGCTGTGAGATCATCAATTGTCTATGTTTTTGTTGATGTAGCCAACATCCTTGGGTTGGAGTTTTCCTTCTAGTACTTTGTGTAGGGCTGGTTTTGTGGCTAGGTATTGGTTAAATCTGGTTTTGTCATGGAATATCTTGTTTTGTCCTTCTGTGGTGATTGGAAGTTTTGCTGGATATAGTAGTCTGGGCTGGCTTCCATGGTCTCTTAATGTCTGCATAACACTTGACCATGACCTTCTGGCTTTCATTGTCTCCAATAAGAAGTCAGGTCTGCCTTTATATGTTACTTGGCCTTTTTCCTTTGCAGTTCTTAATATTCTTTCTTTATTCCGTATGTTTAGTATTTTGATTATTATGACAAGGGGACTTTTTTTTTTGATCCAGTCTATTTGGTGTTCTGTATACTTCTTGTATCTTTATAGGCATAACTTTCTTTAGGTTGGGAAAGTTTTCTTCTATGATTTTGTTAAATGTATTTTTTGTGCTTTTGAGTTGAACTTCTTCTATCCCTATTATTCTTAGGTTTGGTCTTTTCATGGTGTCCCATATTTTCTGAATATTTTGTGTTAAGCTTTTGTTAGATTTAATGTTTTATTTGACTGATGAGTCTATTTCCTCTATTGTTTCTTCAGTCCTTGCGATTCTCTCTTCCATCTCTTGTATTCTGCTGTTTATGTTTATGCATTTGTGGTTCCTGATTGTTTTCTCATGTTTTCTGTTTCTATAATTCCCTTGGCTTGTGTTTTCATTATTGTCTCTATTTTAGTTTTCAAGACTTGAATAGTTTCTTTCATATGTTTGATTGCTTTTTCTTGGTTTTCTTTAAGAGATTTACTAATGTATTTCAATTTTTTTGTTTGTTTTTTCCTCCTTTTCTTTGAGGGAATTTCTTATTTCCTCTTTAAGAGTCTCAAACATTCTCCTGAAGTTATTTTTTAGGTCATTTTTTTTCTGCTTCATTTATATTTGATTGTTCAAGTCTTGCTTTTATAGGGTTTCTAGATTTTACTGGTGTCGTGTTGCTCTTTGTGGTGTTGAGTGTGTTCTTACCTTGTCTACTCATCTTTTCCTCTAATTGGTGTGGTTGGGGCCGTCTGACTCTGGTGATTAATCTAGGTGCCCTTGGATCCAAGGCTCAGATGGTTGCTCCTCATGGTACAGTCAGTGCCACGGTTCTGGTTACCCCATTGGTCACTCCATGTTCCTGGAAGTTGCTTAGCGCTCCAGGGATTTGCTCCACTCCCATGAAGTTTGCTGTCTCAGGCCTGCTCTGGCCTAGGTTGCCAGCTCAGACCTGTTTCTGTAAATGTCCCTGGTCTGGATCTACTCCTGCAGAATTCCCTGGCTTAGGGTTGGTCCTTCAAAGGTGTCTGGCTCTGATCTACCCTCTTGGAGGTCCCAGACTCAGGTGTACCCCAGACCTGCAGAGGACTCGGCTCAGATCTACTCCCTCAAAGTCCAGATTCATGCCTGGACCCACGCAGTGATCTCTGGCTCTGGCCCACTGGCTCAGCAGTTGCTCCCCTGTACCTGCTTCTGTGGAGTTCACAGTCTCAGGTCTGCTCCAGCCCAGGTTGCTGGCTTAGTCCTGCCTCTGCAAATGTCCCTGGTCTGGATCCACTCCTGCTTTCATGAAGTTCACCATCCCCATGTATGCATTTTTTTTAAAAAAAAATCATTTTGTTCTGGTGACACTGTTTATACAGTTGATATATTTGACTGTTATTCCCCTTCTAATTTTACAAAGTAGTCACTGAGCAGTGTAGCAGACATTGTGCTGGGAACTTGACCACTCAGGATCTCAACTCAGGATCTCATTTGTCCCTTGATATTAATCATATAAGAGAATATTCTAATAGCAAAACACCTTATGGAGCCCAGTTGATCATAGCTTTGATTTCAGAATTGTGCTCCTCAATGATAGGGTTTCCTTTCAAATTAATATGTCTAGTACTGTGATTATCTGTATATTGTTTATCAGTTAAGTTGTGAGTTCTTTAAGAAGGAGAAGGATACTTTTATTGATGGGATTATGGGGTGTCTTCGAATGTCATACTAGACCTTAGCAAAGATTAGATAACTACATGAAAGAAACCTTGAGGTATATGAACTAGTAGGTAAATAAGACCTGTGGGTTGTAAGAAGTTGTTAATATCAGTGTTCAGTGGAAATACTACAGAAAATCAATTGGGATACATATTGTAATTACAAGCGTATGTTGCTTTTCATTTAAATGATCATTCGATATCTTAAATGATAGGCACTTTTCAAATAGTTTACTTGGACCAATTTCTAAACAATGTAGAGTATTTTCTCTTTGTTCTTACTTTAAGTCATTTATTATTCAATCATTTAACTACTTGATGCAGGAGTGTCTATCCATGGCTGGAAGTAGATATAGATGACCCACATACCATCATGGGCTATAAAAAAATCCTGAAAAATAGACCTCATCTCATTACTGAGCTCACTGTGTTGGTTTGCCTCTCACTAATAACTTGAAATGTGTGCATGTAGAGTGTGAAAATATGAAAGTCACCCAGTTCAGTGCTTGTCTTGTTTTTCCTACTAGGAGATCCTGGATGCTCTACGAAAGGCAGAGCCTATGACGGAGGACCTCAAGTCTCAGTTGAATGAACTCTGCCGGTTTTCCAGGGACCTAAGTCCATACAGTGGGAAAGTCTCAGGCTTAATTAAAGAATATAACTGGTGAGCATAAACCGTCCCACTGTTCAAAAGAATTTTCCTTGTATTTCCTTTGAGACAGAGTCTCAGTATGTAGCCAAGATGCCTCTGCTTCAGTCTCAGTTGTAGTTAGGATTCTAGGAACATAAATAAAATAAATAAATAAAACTCCACCTGCCTTCAAAATATTTCCATACAAAGTAGGAGCAGAGCTGAGCTTGGAGTGGTTGTCTGTGGTTATAACTTCTCAGGAGGCTTATTGCAGGGCTCTCTAAGCTCATAGACTGAGGACAGCCTGTGTGACATAGTGAGACCCAGAACAAAAATATTAAAGAAGCTAGAATGTTTTTATAGTGTGATTTCAGTGATAATATCAATTAAGAGTGACAGAGTGCCAAATCACGTAAATGCACATCTCTAAAGACTGTAGGCTCTAGGAGGTATCACTTGAATCAACTTCTTCACTTTTCTTCTGTCACCAAATTTGCAAATTACCCTTTCAGTCTCTGTCTGCAAGCATCCAAAGGCTGCCAGAACAAAGAACAGATTTTGCAAGAACGATTTCAGAAGGCCTTCAGGGGCTTCCAGCAGTGGTTGGTTAATGCAAAACTCACCACAGCCAAGTGTTTTGATCTACCTCAGAATCTCAGCGAAGTCTCTGCGAGTCTGCAGAAGATCCAGGTAAGAGCGCTGCTGACGGTGCTCACGGCAAAGCTGAGGGAGACTCATGTGTTACTCTGGGTCTTTGCGCAAGGGCATTACAGTTAAAGTTTAGCTGAAGAAATTTAAGTTTCAGATAGACCTACCCTTGAAACAACTGAGAGAAACTAGCCCAGTCATATACAAACCTTTGTGCTATTTTATGTTTTAATAAAGGCTTAGAAAAAGTAACAGTTCCTTGTATCTATTAGCAGTGCACCTGAGCACTCTGAGGGTCTTTTTCATTCAATTTTTACCCCAAGCATGACAGGTGTGTAATATTATTGCTCTCAGCATGTGCCAGTAGGATAAAGGTGTCTCAATGAGGCCAGAAGGCTTGTGCCTGAGGCAGTCAGAGCTGCAGCCCCATGTGATGTTTGCTTGTTTGGTTGGTTTTATTTTAATATTTTCCTCACCTAACTACAACTCCACAGTGCATGTCAGCTACCACTTTGAACCTCAACACTTTTAGATCCTATAGTGACTGTGTTTTTCACAGATAAGTATCATATATAGCTGGTTATTTTTTATAATAGCAATCTTGAGCCAATGCTTGGGGAATTTGAATTTCTTACTGGAAAACATATGAATACAGCCAGCTATTAATACAGAAGGGTTCATGCAAGAACTTTGTGACACAGGCTCTGAAATAATGGTGTCCATGTTTACCAACTTCACTCTTTCGAATCCGGGTTGATGATGCGACAAGATAGATTTTGTTTGGAAATGTACTGCCTTTAAAATCCCTCCAACTTTGCTCCAGGCCAGGGAGTTGAGCTGGAAACATTCAACCACCAGTTTGTGATTGTGAAACCCAGTTCCGTGTTTGACAACAGCCTTTTCTATTGACTCTTAGCCTAGTTTCTTGTGTGAAGTAGTCATCCATCAAAAGAGATGTCTTGATGAAGTCCTGAACTGGTTCATTTCTCGTTATTATGTAGCCCACTTTACAGAGTAAACAAGTTGGTGTAGCTCAGCTTCCCAAAGGCTGGAGGAAACCACTCTGGACTCAGTGGAGCTCGAGTACTGGGATTCCCTTGGCATGTGGACTTGCTAGCAGGAGGCCACGGCCACAGCAGAGAGGAAGCCAATGATACTACGAAGTGGTCAACTTGTTTCCAGGATGGTCAGTGAGGTCCTCTTTGTCAAGACTAAAGACTTGAGTTTAAACCCTGGAACCCCTCATGGAGAGAGAGGAGAACCAATTCC
>PVIU01001522.1:0-34835 GCA_004026605.1 Ondatra zibethicus | reverse complement strand
AGTCACTTGCCACCATTAAACTGAGTCCAGTTCCTGACATAGTAGAAGGACAGAACCATCTCTCCCAACTTGTCCTCTCTCTGTCTCTGTCTCTCTGCCTTTCTTTGTCTGTCTGTCCTCTCTCCCTTCCTCCCCTTTACTTACTCCTTTTCTCTCCCTCCTCCCCATCCCACCCATACAACATCAACGTGTTTTCTTTTCTAAAGAAGGAGGGAGTGTCCTGGTGCAGGTGACTGGATGGAGGTTTGAGGGAGAAGAAAATTGAAGCAGAAGACAGAGGGCAGAACCAGTGTGATGTGATGGGAGACAAGCTTGTCATTCTGTCTTGACACAGCATGCACAGGGTCACCAGAGGTTCAGCTGGGGGTATAAGACATAGGTTAGAAGTGACCAGAAGTTTTGCATTTTGACATATATTACTGGTTTTGCAAGTTTGACTTTAAATTTCCTGTTAGAAGGAACAGGGCCTACGGAAACCTTGATCCCTGATCCCCGTTTCCATGGAGAGGCTGCACTAGGTGGACATGAGCTTCTTTATGTCTCAGAACTTGGAGAGGCCGGGGCTACACAGTCCCCCTGTTAAACCAGGAAAATGAGATGTGGAAGGAAGGGATTTAACAGAGAAGACTCAAAACCAGCAGTTGCTTGGAGCCTGGCTACTGGCAGCCACCTCAGGCATCTTCCCACAGGTGCCTGATGACAGGCTCGCACACCACACTGTCATCTTCAGAGTCTGAACTAGGGGGAGCCAAGAATATCAACACTTACTGGGTGGTAGCTGTTTCAAGGAGGGGGCTGCTTGTTTGTCCTGGCCACCTGGCTAGCTTAGCCCTGAAATAACCACACAGAAACTGTATTAATTAAATCACTGCTTGGCCCATTAGCTCTAGTTTCTTTTTTTTTTTTTTTTTTTTTTTTTTTGGTTTTCCGAGACAGGGTTGGGTTTCTCTATGGCTTTGGAGCCTGTCCTGGAACTAGCTCTTGTAGACCAGGCTGGGCTCAAACTCACAGAGATCCGCCTGCCTCTGCCTCCCGAGTGCTGGGATTAAAGGCGTGTGCCGCCACCACCTGGCTAGCTCTAGTTTCTTATTGGCCATTTTTACATCTTAATTTAACCCATTTTTATTAATCTGTGTATTGCCACATGGCAGTGGATTACCGGGTAAAATTCCCAGCATCTGTCTCTGACGGATCCATGGCGTATCTCCCCGATTCTGCTTCCTTCCCCCCAGATTCAGTTCTGTCTTCTCCATCTACCTAAATTCTGCCCTATCAGGTCAAGGCATTTTCTTTACTCATTAACCAATACAAGCAACACACAGAGGGGACTCCCACATCAGGTAGTGGCACACTTAGTCCCAGCACTCACGAGGCAGAGCAGGTGAATCTTTGTGAATTCGAGGCCAGCCTGGGCTACAGAGATACAGAACAAGTTCTAGAACAGCCAGTACTACACAGAAAAGCCAAAAGCAAACAAAAAAAAAATATATCAACCTATAAATACACCACCTTCTGCATTTGTTCCCGACAGGCACTATTGTCAGTCAAACAGGAGAAGGAGATCCAGATGAAGATGACCATGACCCGGGGGGAGTATGTTCTGCAGAGCACCTCTCCAGAAGGCAGTGCGGCTGTGCAGCAGCAGCTGCAGGCTCTGAAGGAGATGTGGGAGTCCCTCTTGTCAGCAGCCATTCGCTGTAAGAGGTGAGGGAAGCTGTGCTCAGTGCCCAGGAGCCATGACGGAATGAGGACCGAATACTTCAGGAGAGGCTGCTTTCCTTCCCTGCTTCCTCTTTCTTTCCTCCCTTCCTTCGTGACTACTACTTCCTATTTCCCTTCTTTTCCTCCAGGCCTTCCTCCCTCCCTTCCATCCTCATCTCTCCCCTTCTTACTCGCTTCCTCTCCTCCTCTCCTCCTACTAAGAGTTCTAAAGGACAAGAGAATCTAGAGAGTATGGCCTTGCATTTGGTTGACCTGAAATATTGTGCCTACGTTTTAACATAACTAAAATGTGTATCTCTTTCTACCTGATTGAAGATTAAAAATCAAAGAATAATAAATATTTCATAAAGAGGGAATATTTTGATTCAAGCCAAGTCATTCACTTGGGAGGACTCTTAAGGAGACACTCAGGGAGGAGGAAAGGAATGTCATCAGACCAGTCCTGCAGGGCACAGCTGGGACTTCCCTGCTGTTTTAGTGCCTCCAAGTTATCACTTCAGGGGCAGAAAGTGGAGACACTGGTGAGGAGACAAACAGGACACAGGAGAGAGTTGAGGGCCATCTATTAGGAGCTGACAATTCCTTGGCACTCACTGTTCTCAGCACTCTCAGTCTGAGAGGGCAGCACAGAGCAGGAGTGTCCTCAGCCAGCGGCAGCCCTCTGCAGTGGGAAATCTGAGGATACCTGTGAGAGGCTGCTGATGGTGGCTGCCAAGGCCAAACATAGCAGGAAGATTAGTCTCAATAATCCACAGCATTAAATGTGTACAATGACTGAAAGAAGGATTTATCTGTCAGGAAAATATGATGTCTTAATATTTAGGCCACTTTAGCAAATATGGCCCTATTTTCCATTGTGATTTTCTGACTTTTCAACTTCATGCAAAATGATCACTATGCTTATGTCCTTCCTTCTGGTCATCACTCCTCCCTGTCACTCCTACTCTGAATAACCTGATAGGTCGACCTGCTGGAGGTAAGTGTGGACTTTCTCTGTGGTCAGAGTTCTGTTGACTTGACCAGGAGATCCTACTCTGGGTGACCTTCAGTCTCTCCAGGGCCTTGACCCCTCTAGAGGTCATGTTCAGTCCACTTTGGATTTAAATGCACCCCGCTCTCTGAAGTTGGGTTAGATAAACCCAGGCCAGCTATGTATCCTGGGCCTCTCCACCCTCTGCAGGCTGAAGAGGACCAAATGCACACAACAGACATCAGACCCGTAAAGATAGTCAAATGGGGTACTGACATTTCCCCCCTTTCAGTCAGCTGGAAGGAGCGCTCTCTAAGTGGACAAGTTACCAGGACGACGTTCGGCAGTTCTCCAACTGGATGGATGGTGTGGAAGGCAGCCTGAACGAGTCGGAGAGACAGCACAGAGAGCTGCGGGAGAAAGTGACCGCTCTTGGGAAGGCCAAGGTTCGAAATGGACTGCACACTTTGCTTTCTGTGGTAAACTCCAGGCAACAGTGGTCACCTGGCACCAGGGATGCACACATAGGGAAATGATATTTGAAGCTTGCATTGTAATTTCTAATCTCGTTCTAAAGTAGAATTTTGTTCGCAGTTATTTTACTCAGGAGTAAAGATGTTCTTTTCTGGATAATCATATAGACCCATGTTTTATGACAGACGATTTAAAATGTGTCACTTCTTAATATCAGAAGTGCGTGTTTTCTTTTTATTACATTCTTTTGTATTACCACTGCCTTTTGCTTTTTTGTTTTTCCTACCTGCTCTCTGACCCTCAATGCTGGATATTAAACCCAAGGCCTTACACGTGTCAGGCAAAAACCAAACCACAGAGCTAAACCATAGGCCCTATATTACTACTTTTGGACAATTTTGATCAACATCATATGGTTCAAATACTCTTTGAGAAAGTCTTAAAATATGTAAAGAGTTTAATTAAAACCCTTTCATCAGCTGGGTGAGTGGCACACGCCTTTAATCCCAGCACTGGGAAGGCAGAGACAGTTGGATCTCTGCGAGTTTGAGGCCAGCCTGGTTTACAGAGCAAGTTCCAGGTCAGCCAGGGAGACACAGAGAAACCCTGTCCCCACAAAACAAAAAACAAACAAACAAATAAAAATTCTCTTTCATTGAAGTAATCTTCAAACATAACATACTGGGGCCCTTTGCTGGATTCCTCCCTTCAGGGCAAATTGATTGGAATATCGTGTCTTGAACTGAATTTACTATATTCTGCGTGGAACTCCTTCACGCTCCATTTTTTTCTGCTTATTTGTATCATCTCTTAAGTAACAGCTTAAGTTGGCCACGTCCTCACCCCAGGATCCATCTTTCTCGTTCCCATAGCATCACCATTAGTTACTGCTGACCCATCTGTTTCTCCTGAATTCCAAGGCTCTCAAGTTTCACCTTGTTTCTTGTTGATCAATTGGCTGCTATATTCGTGTAAAGGTGAACGCCTCCCTTTCCTGAAAGTCCCCTCATTGGTTCCTAATTGCTTACATCATAGCAGTGAGCTCCCTCAGGTATTTGTAAGATGGCAAGCAAAGGTTGCATTCTGCCAGGGATGTGTACACTCACTAATACGCATTTAAGTAAAGAATTACAACTGGGAGATATCACAACTGTGAGGTGTGAGACACTAATTTGGAAAGGGCTAGCACAGATTGTTTGGAGTCAGGGCAGAGGGGCAAGAAAGGCATTTCTGAAACAGGAGACAGGCCGACGATGGATTGAGCACAAAGCATAGTCTGGAGGGATCGACGACTGAGTCTATCACATCCATAGGTTCGGGAAGGAGAGGTCCTGCTGCACTATGGGATGAGAATTGCTGGAGCAGAGATAACGGTCAAGGGTGCTGGGGTGACCACCTGGGAGAGGGCACAGGCACCTCCTCCTGCACTGTGTGCAGGCCTCCAGTAGACTCCACATCCCAGCCCACCACCTAATCTTTCACTTTATTCTGTCTGAGGGCCTCCTGCTAAAGTCCAATTGAAAGTTAAGAGAGGCCTAGAGTAGGTGGAGAGAGCAGGGACTCCTTCCCGTGTTCTAGATTGGCTATTTGAGAGGTGAGGTGAGGTGGGTGGGGGTGGCATTTACTTAAAAAAAAAAAAGGCTGGGGGAGAAGGCTTCATAAGGCAGAAAGACAAAAGACAGTGGAAATCAGGAGTCATATGAGAAATTTGAAATATTCAAGCAGAAATAGCAGAAATATAAAGTAGGTAACTGGGAAATGGTGTCTCAGAGTCATTCTGGACCAGATATGAAGTACACACAGAAGCATTATTTACATAGTTTTCACACACACACTTCTGTATAATTAAAGTGAGTGGATGGATAGCTAAAGGTCCTTTGCCACACTAATACCCCTTAATTTTTACAAGATTATTATTGTACTTGTTCATGAGCAATTTGTTTTAATCTTTTATCCTTTTGTTCTCTAGCTGTTAAATGAAGAAGTCTTGAGTCACAGCAGCCTGCTGGAGACCATTGAAGTCAAGAGGGCAGGCATGACCGAGCATTACGTCACCCAGTTAGAACTGCAGGATCTGCAGGAGCGACACCAAGCCATCAAAGAGCGGGCCAAGGTATGGCTATCCCGAGTCCAGGGATTCACCCAGGTAGGAGTCTGGAGAGCTGGGATCCCTTAAACACGCAATGCTTTCCAAGGCCAACAACCTTGTGAGAACAGTGTAAAACAAACTGAATCTTAGCATTTTAAAAATATTACTAGCAAAATTAAACAAAACTTTGAATATTTTAAATACCTGAAAGATAAGGTGGAAAAAATAATTCTCAACAAAAACCCAACTAGAAAAAGTAATATTGTCACAAAAATTTCAGAGAGCATCACATTGGAAAATCCTAAATTCTGTGTGATGTTTGGCTATGGGAGTTTTATAAAATATAAAACAATTGTTTGGAATCTCCAGCTCAGAGCCCCCTTCCAGACCCTGCCCTTAGCATCCGAGCAGCCTTTTCCCTTGAGCTGCCCTCTTCAAACTCTACCACTGAGAAAGCCCGCCAAAAGTCAGCCTTTCCTTGGAGCTGCTCAAGAGCATGCCTATAGACTTCTTAAGACCTGATAGCGCAAAGCTAACCTGGTCTACAAGAGCTAGTTCCAGGACGGGCTCCAAAGCTACCAAGAAACTCTGTCTCAAAAAAACCAAAAAGCAAAAAGCAAACCAAACCAACCAAACAAAAAAGACCTGGTAGCCCTAACTGCCATGTGATACCTCTCACACCCTCCTGAGGGTCACCCAGGAGTGCTTTGCTCAGATAAAACCCAGCTTTATTAATTCGGTTTGATTGGCTTATTACCCCCGTGGTGGTGGATTCCCAGTAACCAGAAACCTGGTAGCATTCACCATTTGTCACCTAGGCTTCCCAAGGACAATGGTGACACCTTTCAGGAGCATATTCTCTGTTATTAGACAAAGTCCAGGAAAAAAAACCCACCAACTCCTAACTCTCACTTAAGACATAATGTAACTGTTTCGGTTTTCACTGCTAATTTTTTTTTTTTCCTGAGACAGGGTTTCTCTGTGACTTTAGAGCCTGTCCTGGAACTAGCTCTTGTAGACCAGGCTGGCCTCGAACTCACAGAGATCCACCTGCCTCTGCCTCCCAAGTGCTGGGATTAAAGGCGTGCGCCGCCACTGTCCAGCTTCACTGCTAATTTTTAAAGAAAAGTAAAGTCCCTTCATTTTTGGCGTGTCCATTAACATGTCATTGAAAATTCACAGACCAGGTGGTTATTTCACAGTGATCTTCGAGATCTTTCCAGACCTAAGTATTTGTTTTTTTTATTTCGTTATTTTTTTCCTTATAGAGAAATATGATTTTTTTCCTTTTTCTTGTTCATTTTTTATTGGTTCTGTGAGAATTTCATACAGTATATTTTGAATGTATTTACCTTCAATTAACAATCCCTGTCAGCCCTCAACTGTGTCCTCTTTCTGTATGGGGAATTTAAAGGTTCTTTTTAAAAGGGAAATTACTCATTTTTCTAATGAGCTTATAATTATGCTGTTCTAAAATTTCAAGAATGTAGCTGACAAGATGTTTCAGCAAGCAAAGGCTCTTGTCACCAAACCTGACAACTTGAGTTTGAGCCAAATACCTACACTGGAAGGAGAGAGTTGAATCCCAAAAGTTATCCTTTGACCTCCACAGGCATTGAGCAGCATGTGTGTGCGTGTGTGCGCGCGCACACACACACACACACACACACACACACACACACACACAAGAAAATGTAACTCCAAAATTGAATTCTGCATTCAGTGATATGTTTCTTTCTTAACTATTTTAAATACTGATCACAGGAAGCAGTAACGAAATTAGAAAAGCTGGTTCGCATTCACCAGGAGTATCAGGGAGACCTAAAGACGTTTGAAAATTGGCTGGGGCAAGAACAAGAGAAGCTTGACCGATGCTCAGCCCTTGAGGGTGACAGCCACAAGCATGAGACAGCATTGCGGGATCTTCAGGTAATTCTATCAGAAATCCAAGGGTCCCTTTCTATGAAAATGGAATTACAATTTCAAACAATGGGAAGTGAATGTGACCATGGCTCCAACAGAGAGCGGATACACATTCAGTTAAGGGAAGGCTTGGTCTGGAACGTTCAAGTTCCCATCACCTGTTAGGCAATTTAAACCAACAAAACCAGCTCTTCGAGAACTCATTCAGCTATGAGGGTGGCTACTGAGCTAGTGCATGGTGTTGGCTGGCAAAAACACCTGCCTGTTGCTCTCAAAAGGACAGTTTCAGATGAAGGATAAAACAGTGAGCACCAACAAAATATTGCAAGCTCTGAGTGAAACCGATAGCATGATCTATAACTACTTGGCTTCAATCAAAGCCTCTAGCACTCTGGAGGGTGTGGGACTTGACTTAGAATTCAAGGAAAAGAAATCAGCATTGCTGGGGGGCACGCGGATCCTCTGGACACTGCAGAGAGAGTGGGCACAGTGGTCAACAGCCCTCAACCTTATTCACTCCTTCAGTTAGTTAACACTGAACACAAAGCAAACACTTCACAAAACAGCATGTAAAGCTGGCTTGGGCATTAATTTCATACATTTAGTGAGGAAAGCAAACCTATGAGTACATTATTGTAAACGATGAGGTAAAGACAGTAATAGATTAATGCAAAGGAATTTATGGCAGCTCTGAACCCTTAATCATTCATAACTGCAGGGTTAGGCAGAGTCAGGGAGGTCTCCAGGAAAAGGCTTCTAGGAACACAGAATGAAGAACGGGAAAAGACTGATAAGACCACCCCCATGTCCCACTGGGGAGTGTCCTAGAACTTCTTAACATGCTGTGTACCCCAAATGGAGTTGGTTCAAGACTCGCAAGCTGTTCCTACAGCTAGGACGAGGTAGGAGAAGCGAAGCCTCTCATGGTTTTCCCTGATATGTGCAGCACCCATGACCTTCTGCTGAGTCTCAAGAAGTGTACTGCCAAGCAAACAGGTTGGGGTTAGGAAACTTGAACTCTACTTCTCTGTGCGACCTGGTACCTGCAACTTCAGACATGAAAGAAGCTCTCTCACTCAGTCTCCTCAACACAACTGTGAAGATTAAATGAGAAGAAACTATCTTACTTAAAGATAATAAATACTAGATAAATAAACCGTAGAAGTTATACAAGTTACAGTTTCTTAACTGATTTAAGAGTCTCATCTGCCCTGCCTTATAATAATAAGTGTTCTGATCTATGAGATATTGCAGGCCTGGCTGTTAGTCGGTGCATATATGTAGACATGCATGTACATATGCACACTACCATTGTTTGAGGCAGGGTTCTGGTATATAGCCCAGTCTAACCTTGAGCTCAGAATATTCCTGTTTTAGTCTGCTGAACGCAGGGACTACCAGCAGGTTTCCCAATACCCAACAGCTGTTACTATTCACTTGCAAGAGGCTGACTTTGTGTCCTTAAATAGCTCTCTTCTCACTACACTCCAGACACCCTGGGAAGCAAATGACCTCTGTAAGTGGCTGTGCATGAACTGAACCAGCCAGTTCCTGCCTATGTGCTTCTCTTGTTTTGGTTAGAAGCGTATTAAGTCAGATTAGCACGGCTCAGACTCCAGGCCCTTGCCACCCATGTGTTTCTTCTACATTGTCCGACTTAAGTCTCCACAAACGCTGAAGAGGAAGGAGGAAGGCCATGGCAGGAAACGGAAGTGGAGCACTGTAACCCCCTGCTACATGGCTACAAGACAGGGCCACTCCAGGATCCTTACGTTCTCCCACCATGGCCCATGGTGTGGAGTCTGCTGCTGGAAAGCATCAAGCAGAAGATAGCTTCTCTGATGCCACATAGTGAGATTAGATGAAAAGTAAGAAAACCATACTTAACTGATAAATTCATAAAACAAATAAATACTAGAAGTTAAGAGAGCCACAATTTTATAGACAATAGGCACCAATTATATAAACCGAGGGTCTAATTCAAGTCTTGGAACATATATCCATACTTAAATATCAAGCTATGCTTTTCTTTGGCATAAATACTTCATATATTAGGATAGATGAGAATTTATTTAGTAGAATGATGACATATAATAGATAGAACTATTTTTACAAAACTTGGAAGAGGAGATAAACTAAGATTAATAAATTAGAGAAGGTATCGGTTAACTACAGCACATGGCCACAATGTCTGTGCTTTAAGAAAGTTTTATTGGCACACAGCCACACATGTTGACCCTGTCTATTGCTGGGTGGGTACGGCACCAGCAGAGTTACACAATCGTAGCACAGCCCAAAGTCCTGCAAAACCTAAGGCATTTATTTTCAGGCCCCTTTGCAGGAAAAATATGCAAACAAATTAAGGAGAATTTATACAACATCACCTTGAAAAAGAATGAAAGAATTTTCAAAGAAAGTTTCCATGTTTGTGCAAGGGTTGTGTCAATTCTAGCTGAGTGCATGGCTGCCTTTAATGTTCATGGTGGAGGTTTACATGGTTCTTTTTATTATAAATAATCATATCGTTCAAGAACACACATTGGTTTCTTATGACTAGAATTTAAAGTATATAATACCATTTTTCCAGAATAGTTAAGGATGTGTTTCTATAAAAAAGCAATGTATGCTGTTCAATATATGTTCACACTCATTTGTTTAGGGTGACTCTTTGGGGCTTATATTGTGGTTAAGAGAATATATTTGAATATAGGAGCATCTAGTAGGCTGGTGTCATGATTCAGCCTCCCAAGTCTGTATGCCTACAAAGGGAACCAGTCCAAATTTCCTGGGCCACCACATTCCCTGGAGCATAAACCTGGAAGAGGACTCCCACCCCTTGCCATGAAGAGGATCCACACTTCCTTTCTCAGAAGTAACTGTCATGTCCAGTTAATGCCAAAGCCACCATCCCTGAATGCTGTGGAAGAAGACGCTGAGCTGCAATAAGCCTGACTTATTGTTCTTTTGTCATGACTGCTTTTCCTACAAGCTAAAAAAATCAAATTTCAAAAACTTAATGGGGAAATCGTTATTTTATTTTTTATTTATTTTGTTTGCTTTGCTTTTGTTTTTCAAGACAGGATTTCTGTGTGTAACAGCCCTGGCTTTCTTGGAACTCACTCTGTAGCCCAGGCTGGCCTTGAACTCAGAGATATGCCTGCCTCTACCTCACGAGTGCTGGGATTAAAAGTGTGCCCCGCTACTACCTGGTGGGTATTCGTATTTTAATTGGGAGATTTTCAGGCTCTTTCTCCAGAGAAAGGCAAAGTTCACTGTTAGAGATGCAGGAATGCATTGTTTAGTAGTGCAGAATAAAATCACATGTGAATTACAAGCTGGTCCAAGATGGTTTAGCTGAGATGTACTGACTGGTGTGAACTATCAGTGAGTCATGATGCCCATGCCCTTTTGCCCGCAGGAGCTTCAAGTGCACTGTGCAGAGGGTCAGGCCCTGCTGAACTCGGTACTGCACACCCGGGAGGATGTGATCCCATCAGGCATCCCCCAGGCAGAAGACAGAGTGTTGGAGTCCCTCCGTCAGGACTGGCAGGTTTACCAGCACAGACTGGCTGAGACCCGGACGCAGTTCAACAACGTGGTGAACAAACTGAGGCTGATGGAGCAGAAGTTTCAGCAAGTGGATGAATGGCTCAAGAGAATGGAGGATAAAATCAGTGTCAGGAGCGATTGCCAGAGTAGCCGATCCACCAAGGAGATACAGTTGCTTCAGATGAAGGTGCAATCCCAGGAAGTTCCCAAGCCTTGTCAAAGCAAATTGCCTTGCATAGCATGTAGTTTGTTTCATGAAAACATTTAGAAGTTGTCTGTCTGAGGTGGATGTCTTCCGAGTTTCCACTATGCTGATCTAGAACATTTAAAATAAATGAAATGGTTCTCCTTGCAACCATTACTTCTTTTTTTTATTTTTTTATTTTTCCATTCAAAAATTGACCTTTCCTCCCCTTCTCCCATTCCCATCCCACTCCCCCACTAACCCTCCTCCCTCCCCCTCCATTCTTAAGAGCAGGCAAGGTACCCTGCCCTGTGGGAAGTCCAAGGTCCTCCCCACTCCATCCCGGCCTAGGAAGCTGTGCATCCAAGTAAACTAGGGTTCCAAAAAGCCAATACATGCAGAAGAGACAGGTCCCAGTGCTATTATCCATGGCTTCTCAGTCCGTCCCCATTGGCAGCCACATTTAGAGAGTCTGGTTTGATCACATGCTCGTTCAGTCCCGGTCCAGCTGGATTTGTAGCCATTACTTCTTAGGTTCATCTTGGACAGACTATGGTTTGGTGCTGGGCCAGTGAGGTGGCTCAGCAGGTAAAAGTGCTTGTTGCACAACCTTATTACCTGAATCCGGTCCCTAGCACCTATACGGGAAGGATAGAACCACCTTAATGTTGTCCTCTGACCTCCACACACATGCAAGTGCACACACGTTAGTCAGTAAAGTTTAAAAACATGAAAAATTTTAAATAAAATAGTTTTGTCAAACTATTATATTCATTTTCCATGTCTACTGATTTCCACCATAGAAATATGAAAACAACAATCTCTTAAAATTATGGTTATGATATAAAAGGGATCTAATACAGTTCCATAAGTTAGTAGTCCATAACTAGCTTCTTTCTAATTTTTATATAAGTTCCTTGCACGCAGTCAAAACAATTTATAGGCCTTGGTAATTTGTTCTCATTACTCATTTAAACATTTTAAAACTGATTAAACTGCAAGGGAAGATATGAGACACTCTTTAAAAAGACATTTGTACCAAAGTATAATGTGTATAGGAAGGTGAGTAGTGAAACACACTCCAGCAATGCTGAAGCCCACATGGGCAGTCCATTTATATTGGGTTTCATGGTCTGAGTTGATGGGGATAACTGACCAGGTCTCTTCCTCAAGGAACAGGTTCCACCAAGATATGATTGGATTCATAGTCCAGAGCATTAACCATTATACCACAGAAGCTGGTGTTTAAAGGAAGGTGCCGAGAGTTATAGATACACAACCATTATCACGTTGTGACGTACTCTTTCACAAAGACTATATCTGACACATTTTCAGAATTCTATCTCAGAATAAATACATTCATAAACACGTGTGCAACTCATGTTCCCCTCAGATGGTACATACAGCGTCTGTCTGATTTAAGACTGTCCAGGACTGAGTTCCTTTTCCTCTGGTTCTGATGTCATTGCAGAAGTGGCATGAAGATCTGTCAGCACACCGAGACGAAGTTGAGGAGGTGGGGACCAGAGCACAGGAGGTCCTGGAGGAGAGCCATGTGAGGAGCAGGATGGGCAGCCAGGCCACCCAGCTGACCTCCCGGTACCAGGCCCTGCTGCTCCAAGTGTTGGTGAGCTGCCCCCTCCCTGGACATTTACAAGAGACCGCTGACATCATGAGCCTAAGTGGTCGTTACCAGCTCCTACTGAAGATGTCTGATTGCCCACAGCGGCCCTGGCCCTGGCCCTGGGGCTTTCGTCCGTGGTTCAGTCTTCTCTTTGCTTTCACAGGAGCAAATAAAATTCTTAGAAGAAGAAATCCAGAGTCTGGAGGAAACCGAATCATCCCTCAGCTGCTATTCAGACTGGTATGGGTCCACTCATAAAAACTTCAAGAATGTGGCTACCAAGATAGATAAAGTTGATGAAGTAATGATGGGGAAGAAGTTGAAGACATTGGAGGTAGGCAGACATCCTTCTGGCTCCGACCTCCCCTCATCCCCTCATGATCCTCTGCCACTGGGTGGATCTAGAAGCATGTGTCTGTTCCTGACTCCAAGCTGCTTATGGCCTTCAACTCATCATTTTAATCCAAATATGGTTATACATGCTTTAAGGCCAAAGCTGATTCCACTGATGTGTGAGGCATAGTCACATGAATGGCCCATGGGCAACTGTCCGCCATGTCTTAAGTTGACAAATCCTGACGGTTAGATCTTAAACTCACATCTAGGTGTATTAGCAGACTAGTAAACAAAATCTTTTGGGATGAAAGTTTGCTGAGGATAAAATACACATCGGATTCCTTTTTAAGTCTCTGACTTGAAAATGGTATATTGATCAAGATTTAAATCCTGTGTTGAATTAAAGAAAGGAGCTTCAGATTCCTTGATAGGTCCAACCTGGAAAAAAAGCTTCAAAAACTTATTTTAAGGGACTACAGAATGATTCCAAATAGAATCTGAAAACTTTTATTTGCAAAAAAAAAAAAAAGAAAGAAATTAAGATCCACACTGCATTTGCTTTGTGATGTCTAGTTTTACATCAACACAAGCTAAAGTCATCTGAGGTGAGGGAATCTCAATGGAGAAAATAAGCTGTAGGTAAGCCTATAAGGCATTTTCTCAATTAGTGATCAGTGGGGTAGAGCCCAGCCCATTGTGGGTGGTGCCATCCCTGGGCTGGTGGTCCAGGGTTCTATGTTACAGTAGGCTGAGCATCAGTTGCTGCTTCCTGGTCTGCCCTCCCTACTTTCGGTGATGAGCTGTTATACAGAACCGAGTGAAACAAACCCTTACCTCTTCAAGTTGCTTTTGGTCATTTCGCAGCAATAGTAACCCACTTTCTTTCTCAGGTTTTATTAAAAGACATGGAGAAGGGCCACAGTTTGCTGAAATCAGCTCGAGAGAAAGGGGAGAGGGCTGTGAAGTTCCTGGAGGAAAATGAGGCTGAGGAACTGAGGAAGGAGATCCACGGCTACATGGAACAGCTGAAGGACCTGACTGGCACTGTGCGGAAGGAGCACATGAGCCTGGAGAAGGGCCTTCACCTGGCCAAAGAGTTCTCAGATAAGTGCAAAGTGCTGACCCGATGGATGGCAGAATACCAGGAAATCCTGCACACGCCCGAAGAACCCAAAATGGAACTGTATGAGAAAAAGGCACAGCTATCCAAATACAAGGTAGTCCCTTGTGACCTACTAACACATGTGTGTGGACATCAGGCCAGGACTGAATGGGAGAGAGTCTATTCCTAAAGTCTTCACCTACACAGGTGCTGAAGGGTATCCCTATATATCCTCTTTGCTGCTGGTTTATGCAGCTATAGTGTTATAATAAGGCCACTTGTTTGTTTTGGCCGTTTGGCAGCTCAGAACCAAAATAATCACACAGAAACCATATTATTTAAATCACTTCTTGGCCCATTAGTTCTAGCTTCTTATTGGCTAGCTCTTACATATTAATTTAACCCATCTCTAGTAATCTGTGTATCACACGAGACTGTGGCTTACCGGGTAAAGTTTCCAGCATCTGTCTCCGGTGGGGCTACATGGCTTCTCCCCACTATAGTTGGTGAAACATACTACTTTGGCATGATTCTTCCTATTAGGGGCTAATATTCAAAAGTTAATATAGTCAATCAACATACCTTTGTGATACAGATATATGGATCTTCTCAAGGGTGTTCAACACACAATCAAGGGCCTCATGTAGCTGAAGAGCCCACCACAAAATCATCAGTTCAAAAATCTTATGAAATACTTTTGCAAGTTTTATTCCCTGTAGCTTGACTACATGGTTCTCAAATGTGACCTTGGTCACTGATATCACATCTATCCCAATATAGTCACTTCGGATCTTTCCTTGGTTCCCTAGTCCTAGAATCTAACTCACAGAAAATTGATAATGATATAGCATGGTTTAAAGACAATGATATCTAACTGACCAATTAGAAGGAATATTGTATGATTTTTTTTCTTTTTTTTTTTCTTTTCTCTTTTGGCTCTTTGAGGGTCCACCATCCTGCTAAAATAAATCCCACACGGAGGCTTATTCTTGGTGATGGCCTTACCTTGGTTTGTTTCTTGTCAGCCTTTCTTAATTTAACCCACAACTCCTTTTGCCTCTGGGCTTTTTCCTTTTCTTACTGCTGTCTATCTTACTTCCACACTTACTCTGTGACTGGTTGTGTGGCTGGGCGTCTGGCTCCAGATGTTCTCCTCTCCTTGTTCTCTCATTCCTCCTTCTCATCCTCGTTTCTCCTTCTAAATATACTCTCTGCCTGCCAGCCCTGCCTATTCTTGCTCCTGCCTCGCTATTGGTTGTTCAGCTCTTTATTAGACCATCAGGTATTTTAGTCAAGCACAATAACACAGCTTCACAGAGTTAGACAAATGCAGCATAAACAAAAGCAACACACCCTAAAACAATATTCTACAACAGGTAAACACCAGGGAATTTGGTTTCTGGAGGATCAGTAATACATTCTAGAGATACAGAGGAGATATAAACAGGTAGAGAAAGTGAGAGATTTCACCTGCTCAGACTTTCAAAATAATCACCAAAATTGCCTTCCACTTACATGTGATGTATTGTCACAGATGCCTTAAACATTTCTGCCCACTTAACTAAAGAAAATCAGGCATAGATCAAGATAGAAAGACATATATACATATACATACGTGTGTGTGTGTGTGTGTGTGTGTGTGTGTGTGTGTGTGTGTGTGTGTGTGTGTGTGTGAAATTAATGACTCAGTACCTTGACAAAGTTGTAGGCCATCGGGGTTTGATAAATGGCCCTGAAGGATTTAGCAACAGTCTTTAGGAATGACAATATGCAGGCTCACTCCCAAACTGCTTCTCGAGAAGCTACTGGCATTTCTAGCTACGATGCTGTACCTGGCCTCCCCTCCAGGCCTGGCAGCTTGACACTGAAGATGTACTCATGAGAATCCCCCCCTCTCCTCCCCCAATTGGGATTGAGTTTTTAGTGTAGTTAAGTATGTTTTGAACCTGGCTTAGCAAGTGCTGGGCGTTTTCTACCTAGGTCCAACTCTAATTCAAGCTGCACAGATGTCATGATCTCTGAACTGAAAGACGCTCCCTTTTGTTGACCTTTGTTTCTGCAGAAAGTAATGAAGTGGGAGGCAGAAATATGAGCTGTGTTCAATTTCTCTAAATGACAATTTTTCTATTTTTCTCCTCCATGCAAGGCCATTACATGTGCTTTCCCCCCCTCTGTATAATAATGTAAAATAGCACGAGCTATGGCTAAGTATTCTCTTTTTAATGCTTTGTACTTCATTGATTCAATAAATATTTGCCAGATACTTCTCTGAAGCAGTTGGTGTCGTGGCTACCACAGGCACCTGTGTATTTTCTCCTTGTTCACCCCAATGAAGTGGCTGCTTTTCCTTCTTGTCTCTATGACTCAAGTCACTACAGCAAATGGTGCTGTCCCACGAGCCATCTGTGAACTCGGTGCGAGAGAAGGGCAAGGCACTTCTGGAACTGGTACAGGATCAGACGCTAAAGGACAAGATACAGAAACTTCAAAGTGACTTCCAGGACCTCTGCAGCATAGGAAAGGTGAGGAGGGGGTGGCACTGAACATGCCGACTGCTCAGGAGGTGACAAAGCCTGCTTCTGTCCCCTCTACTATAGACTTTTGAGGACTGGCATGGGTCAGAGGCACATTGACAGCTGATTTTCCTATTCCTGATAGTTTTCTACATAATTCATTTCCTATTAGATGCTGAAGAGGGAACCCATGCCCTTGACTGTACTATCCATACACTACACCTAAGCTGCATCCTAGCCCCATCCTGGTAGTTTTCTGACTCAGTTCAGTCTGCCTAGCTTCCGAGTTACCCTAGACGTTTTTAAATAGAACACAATTCTGAGAAGGTCTTAGGCTCAAAAGTCAGCTCTGACACATGCCTGGTTTCGCAGGAGCACGTCCTCAATCTGGAAGCTAAAGTCCGAGACCACGAAGACTACAACTGTGAACTCCAAGAGGTAGAAAAGTGGCTGCTGCAGATGTCCAGCCGCCTGGTGGCACCTGACCTCCTGGAGGCCAGCAGCCTGGAGACCATTACCCAGCAGCTTGCCCATCACAAGGTACAGCTGATCTCGCCACACGGTGGCTTTGACGGCCCTGACTCTGTGTATGTGTCCACATGTGTCTGTGTATATGTGCTTGTGTGTACATACGTGTGCATATGCATGTGTGAACATGTGTGTCTTCAAGTGTAGCTCTGAATTATGACTGTGTTTCAAGAACCTCATGTGAGCCTCACATGCAGCTGACAATTTAGAGCCACTGAACTTGATCCTTGGGAGACTAAAGATTACTCAGCTTGGGCAAATACATACCCCCAGTCTTTTTCTGTTGTTTTATTATGGTTATGTCTGTAGGTTGAGGTAAGAGAACAGCTGTGGAGTCTTATGTGGGTTCTAGAAGTCAAACTCTGAGGTCATCATGCTTATGAGACTTGGAAAAAATGTCTGCCACATCGTTCTAGTTAAAACAGTTACACAGCTCTTTCTTAGGGACTTCCTATGTCAGTTGGTACTTGAACTTGTAATGAAAGGTTTGCCACATTTAAGAGGACAAGATTAAAAAACACAAGTTTCCTGTTTCAGGAATAAACTCTGGTGTCTAATGAGTATGAATGTTGAAGGAAGGTTATATATTGTTGGCTTTTTGTTTTGTTTAACTCTGGCTTTTTTGGGCTCTTTTAGGGGCCCCTCACCCAGCTCTCAAATATATCATACATGGAGTCTTACTCATATAAAACACCTGGCCTTGTCTTGGGTTATCTTGTGAGATCACGCTCAGTGTGTGCGTGTAGGCCTGGGGAAGCTGGAATGTGTTGGGATCCTCTGGGAGCTGGAGTTCAAGCTGGTTGTGAGTCACTTCGTGTAGGTGATGGAAACTAAACCAGGGTCCTCTACAAAAGTGTTTTGCCTACGTGTATGTCTATGCACCATGCCAGGTCCCTGTGGAGACAAGATGAACTTTGTCAAATCCCCTGTGACTAGAGCTACCATGTACTGGGAATTAAACTTGGGTCCTCAGAGTAGTCAGTGCTCTTCCTCTTCCTCTTATTTTATATTAAACAAAATTTATTTTAAAAAAAGATTATTCAGCTCTTAGCACGTGGCTTCTGAACACGTTGCATGTGGTTGAGCTCATAGATTTTTTTTTTTTGTCTTGGAATTTAGTCTGCATGGATCATTTAGCAAAGGATGAGATTCCTTCTACTTTAGAAACACAGGACTGGGACTCAGTCTGCAGTCTGGGCCAGCCACATATCCTTCCTAACTGGGACCTGAGCCTCTCTGGGGCAGTTGTCCCAATCTTGTCTCACCTCATACCTGTGCTGGAAACCCTAGGGAATGGCGTTTGTGCAAGCTCTTTGTGAGCCGCCAAGGGCAACACTGAGGGCAGACATTCTTATCTTTGCAGGTCTGTGTTCTTAGTAATTACACATACTACTGACAGATGGCATGTGGACCATTTTATAGAATGAGCTGCTCTGATCTTAATGAGAAATAATTTTATCAGTGATGTAAATCAATACCCTGTGGCGTGCCATGAAGACAAAGCCTCTTTGCCAGAAGAAAATTTTCCACCTCACAAATAGGAGCAGAAAATCAACTACTAATCAATGACCAGTTTTCTCTGAACATGCTGGGTCTCATTTGATCCTAGAAGCTAAATAGGGTCAGGTGTACTCAGTACATGGATGGGAGACAAGCAGCTATTATGCTGATATTGGCAGGCTAAAAAAACATGCTTTCCTGTTTTGCATCCTGTTGCTGTGGCAACTACCATGACCAAAAGCAACCTGGGAAGGAAAGGATTTATTTCGCCTTACAGCTTACAAAGGGTGGGGGTTCAGTGCAGGGACAGAAACAGAGACCATGTAGGATGCAGACGACTGCCTTGCTCACTTTTTGTTTAATATCCACTCACCCAAGCCCACTGGACAAAGGAAAATGCAGAATCTCTGAGGGCCCAACCATGATTCCATTATGTAGAGATGTATCCCACCAGGCACTGTTGTGTTGGAATGTGCCACTTGCCATTAGCATTGTGTGACTTATTATGTCTCTAACCTCATTTGACAAGCTGGCTTCTTGCTCCCTGAACAATCTGTGAGCATGCTCATGGATAATGAATATGAGAAGATCTGTGGGGCCCGAAGTCCAGAAACACATTCAAAACTGGGAGGTTTGGTCATTTACTGCTAGGTTACCTTGATATGACCTTTCTGGGCTTTAGTCCCTCATCCGCATGGCCATGGCTTATTTATAATTTCCAGACTACAGTGGACAATTAACTGTAAGCATGATAGTTATTTTTATTCATCTAAATATTACTGGGTGTAAAATATATATTATTACAGAAACTAGAACAGTAAGTAAATTAAATAATATATCATCTGAGGTTAAAAATGAAAACAAAAACAAAAAAAACATGCCTAGATTCTAACATACAGACCTGACACACAGGTGGACATCTTTTACCCCGGCTGTGTGGCCGTAGCAGTGCCTCTCTGAGGCCACCTGTGGACACACTGTAGTCCTAAAGTCACTTCACTGTCACGTGACTGAGCCACAGCTCATTCACTTTTCCCATTGGTGGCTTCCTGAAACACTCATTTGCTTTTTAACCTAATGCATCACCAAGATAAATCACAAAATCTTTTAAATGGTTTATTAGACAATAAAATGAGATCTTAAACGTGATGCCCAGTAAAGAGGTTGTTGCAAGCTGGAGATGGAATCCTGGGAGTTCTCTGCCTCCTCTGTTGCAGGCGATGATGGAAGAAATAGCAGGCTTTGAAGACCGCCTGGATGACCTTAAAACCAAAGGCGACACTTTGATCGGCCAGTGTCCAGACAACCTGCAAGCGAAGCAGAAACAGAGCGTGCAAGCTCACCTGCAGGGCACGAAGGACAGCTACTCAGCCATCTGCAGCACAGCCCAGAGGGTGAGTGCGCTGGAGTGTTCCACACAGTGATGAACTGAAGAGGAAGGCTAGGTTTTCGAAAATGGGGTCAGTGCCTAAATCTTTATAGTGGCTTTGGTGTTTCGTAAGAAGACAGAGTTCACAACCAAACATGCATGTCGGGCCTCTGCTCCGTGTGAGGGAGCTTGGAAATTAGACATCCACTTCCATCCAATCCTTTTAAGAAAGGATTAATTATTAAAACATATTAGGCTCAGGATGTAGCTCACTTTGCAGCATGTCTATTTAGCATGCACAATGCCTGGGGTCTGATCCTCAGCACATTTGAACCAAGAGTGGTGTCACATGACTGTAATCTTAGCACTATAGAAATAGAGGTCACAGGATCTGAAGGTCATAGTCACCCATACTACACTACATTGCTAGTTCCATGTCAGCCTGGGTGGCATATAACCTGTCTCAAACAAAACAAAACAAAAGATAGAAGCTGTTCAGAAATTGGGTGCATTGACTCTTGCCTAGAATCCCTACACTTAGAAGATTGAGGCAGGATAGTTGGGAAGAGTTCGAGGCCATGGTAGGCTTCAAAGTGAGACCTTGTCTCAAAGCAAGCAAAAGGAAAACTTATATTGGCAGTTTTTATCTTTTTTTTTTTTTACACACAATCAAAACTCCCCCATAGTTTGCTATTTATTATGAAGCACTAAAATAAATGCTTTTTCTTTCTTGTTTTTTTTTTCTTTTGTTTCTCTGTAGCTTTGGGGCCTATCCTGGAACTAGCTCCTGTAGACCAGGCTGGCCTCGAACTCACAGAGATCTGCCTGCCTCTGCCTCCCGAGTACTGGGATTAAAGGCGTGTGCCACCACCACCCGGCAATAAATGCATTTTCATTCTCACCATTCATTAATTTTTAACATTTGGAGGTCTAGTTTCCTACTCTGAATATTTTTGGGCACTTGCATAAAAATTGGAAACATGAAGTAAGTCCATGTCAGTTTGGAATTGTACTTTAATGGATATATTTCCACAAAAACTTCATTTTCAATGCCATAGAAGTAGATCTACAGTAAATAAGAATTGTTCTTTTTTTATTTATTATTTATTATGTATAAATATTCTGTCTGCGTGTATGCCTGTAGGCCAGAAGGGGGTACCAAACCTCATTACAGATGGTTGTGAGCCACCATGTGGTTGCTGGGAATTGAACTCAGGACCTTTAGAAGAGCAGGCAATGCTCTTAACCGCTGATAACTAGTATTGCAAACAAGTTGATTTCTATTGTTGTAGGCATTTGGTTTTTGGTTGCTTTGGTAGTGGTGGTGATGAGCTTTGTTTTGTTTGTTTGTTGTTGTTTTTGAGACAGGGTCTTGCTATGTCACCCTGGCTGGCATAGAACTCACTATGTGGACAAGGCTAGCCTCCAGCTTTCAGAGATCTGCCTGTCTCTCCCTCCAGAGTGCTGGACCTAAGCGTGTATCTCACCATCCCAGCTACTGTAGAATTTTTAAATACTCTCAAATGTTTCTGTTCTTAAATTATTACATTAGGCTAGCCAGGCGGAACTAAATGGAAACACTGGGAAGAGAGACTGATCTGTGTTTCTAATGAGAGAAATGACAGAAATTGTAGATGATGCCATTGGTTCCTTAGACTGGAAAAATTCACCTTGATAACATAATCATTTTTTTCTTTTAAAACCACATACTACATTACATTGGCCTGCCTTGAGCTCATTTTATAGACCAAGGTAGCCAAGTTGATCAAATGATTGAAAATGGATTGATTGACTAGTCATATCAGAAAAACATAAATAAATGAATCTCAATTGTGGTTCCTTTAATTGTTTTTAGATTTCTTTCTTTTATGTGTATGAGTGCTTTGTCTGGATGTAATGTGTACAGTACCTGAGGAGAGCAGAAGGGGCTCTTAGCCCCTTGGAACTGGCATTACAAATGGCTATGAGCAGTCTTGTGGTGCTAGGGACCAAACCTGGGGCCTCTGGGAGAGCAACTGCTCTCAACCATCAAGCCATCGCTCCAGTCCCTGGTCTGTGGTTCCTGAATATAGCTTCCATGGTGGAATGTGTGTCCCAAACTCCTCTACTTCTCTGTGCACTATTATTTATTTATAGCAAAAGCATCAGAGTTAGAGAAGTTTGGTTGTCTTTTAAAAATGGTGATTCATTGCTTTTTATTTTTAGCTCCTAGTTTAAACAAAAACTCCACTATTTATAATACAGAAAGAAGCTTTGGGAACCTCTGGTTTATGTTCTCATTTATTTCGATGACTTCGTGTGCTCTAACACATTTTATTCCTTATATGAACAATGGGTCTCTTATATATGACGTTGTTATATGTGGATAGATATAGGAATTATAAAGCGGGCTGTAGCCAATGAATTTGTATCAAATTTTGGAACACTTTCGATCATGTTAGATGTACATGGTGCTAGGGAGTCCTGAGGATTTAAGCGGCCTGCTCCTCAGGCTTATTCAAGTAGAGTGATGTTTGTAGAGACAGAAGTCAGCTCTAACATCTTGGCCCCATTCTGCCTCAGGTGTACCGCAGTTTGGAATATGAACTTCAGAAGCATGTCAGCCGGCAAGACACCCTGCAGCAGTGCCAGGCGTGGATCTCTGCAGTCCAACCAGACCTGAAGCCCAGCCCGCAGCCACCTCTGAGCAGGGCAGAAGCTGTGAAGCAGGTAGTGGAGTCTGGGAAGTTTATTTTCCTTATGAGTCATTCATTCATTACTCTGCTGGTTTCTAGGAGCAGCAATGTATCAGTGAAGCCTGACCTCATAATCTGTGTTCTAACACAGGCAGGTGGACCTGTGGAATAGAAAGAATATGGTCCTTTTCCAAAGCTCAACTCTAAGACCTTATCAGTAGGTGGCTATTGGCTCCATCACTTAATTTCTCTGAGCCTGAGTTCTCTCCTATGTGAAATGATGCTTGTAAGTACAGCTGTTACTCAACATGCAGGAAGAGTTGGTTTCAGGGACCCTGTGGATACCACAATATGCAGGTGTTCAATCCCTCGTTGGAAATGGTGTGTGTGATATCAGCAATGAACTTACTCATGCCCGCCCAGCTTCTTCACACCCTCTATAGATTATTCTGAACACCTCATGCAATATAGTCTCACAAAAATGAGATAGCTGCTATGAAGTTGTGTAGGCAACCATGATGAGGACATATGTCTGTGCATCTTCACGACAGATGCAATTTTGGTTCTTTTCAATGCTCTCAGTGGACTGAGCGTGTGGGTACAGAATCTCGGGCTAGAGGACCAGCTGTGCACATAGTTCTGAACTCTGCTGAAATCCAAATGTCATCTCACAAAGGAAGCTGAGCTGTAAACAGAAAAGCAATGCTTTTAATCTGCAGGCTTATAGTCATGCTACAGAAACTTCCTTAGGATATGAAGAAATATTTTAAAACCTTTGTGCTTAGCGGATTAACATGCAGGGCAAATCTTGTGAGAAATTATCATAGAGGAATTTGGTTGTGATTGTTATTACTGCCTGATGAAGTAATGGGATCAACTAAAAATTTCAAATTTCTTACTTCAGAGATCAATATAACACGCTTGCTCATTTAGTCCTCATAAAGAAAGCGCCTTTTTATTCCATTCCAGTGTGAGCTGGCTTAAATGATTTATGCTATTTAAGTCATGAAAAAGTTCACATCAGTGCACACATCATATTTTGGAAAGCACCATATCAGAAAAAAAATTTGCCTTTTTTTAAGCCAAGAAAAATTAATTAAAGGCTACTTATATTCTGAGTTTTTCAATTTTACAGTCTGTATTGAGTATTAAACGACACAAATCAGTGAGGGTCCTCATGGCTTTCTTGCAGATCCTCAGATTACACCTTTTCTGTCCTCTCTTACCCCTCCCCTGCTGCCGTTCATTCCTAAGAGCCCACATTTACTCTCAAGTCCACTTTTCCACTCTCTAAATTACATGAATGAGAAAAACCATGATGCTTGTCCCTTTTAGTCTGACTTGTTTTGCTTAACGTGTGGTCTTCAGTTCCATCACTCTGCTCCATGGCAGAGCAGTACGTCTCCATCAAGTCCCTTGTCCACATTTCTTCCCACTGTAAGCTTCCTTGAGTCACTCCTTCTCTGTGTGGGCCTTTACTATGGGTGTATTCTATTTAAAACACTCCAAAATAAATTTTTCTCCTTTGTTCCCACCAAAAAAGTGTTTCTCACAATGGCCTTCTGCCAGAACAGGGCAGGATTCACTGTGCTAACCAGGAGGCCCCCACTAACCTTGCTCAGTTTTTGAGTGTGCAGCTCTGTGCCCCACTGCCCTCCTGCAGCCTTTCTGTATATGCCTGCCACCTACTTGAAAGAAGCCGCAGAAGAGAAGTCGAGGCTGTGGGCCATCTGGATCTGAGACACTGAAGACGAAGGAATTTTGTTTTGTCAATTTCCTTTCTGTTCTTTCTTTGTTTTGTTGCAGCTCGTTAATGTTTTCCTTGCTGCATGCTGTCTTTGTGCCAAGCTGTACAGGCCTCTCACAGTTGTCTAGTATAGACATGGGGCTGGAGCACTCCACTACTGAGGACTCCACACAGAGGCAGATTCAGAGTTAGGCTTTGACCAGCATCTGCCCTGTGGCCCCAAGTTGTATTTTGACCCTCCAATACCTCTCCTGTAGCAAGCACTCTGTAAACACATACCAGCAACTCTCCCTGTAACCACAAGAGACTGGCACAATGATTCAACCCCATTCAGAATTAGATGTTTTTATAAGGGATAGGACAGGAATTGGAGAGATGAGAAGTATACCAGATTATTTATCTTGGAAGTTAATGCTAGCAATGATAACCTGTAGCTGTCTCTACTGGTTAGGTATAAGTAGCTTTATTAATCACAAAGTAAATCATTGACCTTTAAATTACAAGTGTTTTAAAAACTCAAATCTTGACAGCTTATTCTCTTATCATTTGTAAATGTTCATCTATCTGGGCTATGGGTCAAGACCAGGGTCCACAGGACATGGGGTGATGCTGCTCATACTGGTTACTGATTGGTAAAACCACCAGTCACTTTGCACATTGGATACCCAAGGCACTGCTCACTTGGTGGGAAGTAGATCAGTATTTGTTACAATACAGTCCTCTGTGCTCTCCATTGCTGTATGTGTCCTCTGTAGACTGCTCAATCCATGGTAAAAGTAGCACTCAGGCCAAGGCCTGGTCACGATTCTTCTAATGCCATTCCATTAACCTTCAGCATCAATTCCAAATTTTATTCCACGGCTGACGAATAGGCTGTAATCACAATTTCCCAAACAAAGGGAGACTTGAGGTAGTGAAGAGTTTACTTTTTAAAATCTGCTGAGACTGGAGCGGTGGTCTAGACTTGGGTGACATCATATTACCCCCAACCCCAGAGTCATTCAGCCATGATGAAGCACATAGTCAGACGCCATGATTAATAGTGGTTGGGATGCTGTTGGTACTGAGCATCTCACAGTGTAAAGGACCGACCTCCCTCAAAGAGCTATTTGCCTCAGTTATCAATGGCTCTGGAATTGGAGACTGTTGAGTAGAGGCAGAAACCAGAACACTGGGATGTTCGGCTTTTTTCCTTTAACATGGTGGCTTCCTGTTCCATCTATTCGCCGTCACAGAGCATACTTTCATTTTTCCTTAGAGCAGAAGGAGACTCCACGGTGGGGACGCAGCATGTTTTCTTTAGACTGTGAGCTTCCTTGAGCCCTTTGTTGTTGTCTGCTTTTTACTGCAGTTGTAATTAATTCCCTATAAGAGCTCCCAGGATTTGGTGTCTATCACTCCCCTGACCTCTGCTCTGTTCCCTCTGCTCCAGCCTTTGTACCTAGTGTCCACCTGTGTAAACTGTTCTTACCCTGTTTGATGGCTTGCTTCCTGAATATGTTCAGATCCAATCCTCTGAACAGTCTTGGGGATACGCTGCTGTGGAGTAGCAGGGCTTCCTCCACATAATCCTGTCTCCAGCTTTTCTTTCCCACATGCTGTTTAGCACAACTACGCCAAATATCTGCGGACATATTACCTTGTCTGTCCTTAGAAGAACACCAGTTCCATGATGGCCTACATTGTGTTGTGTGGACTATTTTATACCCAGTATCTAAAACGTATTCTCCCTCAATGATCCGCCTCTGGAAAGAGACCCATGTTTCTGTGTTTCTATAAAGAAGTGGAAAAAATCTACTTGCATAAGTCCCTCTCGGAATCTGTAAAGGAAAGACCAGGTTACGACCTTCTTGCTGAAGAAGGAACCCCAGCCATATCGCTCCAGCGAAGCTTCCCAGCTCACCCTGACTGTGGTCTCGTCTCCACGCTCTGCACAGCATGTGAATGAGCAGAGAAGAGAAGGCTGCGACTTCTTTTCCTGATATAAAAAGGAAGCACAAATGCTGCGAGAAAATCTGGAAAGACTGGAGACAAGCCTTGGGTTTTCCCCTTTCCCAGACCACGCAGACGGCTTTAATTATAATGCGAACCAGATGGTGGACAAACAGATCCGCCAGTGTGTTTGGAATTCTCCCCATGAGTCACAGATATATTTCAGGACAGTGGTGAAAATACTGGCAAAGCAAGACGGTGCCTGAAATATCAATAAAATCCTCCCAACCGCACAGTTTGCTACCTAAACAGTGCACTCCTCTAATTGACTTTGACAAATACATTCTTTTTTCTTTCAGGTCAAACACTTCAGAGCTTTGCAAGAGCAGGCAAGGACCTACTTGGATCTCCTTTGCTCCATGTGTGACTTGTCAAACTCCTCAGTGAAAAACACCGCCAAAGACATCCAGCAAACAGAACAGCTGGTAACAGCAAAAAGTTGCATGATCACAGCAAATTGTCTGTTTGGTTATGTTCTCTTCTTCAAATCTTCTTCGAAGGCTGTCAGGTTTAAAGAGAATGTTTCCTGGGCTAGTCCTGCTATGATCCTCTTAGATCATAATAATGAGTTAGTATACGAATGTTAGCCATCATAAAAATGGAAGTGTGTACTAATGTAGTGTAATCACAGCTGAATTGTTCAGTCTCCTCAACCCCTGCCATCTGTACGTTCCCCAGTCTAATGACCAGCTTCTTGCTATTTTCATATTCTCTCCCACCTTTTTGTCGCTCCTTTCTCCTTTAAGTAATACTCAGCCTGGAGAAGCCCCTGCCCTCGCTTCTTTGTATCAGGCCTGCCATGGGCTAGTGCTTAAATCCTCCCGAATGGTGATAGCATCTAAGTATCTTAAATAGACACAATACAACAAGTTATACACTTCCCAAAGCCAGCAAATCAGACCAAAGAACTATCGGAAACATTAATAAGGCAATGTGGAGCAGTGTGGAGCAGTCTGTGATCCCACAGCTGGGCGGGGTCCGGGAGGTTGAAGCAGAAGGGCTGTCAGGACCTTCGGGCCATCCTAGCCTGTATGATTCCCTGTTTTAAAAAAATCAAACCCTCAGAGTTTTACGAGACGAAGACAAACGTGTTAGAGATGTAAGCCTTTCTTAATTACTCCAACCCAATTTACCAATCAAATAATGTATCTCCTGCTCAGCCTGATGGGAAAAGCTCTTGGGGTGGCTTTTGATCTCAGACACTGTTAAAATTTCTTGGATCTTCACATCACTGATTAAAATCACATGGGAGAACTCTTAGACGTTTTCATTCTTTAGAACTCTTCAGCCTAAAGGAAGGCTGCTTTTCTGGTCTAGCTGAGTGGAGCATGCGCACAGTGCTGGGTTTGGCCGGCGGACCCCCTGACAACCCACACCTCAGCCACCGAGCAGAGATGCGTCCATGGGAACTGATGCCATGTCACTGTGCTTTCCCCAGATTGAACAAAGGCTGGTCCACGCCCAGAACTTGACTCAAGGCTGGGAAGAAATCAAGCACCTGAAGGCCGAGCTCTGGATTTACCTGCAGGACGCTGACCAACAGCTGCAGAACATGAAGAGGAGGCATGCGGAGCTGGAGCTGAATATCGCCCAGAACATGGTCTCTCAAGTCAAGGTGGGAGCTACCGTCTGCCCGAGGGGCATAAGGGTGGCCAAGAACAGAGCAAAAGATGCAATGGACTCCATACATTCATTTCCATATGCCCGGGTTTTGTGAGCCCTCAGACACCAGGACAGCCACCTAAGGAATAGGAGTATGGGCAGCAAACAACCATAGGTTGAACACAATGACACACACTTGTAGCCCACCATACCTGAAGGCTAGGGAAGGAAAACGGCTTGAGCCCAGGAGATCAAGATTAGCCCAAGAAATGTAGCAAGACCCTGCCCCAGTAAGTAAATAAATAATATTTCATGACAATCTCAGAGTCCTACATGGCCGTTTTCATATGAAACATTCACTGTTGGCAGGCACCACAGTGACCTTTAGCCTAGAGAACTGGGGGACTGCTGTTTATAAACATGAGGCCTCATTGTTCAGTTTTGCTTTTTGTTTGTTTGTTTTTGTTTTTGTTTTTCAAGACAGGGTTTCTCTGTAGCTTTGGGGCCTGTCCTGGAACGAGCTCTATGGACCAGGTTGGCCTCAAACTCATGGAGATCCACCTGCCTCTGCCTCCCGAGTGCTGGGATTAAAGGCATGCTCCACCACCGCCCAGCCATTGTTCAGATTTTTATTGCTATACAACTACAGCTGTAGGGATGTAAACCCATTTGTTAAATGTGTAACCCTTGTCAGGCGGTGGTGGCACGCGCCTTTAATCCCAGCACTCGGGAGGCAGAGGCAGGCGGATCTCTGAGTTTGAGCCTGGTCTATAAGAGCTATTTCCAGGACAGGCTCCAAAGCTACAGAGAAACCCTGTCTCAAAAACAAACAAACAAACAAAAAAAATGTATAGCCCTCATATGCAATTAATTTAAATACAACAGAAATCTAATTTATAATCTATATAATGTATATACTCAAGAATTGTTATCAGAATATTAGCTTGATTGGAAAGAGGATCATATTTTAAACAAACCTTAAGATTGTGTTTCTTTAATGATGAGTTATTTATATTTTCTATTTGTAACTACTATTTGTAACTACAAAATAAAAAGAATAGAGGGATCCCGAATTAAATTTATCTTTTTTCCATAAAAAGCATTAATCTTTTTAATTTAAAAGTAGTTTCTTTTATTGGTTTTTGTTTTTTGAGACAGGGTTTCTCTGTGTAGCTCTGGCTATCCTGGAACTCACTCTGTAGACCAGGCTGGACTGGAACTCACAGAGATCCACCTGCCTCTGCCTTCCAGGCACTGGGATGAAAGGTGTGCACCCCCACCGCCTGGCTTAAACACTTTTTCATGCAATATATTTTGAGGAAATTAAGCTCTTACCTCAAGGAAACACACTTTTAGATTTTGTTTGTACTTCTCAAAATAATACAAAGCAAGGAAGGAAGTATCCAAGTTCCTCTATTCTTCCTCAGTTGGGAATTAATGTTCACCAGAAATAATGGTGATTTTCAAATTTTCTGGGTTTTTTCTAACTATATTTAAAGGTAATGTATCTGTGTTTCAGCCTGTTTATGTTGTCATCCCCAGGATTTTGCTACACAGCTGCAGAGCAAGCAAGCCTCCATGAGCACCATCATAGAGAAGGTGAACTCATTGACAAAGAGCCAGGAATCTCCTGAGCACAAGGAAATAAGCCACCTGAATGACCAGTGGCAAGATCTTTGCCTGCAGGCTGACCAGCTGTGTGCACAGAGGGAACAGGACCTTCAGAGAAGCAGCCATTACCATGACCACATGGAGATTGTTGAAGCCTTTCTTGAAAAGTTTACTACAGAATGGGATAACCTGGCCAGGTAGCAGAACTCACCCAGTGGGTCACCATGATGCTGAGTTAGAAGTTAGTAGAATATCACTAAGATCCTAATGTTGAGCAGTGGTGGACAGGGGAGCTTCCTGGTTTAATTTAACACTAACTAGCAAAAAGCAAGAGAGACGCATTTGTCTGTGGTCTCAGACACTATTCCAAAGACAAGAACTGAATGTTGTCACCTTGTTTAACTGTCAGTCATTGATTGCCATCCATGACTTCAGAGTGGATCCATCTTGAACCTCCATGGCCCAGAAGTTTCTCTGCAAGTCTGTCAAGTCCCTGAGCTACATATATTCAAGTGGTTTAGTCATGTTTGGTCACTGTATAACAAATTTTTGTTATTGCTCTGATCAAGTATTATTTAGGCTCAGAGTTTGGGGGAATGCAGTCCACCATAGAGGGAAAGATGAAGGGCTAGGCATCCCCACAGCGGCAAGGGTGTGTCTGGCCTATGACTTCGTGGAACAGGAAGCCGAGAGCAGACAGAAAGCAAACTGGGTTATATACCCTCAAAGCTTGTTCTGGTGACCTGCTTTCTCTAGCAAAGCTTCACATTTACAACTCTCCAAACAACAGCGCCACCAACTGGGTGCTAAGTATTCAAACACATGAGCCTATGGGGGGCATTTCAGTTTTAATCCACATCAGTCATGTTCTAGAGAATTATTTTGCCATTCATTTAAATTATGCCCTTTGAGATGCCTGGTCCTTGAATCCCTCACAGCTTTTATTCCTTAAAAATTAAGTGCCTGCCTTCTACACACACACACACACACACACATACATGCTAGTATATTATATGAAAATATCCCATGTTTTTGAACACTACAATTACTAAAAAATAAAATTCTTATATAACCTATTAGGTTTTTATGATATAAAATGCCAAAATTATTCTAGAAGTTGGTAGATCATGATGATGTTTTATAGTTTGTTTATTTTGGCATACCATTTTCTCATTTTTACTCTTTCTTGATGTTCAGCCCTTTGCTGTTTTTTTTTAAATAAATGCAGTTATTATCAGCCAATCCTCCCCATATATTTGGCTTATATTAATTCTATAAGTACCTTAAACCTAATATATCCAAAACCAAATGCAATCATAATACCAACAAGCCTGATTTCTCATACTTCAGAACTGATCACCTGTAAATTCAAGAGACTATAAGATCCAGCTTTTTAATCTGGGCTTTGTAATAAAAAGGGTAATGATTTAAATCACACAGTTATTTAAAAGTTTTTCTCATATCTAAGTACAGAGATGTATAAAAATAACCAAGTCCATCTAGACAGCTCCTGGGTCATTAGCTGTACCTTCTAGATCCTGCCATCTATTGCTCTACCATTTATTATACCTTGATGCAACAAGAATAACTATAATACTATTACTATTGATTGCATTAAACACTGTTTTTGTGTGGCAGTAGATCTGTTTTTTTCTATCTGTAACACCACATATGTTACTAAGCAGACTATAATATCTAAGGAAAGCTAAAAATACGTGGAAGTATGGTTGGAAGGCAGCATTGTCTAGTAATAAAAGAGTTGAGAAGCATGTAGGCATCTTGGTCTGATTCAGGGACTGGATGAGACTTGAATTCCTAAAGCCAACAGCTTTATTGCTCAACCATTATCTAAGTCAGTCAGGGTGAATCTAAGCTATGGATGTCCCCCTAATGAAAATACTGAAATGTCATTTAAAAGGACAAGGAACTGACTTGCCCCCGTGTTCTTTGTGTATGTATAGATCCAATGCAGAAAGCACAGCTGTCCACTTGGAGGCATTGAAGAAGTTAGCCTTGGCCTTGCAGGAGAAGAAGAATGCCATTGAAGACCTGAAAGACCACAAGCAGAAACTGATAGAGCACCTGAGTCTGGATGACAGAGAGTTGGTCAAAGAGCAGACTGGTCACTTGGAGCGCCGCTGGTTTCAGCTCGAGGACCTTGTCAAAAGGAAAATCCAGGTGTCGGTCACCAACTTGGAGGAATTAAATGTGGTACAATCCAGATTCCAGGAGCTGATGGAGTGGGCGGAAGAGCAACAACCCAACATCGTGGAGGCCTTGAAGCAGAGCCCACCTCCCGACATGGCTCAGAACCTCCTCACAGACCACCTGGCCATCTGCAGTGAGCTGGAGGCCAAGCAGATGCTCCTGAAGTCACTGATGAAGGATGCAGATCGTGTGATGGCTGACCTTGGCCTCAATGAACGGAAGGTGATCCAGAAGGCACTCTCGGATGCCCAGAAGCACGTGAACTGTCTCAGCGACTTAGTGGGCCAGCGAAGGAAGTACTTGAACAAGGCTTTGTCTGAGAAAACCCAGTTCCTCATGGCAGTCTTTCAGGCCACCAGCCAAATCCAACAACACGAGCGAAAGATCATGTTCCGGGAATATATCTGCCTACTTCCAGACGATGTGAGCAAGCAGATCAAAACATGTAAGACCGCCCAGGCCAGTCTTAAGACTTACCAAAATGAGGTCACCGGACTTTGGGCACAGGGTCGCGAATTGATGAAAGGAATAATAGAACAAGAAAGGCCGGAAGTGCTGGGGAAGCTTCAGGAGTTGCAGAGCGTTTATGACACCGTTTTGCAAAAATGTAGTCACCGCCTGCAGGAGCTGGAGAAGAGCCTCGTTTCTAGGAAGCATTTTAAAGAAGATTTTGATAAAGCTTGCCATTGGCTTAAACAAGCAGACATTATCACATTTCCTGAAATCAATCTCATGAACGAGAGGGTTGAGCTCCATGCACAATTGGACAAATACCAGAGCATTCTAGAACAATCTCCAGAGTACGAGAACCTTCTGCTCACACTGCAGAGGACTGGGCAGGCCATGCTACCGTCACTAAATGAAGTTGACCATTCTTACCTCAGTGAAAAACTCAGTGCTCTGCCCCAACAATTCAACGTCATTGTTGCCTTGGCTAAGGACAAGTTCTATAAAATCCAGGAAGCAATTCTGGCCCGAAAGGAATATGCTTCTCTGATAGAGCTGACAACCCAGTCTCTGGGTGAACTGGAAGACCAATTCCTGAAGATGAGAAAAATGCCCTCCGACCTGATCGTTGAGGAGAGTGTGTCCCTTCACGAGAGCTGCAAAGCCCTTCTGGGTGAGGTAGTGGGCCTTGGGGAAGCCGTGAATGAACTGAACCAGAAGAAAGAAAGTTTTCGCAGCACAGGGCAGCCTTGGCAGCCAGAGAAGATGCTACAGCTGGCTGCCCTGTATCACAGGCTGAAGCGACAAGCAGAGCAAAGGGTCAGTTTCTTAGAAGACACCACCAGCGCTTACAAAGAACATGCAAGGATGTGCCAACAGCTAGAGAGTCAACTGGAGGTCGTGAAAACAGAGCAGGCCAAAGTGAACGAGGAAACGCTGCCCGCGGAGGAGAAGCTCAAGGTATACCACTCGCTGGCAGGAAGTCTGCAGGACTTGGGGATTCTGCTTAAACGAGTGGCTGTTCACCTTGAAGATCTTACTCCACACCTCGATCCCTCGGCTTATGAGAAAGCCAAGGGTCAGGTCCAGTCCTGGCAGGAGGAACTGAAGCAGTTGACATCCGATGTCGGGAAGATGGTGACAGAGTGTGAGAGCAGAATGGTACAGAGCATAGACTTCCAGACAGAAATGAGTCGTTCCCTGGACTGGCTTCGGAGGGTGAAGGCGGAGCTCAGTGGGCCAGTGTGCCTGGACCTCAGCCTCCAGGACATCCAGGAGGAGATCCGAAAGATCCAGATCCACCAGGAGGAAGTCCTGTCTAGCTTGAGGATCATGAGTGCCTTGAGTCACAAGGAGCAGGAAAAGTTCGCCAAAGTCAAGGAGCTGATTTCTGCAGACCTGGAGCACACCTTGGCTGAGCTCAAGGAACTGGATGGAGACGTGCAGGAAGCCCTGCGCACCCGGCAGGTCGGTAAGGGGTGCTCTGTCTTTCTTTTCCAGGCTGCCTCTCTGTAAACACATGAAAAATCTGGTTAGGGCTGGTTCTGTGTTTAAAGTCCAGTGCTTTATTTTATGCAAGTGTGTTGGGTCACGCATATAATTCCAGCTCTTGAGATGTAGAAACAGAAGGATTAGGAGTTCAAGGTCATCCTAAACTACAAACCACTTTGAGGCTATCCTGGGCTACAGGAGAACTTATCACAAAAGACACAAAACTAAAAAGAAAAACAAAATGAAACAAAACAAAAAACTGGACATTGCTTTTTTGATGGTTCATCAAATCGTCCTCAATGGTGACTTCAAAGATCATTTTTATTGTTTATGTGTACAGTCATTTTCGTGTGTCCTACATTGGATACATTTTACTTAAACTGGTTTTCATTTTTTGCAACTGACTTACTATTTTGATTGACATACAGTCACTGGACATAGTCCTGGGTTTCCTAAGGACATTTCCATGCATTATCCCCCATCCCATTCATCTCCTGTCTTTCTCTAGTCCGTTTTCATTCTCATGTCATTGACACACACATTATGTGTGTTTGTAGAAAGAAAAACCTAGGCTCTGTACACATAGTATGACACTCTCTAGGTGCACACATCCTCCTGCAAATGACACCATCTCCTTGCTCATGGCCGAATAAAGTTCCATCGCTTACACGTACCACATTTTCTTTATCCATTCCTGTGGGTGGACCCTCGAGCATGACAAAGAGTACTGCAGTAAATGTAAATGTGCAAGCATCTCTGGGACATGCTGACCTAGAACCCTCCAGGAAAATACCCAGAAGAGGTATGGTTGGCTTATACAATAGATCTGTTTGCAATTTTTTGAGGAAGCTCCAGACTAACGTGATTGCCACATTTTTTTTAAAAAGAAAAAAAAAAAAACAGAAACAAGTACAGACCTATATCCATTCATGCAACTCCCTTAACAATCGAGTATAGCATCATTTTTTTTCCATACATTGTTTTGTTTTGTTTTATTTTTTCCATTCAAGAACATAATTAAAGAAATAAAATTTTTTTTTCCTTTCTTCCCCTTCTCCCGGTCCCCTCCCACTACCCCCCCACCCCTCCTCCCTCCCCCTTCTTCCTTGAAAGAGGGCATGGTGCCCTGCCCTGTTGGAAGTCCAAGGCCCACCCCCATCCCTCCTGGCCTAGGAAGGA
>PVIU01001521.1:121816-209522 GCA_004026605.1 Ondatra zibethicus | reverse complement strand
CTCTCACCATCCCATCCCTGCCCCTGCCACCCTCCCACCATCCCATCCCCTGCCACCTTCTCACCATCCCATCCCCTGCCACCCTCTCATCATCTTATCCCCTGCCACCCTCCCACCATCCTATCCCCTGCCACCACTGCTTTTAGACTCAGAACAAGAGCCCTGCAGCTTGAATTAATTCCAGATGACTAGTATGTTAGGCCAAACATTGTTCATGTATTTGGTGATCATTTGTAAGCCTTCCTTAAGATATATGCATGTTTTAAACTAGTTTCTTCATCAACAAAGAAGTCAATTAAAAGTTCCTTTAGAGACATCATTCTATAATATATACATACATATATGTGTGTACATACACATACTCATACATATACATCTACACATGTGTATGTATATATAATGTTATATAATATATAACATAATAATATATATCCATTGATGGATTTCTTGCAAATTTTATTAGTATTGTCTTTCAACTAGAAGACATAAATTTTATGGCATGAAAGCATTCTTTGTTTTCTTTTATTTTTTTAGTGGCTGATAGTGCCACACTAAGACACGACATAGCTCCATGTTATATTTTTGTGCTCTCTCCTTGGACCGTTATAGTTTTAATTTATATGTGTGGCATGAGGTAGGAGGCAAGGAAGGGTTACAGTTTTCTTACACACACCTTGTTCACCCAACACCATGTGTTTAAGTGACTATTTCTTCCAATTATATCATCATGGGGCTGTTGCATGCAACTGCATGAGTTTATGTGCACCACATGCATGCAGAAGTTTGCGGAGGCCAGCAGGTCTCACCTATACCTCACAGGTGAGACCTATAGCTGCCATGTAAGTACTAAGAACAGAAGTGGGTCTACTGCAGGAGCATTAGGTGCTTTTAACCACGAGCCATATCTCCAGCCCTGGGGCTATTTCTTTAAAACATTAAACACTATGCTTAGGGAATTGCCTGGATCAGATTAGCCTGTGACTACATCTGTGAGGGATTGTCTCGATTGATGATTAATATGGGAGGGTCTAGCCCACTGTGGTACCATCCCAAGCAGGTGGTTTGGGGCTGTATAAGGAACCTATCTAGCTGAGTAAGCCACAGAACCAACCATTAAGCAGCATTATTCCATAGCTTCTCTTGATTTCTCAATGAAGAACTTTATCTGGAGGTGTAGCTTTTCTTCCCAAGGTGCTCTTGGTCAGAGTGTTTTTCATAGTAACTGAGAGGAAACAAAAAAGAGTTTTTTTTTAAAAAAATTCTTTTTATTGAGCTATATATCTTCCATGATGTCCATGCTCCCAATTTACTCAGGAGATCTTGTCTTTTTCTACTTCCCATGTAGATTAGATCCATGTATGTCTCTCTTAGGGTCCTCATTGTTGTCTAGGTTCTCTGGAATTGGGAATTGTAGGCTGGTTTTTCTTTGCTTTATGTCTAAAAGCCACTTATGAGTGAGTACATATTATATTTGTCTTTCTGGGTCTGGTTTTCCTCACTCAGTGTGATGTTTTCTAGATTCATCCATTTGCCTGCAAGATGGATTTCAAGATATCATCATTTTTTCTGCTGTGTAGTAAGTACTCCATTGTGTAAATGTACCACATTTTCCTTATCTATTCTTTGATCAAGGGGCATTTAGGTTGTTTCCAAGTTCTGGCTATGACAAATAATGGTGCTATGAACAGAGTTGAGCACATGTCCTTGTGGCATGATTGAGTACCCTTTGGGTCTATACCCAAAAGTGGTATTGCTTGGTCTTGAGGAAGGTTGTTTCCTAATTTTCTGAGAAAGCACTGTACTGATATCCAAAGTGGCTGTACCAGTTTGCACTCCCAACAGCAGTGCAGAAGTGTTCCCTTTACCTCACATCCTCTTCAGCATAAATTTTCAATCTAAGTTCAAGAACCAATCTCTATATTTCTGCTTCAGAATCATATTGCCCTAATTACCTTAAGTTTAGTAACTTGTGAAAATCATTCTATTTCAAAGATAAATTTCAATGATGAAGGTATTTATATTTCTTCATAAAGTTCTAAACAACATTGTCAAATTCTACAAGGATTCTTTGGTATTGTGGTTTATATACAGTGTGAAAATCAATTTGAGGAACAGGGATGTCTTACCAAATGGACTGAAACTGAGGCTCCTCTATCTATCTATCTATCTATCTATCTATCTATCTATCTATCTATCTATCTATCTATCTATCTATCTATCTATCTATCTCTGTCTGCCTGCCTGCCTATCATCTATCTATCTATCTATCTATCTATCTATCTATCTATCTATCTATCTATCTATCTATCTATCTACCTACCTACCTACATATCCATCCATCCAGATCTATCTGTCTCTATTTCTCTCCTTTTATTATAGATTTTGGGCTATTCAGACTTTCTATGCCATCTTGGGTCTATGTGTTTTATTCAATAAATGTACCCAGTTTATTAAGCTTATTGGCATAAAGGTTTGCAAACCATAATCTTATTCCCTTTTACCATCTCTAAGGTCTCTAGTGATGCCACCCCCATTTTATTGGTGCAACAACTGTGTGAGCTTTACAACAATTTATTGATTTTTTTTTTTAATCTTCAAAAACTCCGTTTCTGGAAGAGGAGGCAGGAGCTCAAAGTCTGCTGAGATAGAGAGTGAATTCAGGCTAAACTGAGTAAATTAGCAAAATCCTGCTTCAAAGTGAACGAACAAAGAGAGGGTGAGGGCTGGAGAAGTGGCTGAGTGAGGGAACTGTCTATCCAGCACGCAGGGGCCTGACATCGATCCCAAGAACCACACAAAAAGGCTCATTAACTTCTCTGCTGCTTTCCCTTTCCTTATAATTTGATTGTCATTCTTACTTTTCTTTTGTAAATTTATGAGCTAGGGTCTCACTATGTAGAGCAGGCTGGCTTGGAACTCCCAGCTGCTACCTGCTTCTGCGTTCCACGTGCTGTGGTTGACGGTGTAAACCACCTGGCAGGCGGATTCTTCCTTTTCTTATCTTTCTTCCTACTGGTTGTGTCAGCGTCATTTCTATTTCTAGCCTCAAACGAAAGCTGACTTTCTACCACTACAACTGTGAGAACTTTTACTGCTTCGGTTTCTCCCCAAACAAAATGTGGCTTCAGAGGTACCCTGTGGGAGCTTAATTAAAACCCTGAAATTCTCAGGTATTTTATTTCCATGTGGCCGATACAATTTTCTCTTGTGATTGCTTTTTTTTAAAATCAATGATTACTTAGGTATGTTGTTTAATTTCTATGTCTTCCTGGATGTCATATTGTTGATTTCCAACCGAGTTTCATTCTACTCAGCAATAGTATCCCATATTCTCCCAATCACTTTAATTTATGGATCTGTGTTTTACAACCTACCTTCTGGTGTTCACTCCACATCTGCACTTGGTTGAAATGTGGATTTGAAATTGCTGCATATGACATGGGCATCAATAAAAGGCAGTTTGGCAAAGGTGATTGTTAGGTTTTCTGTGCCAGTATTGGGAGGAATAAGACATCTGTCTATAATTCTAAGGATAGAGTATTAAATTGTGCCAATCTAGACATTGTCTTTTTAAAATTTCAGTTTTTATTCAGATTTCAGATTAGTTCTTTGAGAATTTCAGGAAATGTATTTTAATCATATTCACCTCAACTCCTCCCAGATCTACACCCCCTTCCCTCCCCACCCAACTTCGTGTCCTGTTTTTGTTTTTAAACCCGTCAAACCAGTTAGTACTGCCTATATATTCTCAGACATATAAGCCTCCACCGGAGCACCTTCTACTTAACAGGAGAAACACTTTTTTGTTTTTGTTTTCAAGATAGAGTTTCTCTGTGTAACAGCTCTGGTTGTCCTGGAACTTGCTTTGTAGACCAGGCTAGCTTTGAACTCACAGAAATCCTCCTGCTTCTGCCTTCTGAGTGCTGGGATTACAGGTGTGCACCACAGCCAGTCAGTGAGAAACACTCTTAAGGATAACCAACTCTCCCTCTCCAACAGTGACCACAGCTCCCCAGCTAGGAGTCGGATTTAGAGGTCCCTGGCTCCTCTGTGCTGGGATTTGGTCTGGCTTGAGCTTGCAAAGGTCTTGGGCCTGGTGTCACAAGCCCTGTGAGTGCATATGCGCAGCTGCCTTCTCTGTTCAGAAGACAATGAATGCTTCCTTGTAGCCATTCACCATCCCTGGCTCCTGCACCTTTTCTTCCCCGTCTTCTGAAATGATCCCTGAGGCTTGATAGGAGGGGCATGAGACAGACAACCAAGTTAGGATGGAACATTCTGCAGTTGCTTATTCTCTATACCTTGTCATCACCTGCTTCCCAAAGAACCGTCTCGGATGATAGATACATGTCAGATGATTTAATACTGTATCCATTTAGCAGATGACTTAGGTTAGGGTTACCGTTACTGTGATGAAACACCATGACCAAAGCAACTTGGGAAAGGAAGGGTTTATTTGGCTTACACTTCCATATTGCTGTTCATCATCAAAGGAAGTCAGGACAGGAATTCAAATACAACAGGAACCTGGAGGCGGGAGCTGTTGCAGAGGTCATGGATGGGTGATTCTTACTGACTTGCTCAGCCTGCTCTCTTATAGAATCCAGGACTACCAGCCCAAGGCTGGCACCACCCATGAAGATGGCTGCCCCCTGCCCCATCAATCACTAACTTAGAAAATGCCCTACAGCTAGATCTTATGGAAACATTTTCTCTATTGAGGTTTACTTCTTTCAATTAACTCTAGTTTGTATCAGATTGACATAAAACTAGCCAGAACAGCAAAATAATATCAATAGATACTCCCCTAGGGCCTATGACCTGTACAGTCACAGGTTCTTGTTGCTAATAACTGTGCTATGTTCTACGACTCAAGTATGTGATGTCTTCAGTCAATGAGATCTTACCAACAACTTCTAGAGGACAACTAAGAGCAATGGCAGTATCCTGTAATGTCTCTGGGAGGTCTATGAGGCCCCACAAGTCAAAGAACTAACCCACTTCTGGCATTGGGCGTTTCATTTCATAGCCTATGGTGTCTAGATGAAGCATTGCCCCTGTTCCCACCATGCTAAGGTAACTCTATTTTAACTCTTTTAAATATGTGCATACATATGTTTTATGAAGTTTTATAGTCTTTTAGTGTTAATTTTCCCCCTCTATACTCTCTCCTTTACTCTGCCTTCTCAGCATTTTTATGTTAATGGCAAAGCTGGGTGAAAGTGCAAAGATCTCCCTGCGGCTCCTCGGTGAAGCTTCTCCACTGCAGGGCCTTGTCTCCCTGTGGCCCCTTTGCTGTGGCCCATGAAGGAGCTGTCACTCTGTTATGCACCATAGCCAAGATGGACCCACTCTGGGTTTGAGATTGTGTGGGTTTGGGCAGAAGGTGCTGCCCTGTTCCTTCCTTATGACAGCACACAGCAGTGTTGCTGCCCCCACTTCCCCATGCTCCTCCTCCTCCTCCGCCTACCTGTGATGCTGGTAACCATTGTCCTTTCCTGCCTCACAGCTGTATTATTTTCCATAATGTCACCGCCTAGCTGTGATCACACAGCCTGCAGTCTTTGTAGACTGGCACCTTTCACTAGTAGCGTGCACTTCCATTTCCTGTATCTTTCTATAGCAGACAATTTATTCACACAGTTGCTGGCTCCTTGCGCTGGGGGCTCCTGCCAAGGGGCTATTGAATCTACTGGTACGCTACCCAGACACGTAACCCAAGTAAACGGATTCCTCACCCTTGTTTCACAGACACTAGAGGGCAAGTAGCGGGTCCCACGGTGATCGCTCTCAAACCCGTGATCCAAGCCCATGACCTCTCATGCCGCTAGTGCTCCATGAAGCAGCAGCAGCAGATAGCTATTTGAAATCTAGGCTCTCTCAGCCCCTCTGGACTCCTTGCAAGCTGATCTTGCTTTCGACATTGTTTGACCGTCCACAGCGTTAGCCTGATGCTTTGATCAATGATATAACTGGTTATCTTTGAGAGACCGTCAGAATTTTTAGCTTAAAAAAGGACCCCAGATGACAAGTTCTCATCCTCAAATGCCAAACCTTCTGCCAGCAGTATTTATCCCCGGGTGGAGCCCCACCCCACTTAGGAAGAGGAGTTGAAAAGGCTACGTGGCTCGGATAGTCTGCTTTGAAAGATCGGCAGAGCTGCAGAGCAGGGTGAAACCCCGAACCTAGAGGTAGGAATACCCAGCATGGCTCATCCCAAACGCTTTCTGGGGTCCCCAATCTAGGGCATGGGAGATGTGGGGAGTTGGGTCAGCGTGACCTGGAACACAGGTGAAAAGCAACAACTCCAGGGACATAGTCTTCACATGATTCAGAGGGCAGAAGTGACCCTGGGACAAGGACAGAGGGCACCTTTGGGGAGGATCTTTGAGCTGCATCCTGAAAAAAGAGAAGATAGCTTCAAGCTCCATCTCTCAGATGAGAGTCACCCTTCTATGTGACATTTCGGAGCCACCTTCCCCTCCCTGTGTGGTCTGGACTGAGAAAATGGCATCTGTCCTCTAATTTGCCTTCACACCCAGGCCAAGCACTGTAATGAGAGCTGATGGGTGTCTCTCCAAGACCTTCTCCCTGCCAATGAGGTCAGCAGCACAGTTCTCTTTGGGGGAGAGGAAATCTGAGGTCTAGCAGGCCTACACGGTGCATCCTGGGTAATCCAGTCACAAATGGGACGGTATCAAAGCTGCCAAAGGTATCTGGGAGTTGAAGTATAAAATCTGGATTCCAGGTGATCGGCACTTTCTCCATTGGCCTCCGGGTGGCTAATGTTTATCAGGGCATGCATACCCAACCACTGGACAGATTAATCCCACAAGAGAGCCTTCTAAAAATAGAATTAAATCAAGAAAGCAGTTATAAAGTGACACTCATGCACATCAACCCAGGCCAGCCTGCACTGCCCACTTGGGCACCTCTTAGGAGCCGGTATGAGTTTGTGCACCCCTTGTGACCCCGCTAGGGATTAAAGGACTTGTGCTGAGGAAGCTGTCTTGCTTTCTGACAAACTAATTAGAAAACCTGTCCTGAGCAACCACCATGTCCCCAGCCCCTCAGGCACACAAGCAAACATAGCCAGGTCCCATTGGAATGTATTCTGGTGGTGGATATTCTTCAGCACAGATTCTTGCTCGCTTCCACACCTAAGAACTGGGAGATACAAGCTTGCACCTTCCTCCTGTGTCTGAGAGATGCCATCAGATGCAAACGTGTCCCAGGATGGAAACTGTTTGAAATTGATGACATGCTAAGCAATTCAAGTCATGGTGACTGTGTATTCAATGGCTTCTGGCTTAAGGTCACAGCTGGATGGTGCTCAACATTGCTTCGTTGGCATAGCCAGCCAATCTGCAGTGTGGGACTTTCACCTGTCCATCAGTCCTTGATTCGCTTGGTATGCTGGATGCTAAGGGGCAATCCTGGATAGGGTTGTCTGCACTCACGCCTCCTGGAGAAAGGTAAGGATGCAGGAGAAAAGACTCAAAGAGCTGCAGTCTGCTGAAGCCAAAGACGCTAAGGCAAATTTCAGCACAGCCGGAGGCGCCACATTTGTAACTAAATGAGATTGCACAGGAAGTTGGATCTGAATCTCCACAACAAAAGTGCATGGCCCACACCTTATCACAGTCTGATCTTGATATACAACCACCAGATAGCACCTGGACCTCTGACAAAAGGTAGCTCCCAGCTTTGCTCACACTTACTTCAAGAAGGGAACATACTACCATCACATCAGGCATCAACAGCTACAAACCAAGTTCCCCATTCTTAAGGACTTAGAATAGAGCCACAAACTGCATTCCCCAGACCCTGGTCTGCTGGTTTCACCTGGGCATATCTATATGGTAACTCTGAACTTCCAGACAGGCCAGTGATGGGGCTTCACAGACAAACGAGGTTCTACTGGTCACCATCATGAAACTGAGGCCAGGTGGGGAGGTGTGAGGCCCACTCTTTTTGTTTTGAGGCTCCGATTTGCATGGAGATGAGGGAGGCTGGAGTCCTCCCTCACCCCTGCCATGCAGCCACATCATCTTACAATCTTGGTGGTTATTTCCCTTCTGATTGGTCCTCTATGCTCTTCCCTGTATGTGTTTGGGCATCTGAGGGCAGCAGGGAGGGTCTGGCAGCCAGTCTGCTACTATGGGAGTGCCTGACATGTTTCCAACCCGAGCTCTGGTTATCCCAGATGATGATAGTCATATTTTCCATTAGTGGAAAGAAGAGGTAACACTGTGTGAAGTCTATGCAGTGTGCTGGGGAGTGGCCTCAGAGCCCACTTGCTTAGACAGGTAGCACTGGCCACACTGATGAAAGCCCATCAATATGGGTCATTACCAATTCCCAAAGCCACCAATTAGGGGACCTATCCTAGCCTTACATGCACTCCATCCTATCCCCACATAGAGTAGCTTATGGGAAGTCTTTCTGGAAGCCCAGGAAGTTTCAGGCCCGTTGTGGTAGGCTCTGGCTCTGGGCGGATACCCTGGGCTTCTGCACATGACCAAACTTTGGGGCAGCCTTATAATCAGCCTGAGATTTTATTTTTGAAAATATTCAGTGGTACTCTCAGAAGCTTCTATGTGAGGGATATATGTGGTTCACATTTGATTTCTGAAATCAAGGTCTCCTGAGGTAATGAGAACCATATATAACTAAGGTGAAGAAGCAGCTCAGGAAGCAACATCATTATAGATATCTTCCCCGCATGGTCCTTCCTGATAGAAACTCTGGGCAGTACATTATATGAGTATAACCTTAGTGTGGTCGTCTCCTAGCTCACCCACTGGGATGGTTTAAAATTAAATGGCCCCCATAGGGAGTAGCACTATTAGGAGATGTGGCCTTGTTGAAGTGGGTGTGGTCTTGTTGGAGGAAGTATGCCACTGTGGAGGTGGGCTTTGAGGTCTCATATGTGCTCAAGCCATGCCCAGTGAGACAGGCCACTTCCTGTTGCCTGGGTCAACAGCTCCTTTTCTAGCACCATGTTTACCTGCATGCTGCCTTACTTCCCACCATGACAATAATGGCATAAACCTCTGAAACTTTAAGCCAGCCCCAATTAAATGTTTTTTCTTTGTAAGAGTTGCCATGGTTATAGTGTCTCTTCATAGCACTAGAAGCCCTAACTAAGACAAAAGTTGGTACTAGGGACTGGGGCATTGCTGTGATAGGCCTGACCATGCTATTGTTTAAAGGAATATGGACCTTGGCACTATGGATTGTAAAAGCAGTTGAACACTTTGGCCATGTGGTTCTGGCTTTAGAGTCAAGGATAGAAGGAAAGCATTATAGAACTTTCTTCTGTGACCAAGGAAATCTGCTGAGGTCAGGCGTATGTCAGGGGTGTCCCTGACTGAAGGCCTATAGAAGTCATTGAATGAAGCTGTCAAGTTGAAGCCTGGATTGCCTTTGGAGACCCCAAGGTGTTGGAGATTCCAGAGCCATGGGATACTTGCTAAGGAGAGCAGCTAATAGGGAATCGAACCAGTCCAAGAGAAAGAACTGTGTTTCAGTCAAGAAAGTAGAAAGGAGTTGGAGATCTGAAGGGGATTTTGATATCAGACTTGGGGATGAACAGTTTGAAGTCTGCCCACCTGTTTTTCAGTTTTGCTTTGGTCCAGTATATCCTCACTATGTTCCCTTCCCTATGTTTTGAAATACTAATATATGTCCTGTGCCATTATATGTTGGAAGCATGTGATTTGCTTTTTGCTTTTGACTTTTTTAAACAGAGGATTGCAGTAAAGATGCTGTGGAACAATGATCTTGTACCCTGTAAAGATTTAGTCATTTGTACTGGTTTAATAAAGTGCTGACTGACCAGTAACCATGCAGGAAGTATAGGAGGGGTGACCATAACAGGAGAATTCTGGGAAGAGGAAAGACTCAGTCTGCAGTCATCACCCAGACCAAGAGGAAGCAAAATGAGAATGCCTCACTGATAAAAGTTACTAAGTCACATGGCTAACACAGTCAAGAATTATGGGTTAATTTAAGATATAAGAGTTAATAAAAAAAGCCTGAGCTAATAGGCCAACCAGTTTATAATTACTGTAGACCTCTGGGTGTTTCTTTGGGACTGAATGGCTGCAGGACTGGGCAGGACAGAAACCTCTCTCAACAAATGGCACCAACGTGGTCAATTCCATCCACATAAAACATGAGAGAGCTTGGGAAGTAATTCTAGACACAAAAGAATAAAGTTATGCATGACTTCTTGGTAGCAACATTTTCTTGAGTGGACTCTATTTGCTAGAGGCAAGCATGTCTCATTTAAGAGAAGCTTCCTGACTCAGCTTTAGCTGCAAAAACCTTGCAGCTCTTTTAAGAGAACCCACCACCAAATACTTAAATGGTGTTTATGAATAGCTGACAGCATGCTTCTTGGTGGTCGCAAGGGCCTTGAAACTCCATAGAGTTGTGACAATAAACATGGCTCATGCCAGTAACTTCACCATGAAGTTAAACTCTCAGAAAGCTAAGGAATGGAGTGGATCCAGCTGTCAAAGTCATGGCTTTAATCCTAGCCATATCATTTAGCAAATTAAAGACTCATGTGATCAGAAAAAGATATATAGTAAAGATAAATTCAGATGAAAAGAAACCTCTAAATGGTTTACCTTGGTTAAAAATATATGTAGGCTTGGGAATGAAAAGAGAAAGGATGAAGTCCTTAAAAAAAAAAGATGTGGTGGCACACACCTTTAATCCCAGTACTTGGGAAGCAGAGGCAAGCAGATCTCTGTGAATTCAAGGACAGATTAGCCTACAGAGTGAGTGCCAGGATAGCCAAAGATACACACAGAACCCCTGTCTCAAAAACCAAAAATTAAAAATAAAAATAAAACAAATAGAGTTTAAAATAAAGCCACATAAAGATATAAAATACATAGAGAATCTGGATACTGTATGTTATTGTGTTGTCTTTGAATTGTTTGATGACTGAGGAAGGATCAACAATTGCCAAAAGACATTTGATTATAAATGCTGCTAGATTAATCCAACCTATATTTTGAAAATGCCTTGACTTCAATTTAAGTCAAAAGATGTTACTTTGGAGAAGAGGCTTTGCTTTTGTTTCCACAGGAAACGAGAGGCTGTGGATTCATTCTGGGTTAAAAAAAATCAGGTTTGACCAAGAAAGACTCCCTGGAAAATCTTCAATAGAAGCAGATGTCCCAGATAATCCAATATTTCAGAGGACCTCTGCTGGAGTTTCCTCAGAGTTCTACATGCAGAACATCCTCAAGACTGTTGGCTGAGATGATCAAGTCTCATAGAATATTCCAGTCAGGACTTATCCATAATTCTAAAATTTTCTTTAGGTCCCAATAAGATTATAAGCACCCACAATCAGCAGGAAGTAGCCTAGAAAACTATGTCCACGTTCCCCCCTCCCCCCCCAAAAAAACGTATTATGGATGTTTGTCTGTTTAGAGTATTGGTTACAAGTTGTTATGGATAAAGGTCAGGACAAAAGCTAAACAAAGGAGATTAGATTCATAGTTCTTGTTTTAGAATAAAAAAGGAGGGAAGAGCTGTGGGACAATGGTCTTGTACCCTGGTAAAGATTTGTCATTTGTACTGGTTTAATAAATTCTGATTGACCAGTAGCCAGGCAGGAAGTATAGGCAAGGTGACTAGAACAGGAGAATTCTGGGTAGAGGAAAGACTCAGTCTGCAGTCATCACCCATATCAAGAGGAAGCAAGATGAGAATGCCTCACTGATAAAAGGTAACAGACAAGAATTATGGGTTCATTTAAGATATAAGAGAAAATAAGAAGCCTGAACTAATAGGTCAACCAGTTTATAATTAATGTAGACCTCTGTGTGATTCTTTGGAACTGAATGGCTGTGGGGCCAGGCGTGACAGAAACCTCTGTCACCATTAAGAGACTGCATGAATCTCAGAAGAGACTTTGAATTTTAGACTTTTAAGTAAGTTTGAGATTGATATAGACTATGGTGACTTTTGAGGTTGGACTGAATGCATCTTTCCATTATGATATGGCTACAAGCCTTTGAGGGCCAAGGAGTGGAGTGTGGTGGTTGGAAAGAAAATGTCCCCCAAAAGGAGTGACACTGTTAAGAGTTGTGGCCTTGTTGGAGTGGGTGTGGTCTTGTTGGAGGAAGTGTATCACTGTGAAGGCGGGCTTTGAGGTCTCATATATACTCTAGCTATGCCTGGTGAGACAGACTACTTCCTGTTACCTGCAAGTCAAGACGTAGGACACTTGGCTACTTCTCCAGCACCATGTCTGCCTGCACACTGCTATACTCCTAGCTGCCATGCTCCCTGCCATGATGATAATGGACCAAACCTTTTTAAATGCAAGCTACCCCAATTACATGATTTTCCTTTATAAGAGTTGCTGTGATCATGGTGCCTCTTCAGAGCAGTAGAAACCCTAGCTAAGACACCCACCATCCTCAGAGTCATCTAACCCAGGACCCCTTCCTGTTCTGAGTTCTGGGAGTATTTCACCTTCAGGCTAGATTAAATGGTAGACTCCAAGAAAAGACATGTTCACAACCTAACCCCTGAGCCTTTGAGTGTGATCTTGCTTCTGCAAGGTGTTGCTAACATGAACACCATCATCCACACAAGAATTCCCAGTATGGGAAGATGGAAGCAAGTATGGCTAGATATTTGCTATCCTGGAGTCACCATAGTCTGGAGATAGCCTGGGATGGATTTTCCACCTAGTCTCTAAGACGGACCAACCCCAGACTTCAGATATCTATCTCCCACTATCTCCATAGTACTAGGGAACCATAATTATTGTTTTAAATTAGTTCGTTTAAATGAATATGCGTGACAGCTCTGGGCAAGTGACATACCTTTAAGCCCAGAGCCTGAGAATCCATATCCCATGACTGTTGCTTACTGGGTTCTTTATAACTGCCTGGCCTGTAAGACTGCAGTGCCCTGGTGGACAGTCTGCCTGGCTCAGAGTAGACACTCAGGCCTGGGAACTCTGTGTGCCACTGAGAACAGTGCTCCTGTGTCTGATAGTTCCAAGGTCCTGTTTCTTCTCTGGCTTCTGGGGACCAACTCTGCAAATCAGCTTTGCCCCTTTCTGTTCTGAGTTCTGGGAGTATTTCACCTTCAGGTGAATACTGTGCAATTTCTCACTCTTTGTTGACAGATGTCCTGACTTTGCTTCTTGTTTAATCCCTTAGCAGGGAGGTCCTGATGTCTCTGACTCCCTCATCAGGAGATGACACTGGCACATGTAATGAGGATGCTGATGAAGAGGCAATGAAATTCCTTCTCAAGGTCACAGGCTAAAGTTGCTGAGCAATGCTCACAACACCCCAGAGCATCTGCGCCAAAGCCTAGGAAGTCACTAAGGCTGGACCCATGTGGGTGTCACACATCAGGCCAATTTGGCTCTGGAAGTCAGCCTGTCCATGTTCAAATGGCACACCTGCATCCAGGCACATGGTGCCAAACCACTGCCAGGAGCGAGTGGGAAATTTCTGGACTCCTAGCCCAGGAGTCAGATCCTGGTGAACTCTCTGCCAATCTTGGGAGTTCTTTGCTTGAATTAGTGCCTAGTACCCACTTTAGAAAAATCGCCGTTGTTGTTTGTGTGGAAACTGTAAATTCTTGGTGCGTCTCCATAGGAGACCTTGGTGCTGTTTCTGAGGAAGACGAAATAGCACAAATTTTTAGAAAATGTGATATTTAAAAGGCAGTTGGTCTTCAGTCAGAAAATTTGACATTTTAAAGCCACCTTCAATTTTTCTAAAAGAAAAATTTAAAAGGTCTATTTCTGCCTAGAGAGAAAAATGTATAAAACAGGGAATTTTGCCTGAGAAAAGTTGCATTTTCATTTTCTGCTTTTGTGAAGTTGAAATCCAGGAGAGAAGGAGAGGCTCTGCCAGGGTAGATGGAGCTAGAGGGTAAGGAGGGAGTGGAGGTGAGGGAGTGAGGGGGGAAGAGGAGGGTGAGGAGGGCCCAGGGCTTCTCTGGACCACGGAGCCTGGCTGACCACACACTGAACCTGTAGACACTACCTGAAATAAAACAGTGAAAATCTCTGTAAATTAGAGTCCCTCAGGTAGAGATCTCTGTAAAATGCTCTAACTAGAAGCTGCTTCTGAAATCATGGTGCCGCGCTCATGGTTTGTGCTGCTGTTTTCTTTGGCTTTGGTTCTTTCTGCTGTTGGAACCCCCCCCCCCAGGTCCTGGGTGGGAAGGCCTGGGTGGTACAAAGTGCATGAGAGGTCAAGGAGGGAGCCTTATCTCCCAGTGGGGACAGCTGCGTCTTCAGATGGGCTGCATGGATTTGGCAGACTTCTTCGAGAAGACAGGTGACCCAGATGTCACCCTCCCAGCAAGTCCAGAGGCAGTGAGGTGTGAGTGTAAGCACATCTCTGGCCCACAGCTTGCTGTTGGACTTGGGGATAAAACGGTGTGGCCTTGAGATCTCCAAAGTCTTTCCCTTTCTCTCTTCTGGGTGTGTTGGAGACACTGATCATACTTCCTATAGGGTGAGACACTTGTCACTATACACAGCGCCCTGATGCACAGAAGTCAGTGAGTGATACTGTCACACTCACAGGGGATGAAAGCAAGCTGATTGTCCACACCAGAACACAGATGTTTTCAGCTTCCAAAGAAAGATGGCCACCTCCCCAGGCTCCTGCTATTGGATGACTAATAACAGATACCTGTTTAATGTTAGTCACACGACAGGGGGAAAATGTTGATATCGCCCTGCAGAACATACAAAGTAAATGGTTTATTTTTAATGTTCTTTTTTTAGTGTTTTTATTTATTTATTTTTATTTTTATTGAGCTCTACATTTTTCTTTGCTTCCCTCCCTGCCTCTCCCCTCCCCGCCTCTCCTCTCCCCTTTAACCCTCTCCCAAGGTCCCTGTGCTCCCAATTTACTCAGGAGATCTTGTCTTTTTCTACTTCCCATGTAAATTAGATCTATTTATGTCTCTCTTAAGGTCCTCATTGTTGTCTAAGTTCTCTGGGATTGTGATTTGTAGGCTGGTTTTCTCTGCTTTATCTTTAAAAACCACTTATGAGTGAGTACATGCGATAATTGTCTTTCTGGGTCTAGTTACCTCACTCAAAATGATGTTTTCTACTTCCATCCATTTTCCTGCAAAATTCAAGATGTCATTTTTTTCTGCTGTGTAGTACTCCATTGTGTAACTTATCCATTCTTTGGTTGAGGGGCATTTAGGTTGTTTCCAGGTTCTGGCTGTGACAAACAATGCTGCTCTGAACATAGTTGAGCACATGTCCTTGTGGTACAATTGAGCATCCTTTGGATATATACCCAAAAGTGGTATTACTGGGTCTTGAGGAAGGTTGTTTCCTAATTTTCTCAGAAATTGCCACACTGACATCCAAAGGGGCTGTACCAGCTTGCATTCCCATCAGCAATGCAGAAGTGTTCCCTTTACCCCACAATCTCTCCAGGATAAGTTGTCATCAGTGTGTTTGATCTTGGCCATTCTTACAGGTGTAAGATAGAATCGCAGAGTTCTTTTGATTTGCATTTCTCTGATGACTGAGGATGTTAAACATTTGCTTAAGTGTGTTTCAGCCATTTTAGATTCCTCTGTTGAGAGTTCTCTGTTTAGGTCTGTACTCCATTTTTTTTATTGGGTTATGTGTTCTTTTGGTGTCCAATTTCTTGAGTTCTTTGTATATTTTGGCGATCAGACCTCTGTCTGATGTGGAGTTAGTGAAGATCTTTTCCCATTCTGTAGCCCGTTGTTTTGTCTTGTTGACCATGTCCTTTGCTTTACAGAAGCTTTTCAGTTTCAGGAGGTCCCATTTATTAATTGTTTCTCTCAGTGTCTGTGCTGCTGGGGTTCTATTTAGGAAGTGGTCTCCAGTGCCAATGTGTTCAAGTGTACTTCCCACCTTCTCTTTTTAAGAGAAGCTTCTAGACAGGTTTAGGAAAGACCCATAGAGCAGGAGAGGAAGATTTACATGGGCCCCATGGAAACATGGGACCACACATTGAAGGCATCCCCGCTTTCTCTTCAACATCTCAACCAAGGATGTTGGCAAAAGCATGAATTAAACACTGGTGCTCATTAGTCTGGAGAAGGACCCCAGGCAATCCAGTGTGGTCTGAAGTGGAAAGGCACTAGCCGGACACTGCAGAAGGTCCCACTCTGAAGAGAGAAAGGGACAGAAGCTCCACTGCCAAAACATGGCCCCCAGTACAGTGGCTTGTGTCCTATGGCTCTTCTTCTTGGCTCCTGAAGAATGTAGCATTCCCACTGTGAGTGGAAGAGGTAGCATTTCCTCCCAGGAGGTGGGGAGGGTGAAATGAACCAAGCCTGGGGAAAACCTCAGAATACGGCCTGCGACGTAGAAAGTTTCAGACAGCGTAACTGTTTAATGCAGCTTGCCACACTGGGGCTTCATGTGGCCCAGGTGTGACTGGATAGTGCAAAGGTCAGGCAGAGGGGGGGGGACACATTTTTATGTGTGTTGAGCAAGGGACAGACAGATATCATGAGGTTCACCAGAACTCTGGTTATGGAAGTGACCAGGCATCCCTGAGAGATAACAATGGTTGACTCCACCTGATCAGCTCAGCCCCCAGCCTATTCTTCAAGTGTGTGTATGTATGTGTGCGTGTGTGGTATGTGTTAGAGTCTGTGTGTGGGTTGGGTGGGCATGTGTGGGGTGGGGTTCACATGGATGTAGATGGAAGGCCAATCTGCACATCAGATCCTTTGCAGATGGAGTTAAAGGCAATGAGTCACCAGATGTGGGTCCTGGGAATTGAACCTGGCTCTCCTACAATAGTAGAAGATGCTCTTAACCACTGAGCCATCTCTACAGCCCTAGGTGGTTTGGTCTTAAAGGAGGTAATGCCATAGGTATAACTCCACGTGGACCTGTGGAGGAACAGTTAAGAATAACAAGACACTTCTACTCCCATGGCTCTTAGTCTCCAGCAATGTGGATTCGGTCAGAAACGGACTCCACGTGCCTTGTCTGGGACATGCTCATTTTCTGGTGTGAGCCCTGGTCTGTTCCCATCTCACTTCCCACTTCCCATCTGGTCCCACTGTTGCTCACTTAGTCCCTGTATTCTTGCCTACCTGAGCTCCTAGCACAGCCTCCCTAGGTAGCTTTTAGAAAGGTCTTTCTAGATCTTGCTTCTGAGTAAACCACTTCCCTGGTCAGCAGCCATTCCTGGACCTTTAATTACTCACGTGAGAAAGTCGAGTATCCTCTGCCTGGCTGTTAAACCTTGGTGTTTCTCCCACCTTTTCTGTCTCAGCCCCTGGAGCTCCTTTTCCATGCCCTTCTCTCTAGTGCCTGGCATCCACTCGAGGAGGCTGCGTGCTCTTCTCCCATCTCACCCTTTTTGATCTGTCCCCATCCCTCAATGATCCACATATATGTGGACTCCTCCCCAAAACATCTTCCTCCCAGGATGCACTTGTGAACCAAACTGATCTGGATTTGCAAAGTCCACAGCATGTGCTTTGCACCACAGTCCTCCAAGGGACCCATCTGTCTCCCTATCTCCTACGCCTCCCACCCAGCGAGGACCTGGTGGCTAGTCTTTTGATCGAGTCAAGGCTTCCCTTTCCCATGCCATGAAGTGGCAGGCACACTGACCTTTGGAGCAAACACCTCTGCTTCTCCTGTAACCTCCGGAATGAGAGAGTGACACCTCAGGTTCTTAATGTCCCTTGTCCCTGCCCAAGTTCTCACGTGTGCTAGCAGTGAGCATTCAACCCAACCTTCTCACTACTCTAACAACTCCTAATTCATAGTTAAGGAAATTGATCAGACACCCAGATTTCTATATTCTCCACCAAATAGCCTGCAAACACGGATGACTCAAGAAGCAAAGCCAGACAGACTTGGCGTGCAGTCAAGTGCTCTGTTGTCTGCCGCTCGTGGCTGGCTCTCCTACTGAAATCGCGTCCTTTGCACTGACCAGATCTCACCCTGGTGCTGACTCAAACTGTCCCCAAGATGAGGAGAACTTTTTATGTGGTCTCTGTGCCCTGACCCAGGTATGGCCGAGAGGAGTTCCTTAATTAGTATTTTTAAATGAGTAAGTAAATAAGTGGTTGAGACCCCAAGTAGAGGCAAGCAGGGCTGACCACTTAGATGTGAAAAATGAAAGGAAAGCTGAAGGGAAACGCACAAGATGAAGTAATCCCACACTAGCCCCGAGAGAGAGAGAGAGAGAGAGAGAGAGAGAGAGAGAGAGAGAGAGAGAGAGAGAGAGAGAGAGAGAGAGAGAGAGAGAGAGAGAGAGAGAGAGAGAGAGAGAGAGAGAGAGAGAGAGAGAGAGAGAGAGAGAACGAACCAGAGAGTGATGGCCTGCACCCAACCTGGTCCAGCCTCTCAAAGGCCATTGGCTGAAGGAGGGTCCCCCATCAAAAAGCCCCAAGGATCTAAGCAGTTGAGATTTTAATATGCATCCTAAATGGAAGCACTGACTCATCACAGAAGAACATACACAAAATCTGGGCAATAAGAAAGTGGGTAAAAATATTTTGCATCAAACAGAAAGTGGGGAGGAACCAGGAACAAGCAAGAATTACAGGGAAATGATGGAGTACATGTTTAGGAAACTCACGCTCAGCATTCATTTCAGACAGGGAAAGTCCCTTCCACCATATTCACAGAGAAGGTAGCAAAGCCTCCCAGGGTGAAGTGTGAAGTGCAAGGCCACACTGAACCCCAGGAGGAAAAAGTTACCTCTTGATCTCACAGAACAAAACTGCAAGAACATCCCCAGTGCCAGCCCTCCTGGTGACCACAAACCCTTACAGCAATTATGCAGGGCACACACGCTTGCCCCAAACACACACCTCCACAGATCGTCCTCTAGCCTAGGGGTCCCTGGAGATCTCTCTTGTCATTGTGGACAACTCACATTTTAATTATTCTAAAAAAAATATCATGGGGACTTTTTGGGTACTGTGCAGTGCAATCTATGCACTGCACCCTACCTGCTTCGTCCACACCGCATCTCTGTCTTACTTCTGTGTGCTGGTTGTAGGTTTTTGCTTGTAAGTCTTGACATAGGATGACAAGCAAGGTACATGGAGTGCTGTCCTTGTTTGCTGTTGCATTTTGTGTGTGTGAGTGTGTGTGTGTGTGTGTGTGTGTGTGTGTGTGTGTGTAAAGCCATCTTATCTGTGGATGGTGTTTAGAGCCAGGAATAACTTCCACAGTGCCAATGGGAACCAGTCTCTAGTGCGGCTCTGAGCACCCATGGCTTCCTGGCATGAGAATCCCATGGGAAAGCAGCCAGAGCCTGAGTTACACTTATTCCTTTTCTTACTAGGAAGGAATGTGAGGTCTGCCTGTGACGTCATAAGAAAGACTGTGCTGCCCTGGAAGGAGATCATCCAATTACGGGGCCAACCTGAGTCACTGCTCCCTTCAAACCCAACGTTGCCTAAAATAAGCCCGGAGGATGACTTCATGTCAGAAATGTGGGCCTGGGCTGCTCTACTGGGGCCTGTAGATGGACTGGTGGATGCAGACACCCCAGCTAAACTGGGAAGATGTTTCCAAGATTTGCTTTAGGAAGTTGAATTCTGCATATCTAACCCAGCACATGGGACACATGATAAGGAGTAGATTAAAAACAAAAAACTGACCACAGCCCTCTCTCCTCCTTCAGGGTAGTACCACCAGTGCAGGTAAGGAAGGGCAGCACCCACCTTCACGGGTACTCTGATATCAGGGTGCTAGGCATGTCTGTCACCTAGGTCTGCTCTAGTAACCTAGCATCCAATACCACTGTGTCATCTCATTTACTCCCCAGTCGCGGGGGTGCCTAATAACGTCCCCTGTCATTGCTGAGGACATGAAGCCCAATGAGGTCGTATGTTCTCTGCTCAGACCTTCTGCATCACGTCAGAATTAGAACTCCAGACAGATCCTGGTAAAACAACAGCTCATCCTCTCTGAGACACTGCCCAGGGTTGGGGAATGAACTACGGTTACCATGGCTACCCCATCATCACAGTCCTGGGATCCTGCAAGTAAACAGAGTCCAGTCCAGCCTCTGCCCTCCAGTCAGGGTTTCTGATGAGGAGCTCCAGGGAGAACAGTCCACCACAATAACAAAACTGTGTGCCCTGCAACCAAGGACAGACAGACGAGTGCCTGACATGCCGGGAAAGGAAAACCCTCTCTCCCAGGGCATAGACACTCAGAGACTATGGAATGAAGTCATTCTGGAGTCAGGCTGATGGAACCTTGGAAACGGCTGCATATGGCACAGGAAGTGGGCAGCCTGGATGATGTGGATGGGCTAAGAGTGTGGGAAAGAGGGGATACTGAGCTCATGTAGAGACCTTGTTCAGGAGGCAGCCACTGTCTTCCCCCACACCTACACAAAGCCTCTAAAGGTGAGTGTACGCAGCACGCAGTTCAAGGTTCAGAAGCTCAGCCAAGGAACCAGAGAGTCACTGCAGGCAGAGTCCCTTACCTGTGAGCAACACTTTCTGAGTGTGTCAACAGGCAGTGGTGGGGCCATCTCCAGTGAAGTCAGCAAGGAGAAGTCGTACACAGACGGAAAGCTTGTAGGTACCTGAGCAGGGAGGGAGCTGGGGGGGTGTAACTCTCTCTCTCTCTCTCTCTCTCTCTCTCTCTCTCTCTCTCTCTCTCTGGGTATAGGACTCTCAGGAACTAGGGTTCAGAGAGGTAGTGATGAGTGTCCAAGGAAAGAGAGGTGGTGGAGTTCCATAGCAGGGGAATGAGGTGGGATACCAAGGCCTATACAGCTGGAGGGCAGCCTATCACCCATGAAGCTGGCAGCCAGGAGCCCATGGCCATCAGCTTGTCCGGGAGAGGGTGACTGAAGTGGCAGGATGCAGACGACATTGGTGGTGAGGTCAGCCGGAGTGGATCAGGCCTTAGAGGAGGCAGCTTCCTCAGAGGAGGACTGGGGTTACCCTCGCCCCTGCTGCGCTGGAATCTCTACTCTTCTCTTACACGTCTTGAGGAGTTGGGACTGGCAGTCTTGTCTCTGGAGAATGTGGGATGAGAGCAGACTATTGTAGATTTAGTGAGAATTAAGGGAACCGTCTGGAAAGGAGTGATGGCGGGCCATACTGGGGAGAGTTGGCAGGGTACCAGCTGTTGATGCCCCTTGTTCCATATCCAGCAACTGTGGGTGCTGGATTTGGGCTGTCATCTCCCAAGGTGTCGGTGCTGCCGATCTCTCCATGTTTGTGTCGACTCTCTGAACTTCGTATCACCCTGCAGCTCCCCTGGGGGCAGGGACTCTCATCTGTGTCTTCTGCTTCAGCTACTGCCATTGTTTTCGTTTTCCCTCGCTGCCCAGTACACACACAATACCAAAGTGATGAGAAACTCTGCTGATAAAGATGGGGGTATGGCACACAAGGTCCTCTGTCACCTCATTCTCTCTTGAAATGTAACATCCTGTTGTGCCAAGACAAGGAATCAGCTGTGTGTTCCGCTTTGGTCAACGAGCAGGGTGCAGGGTGCCTTGCGCCTGTTCTGAGCCAGGCTTGGGGACTCTTTTGGTCTCACTCTTATTCTTCTCATGGCCAGAATTTCCTGGATGGGGACATAGGGAATAGACCTCCACCCTGAAGCCGAGCCACCCGTTCAACATAGTCAAGACCGGATGGCCTCAGTCAAGCCAAAACACAGCAAACACATATGCATGGTACTAACTACAGGCTCATATTGTGTGACTCTCTCACATGCTTTAATTCCCCCAGACCCTCTTTCTGTCAACTGGACTGCACAACTCAGCAGTCAGGCCTGGCTCTGTCTCATTTGAGAAACCTGGGCTGAAATACCTTGTACCAAAGTAGGCTCAACTGGTGCCATCATTATGTAGGTATCTCTTAGGGGGCCATATTGTTGAGATTTCGTGGGTGCAGCTTCGTAGGTGTTTCTAGGAGACATTATCTTGCAGCAGGGAGCCTGGTCTTCTGGTTTCTTGTAATCTTCCCACTCATCTCTTTTGTATTCCTTCAGCCTTAAGTGGGGGATCTGTATTATGGCTGTATCTTTCAGGGCTCAACACCCCACGACCACTTAGCCTCTGCATTTTGACCAGGGATGTGGCCTTCTGTAACAGTCCCCATCTGCTCTTTAAAGGAAACTTCTTTGATGAGGGCTGAGAGCTGCACGTATCTGTGTGTATAAAGATAAACATTTAGAGTTTAGTTGGAGGTCATGAATTTGAGAGGGAGTGAGGGCTAAACACAAGAGGAGTTGGAAGGGAGAGACGTAAACAGAGTACCCGTGTATGAAGTTCTGAAAAACAGAAACTAGATTTTTCAACAAAGGAGAGAGTGTTCAAGCAAGCATCATCCTAAATGGAGTTTAGACCTCGGCTGCTCTCTGATCGCGGCATTGCATTGTACAGGGAAGCTGATGGCACTTGTCCTCGCGGAACTATAGCTTCTAAAGATTTTCTTACTCCACAGCACAGGGCACCTCTAGGCAAGGCTAACCCTTCAGATGCATGGAATAAAAAGGAGGCATTCACAAAAGCCAACCCACAGCACATGAGAAAGCTGGACACCCAGGCCTGCAGCAGAGTGGAAGTTCTCAACTTCAGCACCCACAGCACAGACCTGGCTGCAAATAAGGTCAACATCTACGGACAGGAATAAAATTATACAGGTGATTCTGCCCAGTTTTAGTGGGCTTGTATCATCAGGGTCGGGCCTTGAGAGCACGGTCTGTGATGGTGTGGCCTAGAGTAGGGATACTGATGGACAGGCCCAAGAATCTTAAACCCCTTGAAAAATACTTGAACCCTAGGGTTAGCAAAGGAAACCCTTCTCTTGGACATCTGATGGCTGCAGACTGCCCTCACCTGAAGTTAATAACCCAGAGGGGACGCTCACCCACTGGGATGGATCTGATAGCCCTCATTTCCTCCAAACAGCAACGAGGCCTGTGACACTCTCCAAGCTCCTTGTAACTGACTCTTGTGTCCTCTCTGCTTTGCTTGGCAGCATTTCTTTGCATGCGGCCCAGGACCCAGGTCAGGGTCTCCAGGCGGCCCATTCCGTCTGGAAGGGAGCAACTGTGTGGTGGCTGACTAACAGACCCTAGCAGAACCCAGAGCATACTTTCAGGAGTGACTAAATGGTAACAAGGTCTGGAGAGGCAGCCAGTAAGGTCATTAGGGAAGAGAAAATGGGTATGAGAACTGACATCCTGGCTAAAGCAGGTCATTACACGCAGCCAGGGAGCTCCTTGAAGCTCGAAGACTGATAGGCAATAGAAATGAGCCGTTCTTCCTGCTTGTCCCCTCTTTGAAGCAGGAGGGTGGGACCTGGCATGGCAGGTGGATCTTTTCTTCAGGACTGTGGACATCAGGTTCTCCATGGGGCTTGGCAGTTCCTAGAGCTGGTGACTGCAGAGGCTGCTGTGGTATGAATGAGAGACAGTAGAAGACGCGATATCAGAGCAGCCAAAGCCAGTGGTGTGGTGGGCCACGGATGCCAGATAGACACAACCCTCTCAGGGTACCTAGCCAGTGTAGCTAGCAGTAGATGGACCACAGGAGGGCATAAGGTGACATCTCATCTACCAAGATTTGAAAACTCAGGTACTTCAAAAAGACTGATATCCACTGTCACACGGAAACTGATGGGTCTGGTGGAATTTGAGACCACTGTCACACAGGCAGATCCCTTTGTTGAACGTACCAAGGGCAGTGGAGAAGGCTTGACTGTGGTAGAATAAACAATGGCCCAGCGCTGAGAAACCGTACTGGTTGATAAAAAGCTCCAAGGAGCCTGCTTGTTGGGATGGTAAACAGTAGTCAAACAGACTGCAGAAAAGCCCTGTCAGTCACAGCATCTGACCCCACCCCTTCCCGGAAGGCACTGCTCTTAGCCCTGTTGAGAGATGGACCTTTTTTGAAGAGACTCAAGGTTCTTGCTTTGCATTGTAGGATGCTCTGGTGCCCTGGGAGGGGCCCCAGAAAAGCTGTTCAGACTGAGAAGGAAGAGGTTAGGGAGGGAGAGGCAGCACCAGGTTTCTTTCTGTGTCAGAGTCACAGACTGAGAGTGACTGAGTTAGTTTGATGGCCAAGGCATCACAGGGAGATGGGAGAGGGGTCTATGTCTGAGGCTCTGGCTTCTAGGGACACAGATGTCTCTGCTGGAGTCTCCTTGGCTGGGGATCTCTGGGAACCTCAGCACTGTCTCCTTGAGTTCAGTGTCACAGTGACTTTCAAAGTTGCAGGGTCGCCAAGATTATGGAATTTCTGAATAGAAGGTGTTCGCAAAATGAGGGCACCCCGCCCCTGCCATCAAACAGAAGAGAGGAGCCAAGAGGTTAATTAATTTTCTCTGAGGTCTCAGTGAGAGTCAAGAGCATACTAGTAAGAAAATTCCTCCCTTGCCACCCCACAAAGGACACACTCTGTCTACCTTGTATTCTTGACACCCAAGTGTGCCCACCACCTACCCCATCCATCTCCACCTGAAGGGACTGACAAAACCCTTTGGGTGTCCTCATGTGAGGTTGGCAATCCTTCAGAAATGGCTCTACTCTGAATCCATTGGAAGCTGTGAGAGGTCTCTCATAGAAGGTGGCATGGCCTCCTTGAGCTTTGGAAAGAAGTCCCTATATGGTGGAAAGGGTGTTGGAGAGGGAATTCAGTGAGATGTGGTTTAGGGGTCCCTGTATTTCATCAGCATTCTGGGCTCTATAGCTTAAATTCCTGGAGCAAGCATCTGAGCAGCCCCACTGAATCTCAGAGTACTTCTGTCTCCATCAAGGTAGACAGGTTTAGTGTCTTTGGAAAGGGGAAATCATCAGAGCACATAGCGAATAGCCAGGGGCATGGAAGGACAAGACAGTAAGGATGAAAGTGTGGTCTACTTTCATCACATGGTGCCCAGATACCCAGGAAGAATGGTGTCTGTTTACTATCAGAGTCAGCATGAGAGAGAAGGGCCATAGCCACAATGCTTCTAGAATCTGCAGCCGCCCATCCTCTTGGCTTGGTCAACCCTGTTCAGTAGGCAGCCTTGTCTGGTATGACCTGAAGGCCAGCACAGGTGTGCTTGGGGCCGACCCCAGTTGGATATTAAAACTAACTTTCTTTCCACTTCTTATGACTAAGGCCAGGGCTTTTTCTCCCACTATCACAAGGCAGTCTAGGAACACCCACGTTTCTAGGATGAAGTACACCCAGTGGGCACCTCTATGTGATGGACAGCAACTCAGGCCTGGCAAATAGTGGGTCTTCACCAAGCATCCAGCCAGCAATCCACGGGGACCTCTGGATTCAGCAGGAATGAGGCTGCATGCCTGTGTAGTCCACCATGGGGTCTCACCTCCTCTTCTTGCTAAGGGCTTGAGCACCGGTCCCCGCTGTAGAAACACCTTTCACTGCTCTCCAGCAAGGGATGCAGTCTCAGCCTTCCCAAGTCTCTACCCATCCACACCTTGTCCACTGGCCAAGGTCCTCAGCATCACGGAAGGGAGAACTCCAAGGTTAAGACTGCTTTCTTCTCCGCAGAAGTCTTCGCAAGCTCCACGCCCAAGGTAGATGATGGCCTCTCGTCCTCAGGCTGGGTGGGCTCACCTGAACTTGCTTCTAAATATCAGTAATTAAACTGACAACTTCTCCTCATTGTGATTAAACATTCCCTCCACCAGGTTACTCATAATCTACCTATCATGGCCATAAATAAGCACTATCAAACCCATGCCAACATGTGCCAGGCATTTATTTCTTTAGAACTTATGCCAGGAGAGAAGGGGGCACACAGAGTGGGGCTGACATCTCTGGCTGGCATATCTTTGGGTTGACACACTATCTACCCCTATCATTCACGGGAGAAAGGACCTTAAAAATCCCAATTCATCATAGAATCTACTAGAAATGATTTAGCTGTTTACAGGTGTCTGGCTACTGGCCTGTGTGCCTGAGCAGACCACCTGCTGGGGAGATTGCTCAGCTCCTCAGAGGGCTGAGAGTTTATGGATGAACATCATCAAGGCCCAAGTAAGTGGCAGTTTTCACACAGGACTCTCCCCAGGAGTCAAGTGTGAGAATATCCGTGGGCTCTCGGACAGATCCCTCACCTCCCTCATTAGCTGCCAGCTCGCTCCGTCCACTGTTGGAATGCAGCAGATGGGCTATAAAATATGAAGCAGCTTCCCAGCCTGCACAAACTCCAACCGCAAGGCAAATAAAGTCTGATTAATCACCTGGAACAGAAGCCGACACCTCCGGCTTATTGAAAGGGTGATCATTTCTGTGCATGGTAGAGAATCTTGTAGACTAGCAAAAAAAAAAAAAATACTCCTTTGAATGGAGGACAGCTCCATGCTGAGTAAGATGGAGGGGATCTGCCCTGACCTGCTCCTTTCTGGGACAGCCTGCTACATCCCTGTGTTATCACTGGGCTGGGAGTCTTGACCTCCTCCAGGAAAGCATTTGGGGAGTTATGAAGAGGAGAATGGGGAAAAGGAGGGTCATCACAGGGACTCCAGAGCACAGGACTGTCTTAAGAACAGATCCCCAAAATGCATGTGAGATGAGTAGTTACCCAGGTCCCCAGGAGACCAGAGTGACAGGAGGGGCTTTTCTGCAGAGAGAGCTGGGTTTTCCATGCTCGGTGGAGAGTTTTTCACCACATGTGGTGCTACCAGCACTGTGGGGCAGAGACTTGACCTATAGGTCTTTAGTCAACAATATGGCCTGCTGTGGTGTCAGCAGTGGCCCATGTCCTTAGGCCACCACGATGTGGTTGCTATGGTTCCTAGGTTTCAGTGTCAAGGAACTGATGGAACCCCTAATACTATCTCATATTTTTCCCTACAAATGTCAGGACTGAGTCAACCTCTCAGCTCACATACAAGCCCTTACTTCTTCTCTCTAAATGAGTTTCATATTACAACTCACCACAAGTGTGTGGCCTCAAGCAATTAGATAATTACTCAGAGATTCAGAGACCAGAGGGCCACACTCCTCCTGCAGACTCCAGGGAAGACCCCTTCCAGCCATTTCCAATTTAGTGGGCTCCTAATAGTCACAGCTTGTGGTACCCAGTTTCTCCCCATTTTACCTCTTCTCGTCCTCACCTCCTCTACATTTCAAGTTCGCCAAGTTCAGGGAAACCTCACCCTGAGATCTATAATTATGTCTGCAGGGATACCCAGGCAGAACCATGTCTTCTCTGTAGCTTTAACCAGCGACGGATCAAAAATGGCAACAGTCCTTCACACATCGCATAGCTATACAGACATTGGTCACATCAGAACCTAACATGTGCAGGCTTCCTTGTCTCTGTTCTTCCAGGGGTCACATGTTGGGTTTCTGGGAATTAGGAATTTGGCCTGGTATGTCACTCAGCTTGTAATGCGCTCTACGGCTGGCCAAGAGGGGTACCAATCTTTGTGTTAGTTTTCTCAACACAGTGACAAAAGTCTCTGACAGAACAACCTGTGGGAGAGACGACTTATGGGGGGGTCACAGTCTCCTTCAAGTCCACAGTCTCTGGGCTCCATTACTCCTGGGCTGGTGCATGATGGGAATGGACATCATGGTGACAGTGTTTGAGGTGGGGTAGGCCTGAGAGCATGAATGGCAGCCTGGGAAGTGACTCCAGGCATCACAGCTAAACTCTGTCCTGAGATTTTGCTTTAAATGGCCAGAGGGTTGCGACACATGCAGAAGTGGGAGTTTAGTCAGATGTCATGTAGACATCTGAATATAAAAAAATAAACGTAAGCTAACTTGATGTTGCAATAGTCATGACAGAAACAGCAGGTGTGTGTGCACATGGGGTGACTGTGGCATGTGTGTTTCTGTGTGTTGAGTGCATGTGAGGGGGTATAGTACATACATGTGGTGTGTATATGTGGTGTTCATGCAATGTATGCTTGTATATAATGTGTGTGGTGTGAATGTCTGTATTGTACATATATGTGTGTGTAGTATGTGTTGGAGCAGGGCACTGTGCATGTATGTTTGATATTGTATCATATAAATACAGCGAAGGAAACACACCAATGGATGTAATTGATATAAGAAATTGGCTCAGAACAGGCTGGAGCCTGAGGCATTCCCCCAGCAGCCCCTGCAGGTTGGAGGCCCAGTGAGCTGCTGGTGTCATCAGTGCCCTGTGGAGGTTGAAATCAAGGCCATCAGATGGTGTAGACCCCAGTCCAAGGCAAGACGTCACACTCTAGCTGGAGCAGACAGGCGGGACAGAGGGAGCACAGATCCAGTCTTCCTCCACCCTTGGTTCTGGCTGGGACCTTGGCCATACTAGGTGATGCTATTCACGCTGGGAAGAGCTCTCTATTGTCCAGCCTGCCTGTCTCAGCAGCAATCAGTCTTAGACAAAATGGGAAGCAACAGTCATTTGGGCTTCCTGAGGCTTAGCTGACTATGGCATCAACCTTCACAGAATTTGTGCCTAAATACATACATACATACATATATACAAACACATATATATGTATATATAATGTGTGTTGTTAACACACACACACACATATATATATAAAATGTGTGTTGTATTTCTGTCTATGTTTGTATGTGTCTGTGGTGTATGAATATGTCTTTATGTGTGGTGTATATATGTATGTGTTTGTAGTGTGTGACTGTGTATGTAATATTATGTCTATATGTGTCTCTCTGTGTGTAATGCATGCATGTCTGTGTTTCTCTGCATGTATTCACACATCTATACTCATGTAAGTAAAGGTCTGTAGCAAGAAGGAAAAGGGTTTGTGATCTAGGTCAGGGAGTTCCCCACAGATGAGAGTGTCTCCTCGTTTACCACAGCCAAATGTCCAGAGAAAAGGCGCTAAGAGCCTGCTGACCTCGTTCTCCTCCTTGTCTTTGAATCTTCTATACATAGTGCCCACCCACTGCCAGTGTCACTGTCCTGTTATCCCAGCCCAGAGCCAACCCTCCTTTGTACTCACTGCTGGGCAGGTCTCTAGAGCTTTGGGTTTTAGTCCGGAGTGGCCAGTGATGTTAAAATGACCCATGAAACCAAGCCTTGAGGAAACCCATGAAGGGCTGCATATCCATGTTGACATAGCCACATGTCAACATTCTAGAACATTCTTTTCCTACCCTCCAAGAGTTCTACTCAGAGGGATGTGGTCCAGAGTTCTCAGTTCAGGGATGGGAAGGCCATGACTGGAAAAAGGTGCTGTTGAGAAGCCATGATGCTGCCAGACATGGAATTTGGCTCTAGGTCTGTGCCTGCTGCCTCTTAGCTCCAGTTCTTGCCCACATCCATGGGTCACCTATGCCCTGTGGCTGAGACAGAGTCCCTTATGCAACCCTCAGCTGGGAGATGCCTCCAGTAGACTCAGAAAATCAAACAGCTCCTCAGACTTTAGTGCAGAAGGAGGTCAGTGCATGCTGGCTGTCCCTGGCAGTCACTGTGTTATCCTAATAAGGCTGACAGTGGCCTTGGGCCTTCAGGGCCCATGAGGCAGGAGTAGGCAGATGTAGCCAGTACAGAGCTGAGCCCAGTCTGAGACGCTGTAGAGTTGGCCTGTATAGGGGATTGCTGAGCCATCCATCTTGTTAACCAGGTCACCCTGGCAGCCTCAGGTTGTCAGGGATGTCTGGCTGTGTCCCCAGTCAGATTGGTTGCCGTATGCTATTCTGTTCCCCAAAGCATCATGGCCAGAGGGTAATGGTGAAGGTTGGACACCAAGCTTAGAGAAGAGGCTGGGACCTAATTCTGAACTTCAAGAGTCCTCAAACCTAGCATGGGAGTATTTTCTGAACTGTGTGGCACCAGGACCCTTGTCCTACTGGGCAACACAGGCAAAGTTTATTCTAAAGATTGCAGAACAGGGGAAGCCCTGGGCCTCCTCTGAGCAGGGCAGACTAAGAGATCCCCCCCAGAGCCTGGCAGGTGCACCGCCCCCACCTGTAAACTGAGCCCTGTGATTTGACATCAGCCACCAACATGGCTCAGGCTCCTACTTGCCTCAGAGAAGAACAGGGTCTATACACATTTGCTCTGTGGAGCGGAAGGCTGCATGCTACATCCAGGTGACCACACTTCCTTCTATGACAGAACTGCGAGGAGTGGGGATTGGTCCTAACAACTCTGGGATAGGACTTCCTTCTGTTGAGAAAGAAACAAGTTACAGAAGAAGTACTTGGCCTTGGGCAGGGGTCAGGTGGAGGAGCAGGCGGCATGATTTCCTTCTAGGGAAAGAACAACCTAGACCCTTACTTAAAGATCAATTAGCCGGAAATCATTCCACCACTTGTGGGTGCTTGGATTCTCATCCACGGGACCAGTTGCCCCTTCCTTCCTTCCTTCCTTCCTTCCTTCCTTCCTTCCTTCCTTCCTTCCTTCCTTCCTTCCTTCCTTCCTCCTTTTTCCTTATTTGAGAAGCAGAGGGCATTTAAAGCTCTGCAGGCCATTCATTGCGATAGGCTTGGGGAAAGCAGAAACCTCGGTTTGCTCACGAGTGTGGCAACTCTGGTCTGCGTGCTGCTCACCGTTCTATCCCACTATTCAAAATACTTTTCTAGCAATGGCCTCATTTGTCTTCATGGCATCGTGAGGAACAGGAAAGGGCATGCAGTGGGGGGCTCCTTCTCTTGGGAGTATCAAACTGGCTTCTAGGGGATCTCTGTAGGTATGGCAGCATGGCTTTCTCTTATGAAATGTTAAATCAAGCTTAGATCAGAGGTCTCCAGACCCTACCACGTCTTATCCTATGAAAAGACAATTTGCTGTTCTTTCATTTACTGTGGGGTGGAGGAATGGGGAACTGGAGTTTCCACAGTGATGGGAATTGCTGTCAGGCCACGAAGGGTCACTCTTCTCTTGGAACAATCGTCTTGTCATCTTGATGTTGATACACGGGGGTGCAGGGGAAGTGTGTCAGAACTTGGAGTCAGATACATAAATGCAGTGTGTGTGTGTGTGTGTGTGTGTGTGTGCGCGCGCGCGCGCGCGCTTGTGCATGCACACACACTGTAATACAAGTCTACCAATAAGATGTCAGGCTGCCCCAGCCTCCCACATCTGCTGTAACAAAACACCATGGCCCGTGTGGCTTCAAGTGTTGGAAATGCATCTTCTCAGTTCTGGAGGCCAAATCCAAAGTGACAGCAGGACTGTGCTCCCACAGGATTCTGAGAGCCTCCCGCCTTTTTCTGATTCTGGTGCCAGGAGCACTCCCCCTCCATGAGCCCAGGTTTTGCCTCCCTCTTCTAGTGACCCCTTCTCTTTCTCCATCTACTTCCTTCTTCTCATGATGACACCAGTCACTAGACTAAGGACTCGTCCTGCAAAGGCCCCGTATCCACATAAGGCCACATTCACAGGTGCTCTGCAGGGCTTGAGCATTACCACGTTGGTGACACAGGAATGACAGAAGTGATGGAAACAGCTGACAATGACCCTGCACTGGCCCTGACATGGCTTGCCAATGTCCTTATGCCTATCATTGTATCAGACGGTCAGAGGACCAGACACTCTCCACGGCCACCCTGACTGGGAGACGGAACAAGTCCACTGAAAAGGCAGGGTCTCGGTTTTCTCTTCTTGAAGCAAAATTCCTTAGCTTGGCTGCCCTACCCAAGTCAACAAAGTCAAAGGGCTGTGCAGAAAATAGTCTCCCCTTCCTGCTCAGTCCAGGCCTGTCCTCTAGAGAGATCAGAGGAGGCCAGCTAGATGAGGTTCTGTCCAATCCTAAGGGTCACTTTTCTCTCAGTTTCTGCTTGTTCTTCCTTGATCCAAGGCTTAGATAGCCGAGATCTGCGGGGTTCGAAACACTGGTGTTTGTCAGAGACACATCATGCAATATAACTCCTCAGTATCGTGGTAGAACATTTGCGTAACCCCGTGTCACAGGAAGCCAAGAGGCAGAGACACAGGTCATACCTACGGTTTCCCTGGGTCAGATAGCCAAGCAGACTTCCTCCCTGGAGCTGCCTGCTTCTCCAGGCTCTTGCGTCTCTGCTTTGCCAGGCAGCTTCCCCATCATGGCCTTATTAAAATGAGATTACAAAGTGGTCCTGGAGAGATTGCAGCTTCCACAAGCCCTACTGACATTTTCAACACATGCTGCGGGCAGGGTCCAGGCTGTCCTCTTAAACACTGCAGCAGTCTGAACGTCCCCCCAAAGTCCTCTTAAACACTGCAGCAGTCTGAACGTCCCCCCAAAGTCCTATGTCCACGTTTAACCTGCACCGTGGCAGAACTGAGGGTGGAGCTCCTGGGAGGTGACCAAGCCATGAGGGCCCCACCCTCTCTAATGGGGTTAGCACACAATCACAGGGCAGGAGGGAACCAGTCTCGTGTTATAATTTCCTTCTTTTGCTGTGATCAAATACCCTGACTAAAAGCAATGTAGAGAAAGAAAGGGTTTATTTGGCTCCCAATTTCAGTAACGTGGATATCTCTGCAGGAGAAACAGAGGTGAGAGTTGGAGACGCCGGTCACATCCACAGTCGAGGGAAGAGAGAAGGGAGTGACCCGTGCTGCCTGATGGCCTGCTGCTCCTGCTCAGGAAGCGTTCCTTACTCACACATGGTTCAGGCCTAGCCCATGACTTAGTGCCACTCACAGTGGAGTCGCCCCCCCGCCCACTCACACCCCCCCATAAGGAATCAAGGCAATATCACACAAATGTGCCAATTCGGTCTGGATAATTACTCAGTTGGGACTATCTTTGTAGGTGATTCTAAGTTGTGGCAAGTTGACAATTAAAGCTCTCACTGCCCTTCTGCCCCCAACCACATGAGGATGAAACTTTAAGGTGACCTCCCTGAGGAAGAGAGCAGTTCTCACCAGACCTAATATCTGGACCTGGACCTTGGATTTTCCACCCTCCAAGACTCTGAGAAATAAATGTCTGTTTACAAGTTACCCAGCCTCAGGCATTTTTTCTACAGCCACATGAAAGGGCAAAGGACAACTGGATGAAGATTTAAGGGACAGATAATCTTCGCCCAAAGTCCCTGTGTCTACCATGTAGGCTGAAGATTCATGTCCACTAACATGGACACGGACAGAGGACTTGACCCAACAGTGAGGTACACACACCATGGAGCTGTGAGCAGTCATGAACATTCTGGGTCAGCCTGATGCTACTTAGAGCAATTTTTTAAAAGATAAGTTGCTCCATTTCACCTATTCTTTGAACATCAAGGACCCCTGGATCCCAGAAAGGCCATTTTTAAATTAGACTGAAGCCAGGACATTGGAGAACCTTCATTCCCAGGGCAGAATATTAGTGCATCTTTGCCGCTCTATGCACTTCGACATTTCCCTTCCTCCTATCTGCCTTGCGCGAACATGTCATCACCTCATGCTTCCCTCTGTTCCAAGTGGTTTTATCCAAGATGCACAGGAAAGATTGTCAAGTCAGGCAGGAGGGTGGAACCTGAGACTGAGCATCCAGTAACCTGTCTACAGGTGTCTCTGTGACTGACTGTGTCCTTGTATGGCAGAAGGGGACAGCCCAACCTCTGAGTCCTTCCCCATCATCAGCTCCCCTCCTCTTCTACCTAGCCCCTGTTGATAGTTGGTAAGCACCCCTCTACCATTGTCCCTAGCGTGCCTAGTGGCCTTCATGCCCCTGGCTGGCTCAACCCTGTCATTTCTCTGTAAACACAGACAGCATTAACTATCTTTAATTACCACTGTCGCCCTGCCGGGACTCCAATTGATAATGTGCCTGCAGAGTAAATCTCTTATGAGGTACCTCTTAAATCGTAGTGTGGGAATCTAGGAGGTGAGTGAGGGCTTTATGGCTGTTACGTGGAACAAGCCCAAGGTCTGGAGCTGGCCTGGTCTGGCTGAAGAGGTGGGAATCCATCTGTTCTGTGGAAGGAAAAAGGTGACGTTCATGGGAAGAGGAATACCTGGGAGTGTCGATACTTTAGTGAATCCTGGGATGAGGAACAGCATCATCAGTGACAATGACCAGCGTGTCCCCTTTCTGAGGCATAGGTGGCTTAAGCCTGCAGGCTTTGCACACTGGTTCCACCTGCAGAGGGTCTGTGTGAAATGTCCCCCACCCCATCTTTTGTATTGAGGGGACTGAGACAGAATTTACAAAGTAGCCAGGTGAGCAGGTAGGTGCTGGCTTCATCCCGCTGAGGGCATAAGCATCACTCTGAGCCCCATTACCAGTGTCTGGAAACACCCTGGTCCATCTCTTTCCCAGGGCACTGGACCCTGCAGAGTAGCCTTCATGCCTGACTGCCATGAAGAACCTCTCTCCCTTATTAAGGTCTTGAAAGCCTTTTCCTCTTCCAAGTTCACAGATGATGAAAAATGCATTTAATTCCACCATGGCCGTGCATTCATTTGCCTACACCGGCCCGTGGAAATTAATGTCTACCCGAGCCTCTGAGCATTTATCAATAAAAGCCCCGGTCTCTGTACCTTTGAACTCTGTGAGAATATTAACCATTGCCACGAGGACAGAGCCCTGGTCCGTCTGGATTCAGCAAGGTAATCAAACTCCATCGATCCCATTACTGCCCAACTTTAATTAGCGCCCTATTCAAGTCTGCGAGGCCCCGTACAATATCGCAAACGAACGGGGGGCCTCCGCGCTTGCTTTTTAATTTCCAGCAATGATCTGATGATTATGAGAGTGTCCGTTCTACATATTTACACTGATTGCTTTTTCATTTACTCTGCTTTCCATTATGGAGCACAAATGGAGAGGTGTCCTGGAAGCAGCTTAATTGAGTTCAAGTTGTGTCGCCGGACACTTGGCGATGCTAAAAGCACGCTCCGCTTCAGCTAAGTTGTTATTTGGCCCTCCACCAAATGGATCTCAATTTCTCAAAGAGAATGCATCAATAAATACATGTGGGGGGAAATACAAAATAAACCCTCTCCTTCACGTGGACTGTCCACATGGAAACATGTGATGCTGAGCTAAAACACCAAGGTTTCAACAAATGTCTCACAGAATCAATTTCAAAACATCTGAGAAAAGAATGCTCCATGGCAAGGAGGATCTAACAGGCATCTGCCATAGACCAGGTGTTCTGTTCTGAGATGCTGGTGACCCATTATCCCAGGATAGCCTTAGTACCTGTGCATATAGGAAGGAACAGCTGAGGTTCTAGAAAGTAGCAGGGTTTCTTCATGTGGAGGTAGCCATGGACTCAAAGTCTAGGTGTATGCTCACTGTTTCTGGTCACCCCAGCCCCGAGGTCCTGACAAGTCAGATGACTTACCAACAGTGCTTTCTAACCTCCCACAGGGCCACATCTTCAATGCCTTTGACATCCATATTGCTGATTATTTTGTCCTTGTCCCATGTGCAGACCTGAGCAAGCCAAGGCTCCGATGCAGAGTAGTTCAGAGTATGAGGCCTGAGTCTGAGACGCAGCTCTGAGGCAGGAACCAAAGCTGCCTACACTGGATTCAGATGGAAAGAGGTGACGCCTGGGTGGAGCTGGCTGAAGGCTGCTCCACTGTACCAGTTCCAAGAGGCCTGGCCACGCCACTGTGAGCCCTTGGTCCCACTGTGGACATTGGCCGCTTTCCATGACTGGGTGGTGATTGTGCCAACTCCTTAAGGTTCCTCTACAGGACATCGCCCATGTTCAAGTTCCATGAAGCAATCTCCTGGGCAGCCACTGACAAACCTTGTGTCTCTCGGGAGAACCCTAGCTTTAGCTCTGTGTCACACAGTCAGTATGGGATCAACTCCACTGCTTCCCTGAGGACTAGGGATGAGCATGGTCACTCATAAGAGTCTTGGGGTGTTGTTGGTTGTTTTTACTCTTTACTCTTTCTCCTTTGGGGGGACCCACTACCCAGATCCCAAATAATTCACACACAGAGACTTATTCTTACTTATGAATGCCCAGCCTTTAGCTTGGCTTATTTATAGCAAGTTTTTCTTAACTTAAATTATCCTGTCTACCTTTTGCCTCTAGGTTTTTAACTTTCTCTGCTTCCGTATATCTTTTCTTTCCTTCTTATTTCATGTCTGGTTGTATAGCTCGATGGCTGGCCCCATCTTTTCTTGCTCCTTCCTCTTTTTTTCCCAGATTTCTCCTATTTATTCTCTCTGTCTGCCAGCCCTACCTGTGCTTTCTCCTGCCTCATTATTGGCTGGTCAGCTTTTCATTAGACCAATCAGGTGTTTTAAACAGGCAAAGTAACACAGCTTCACAGAGGTTAAACAAATGCAGCATAAAGGAATGCAGCACATCTTTGTATCAATAAACAAATATTCCACAGCATAAACAAATCTTAAAATAATATTCTACAACACTAGGGGACTGCCAAAGTCTAGACCAGTGACCTCAGTCTTGGGAAGTTCAGACACAGGTGAGGAAACAGAAAAGGCTATGGCTCAGAGGCAAGCAGTATAAGCAAAGCATTCAGCATGCCATTCTGCGGCCCTACTGGACAAAAGCAGGAAAGGGCTAGACGAAGTGAAAACTGCCAAGATAAAGAAGCAGCCTAAGATCTGCCAATAGGAACCAGGGTAGGGAAACAGAGATGGTGTGCACAGGGACACACACACACACACACACACACACACACACACACACACACACACTTTCAATGTTGTACCTCAGTGCACAGAAGAGTATTCTCTAGGTCCCATCTAATATCTTACACTGTCTCTCAACAGCACCATTGTCTGGGGATCCAGGCACCAACTGAGATGACACTGGGTGACATTCCAGAGCTGATCCATAGCAGCCTGTAACAAGAACTACAGCTATTAAGAAAGGACTGTGTCAGATATTTTCCTAAAAACCTAACAGCAAACCAGTCACTTTGAGAAAAACAACAGGCAGCCATCATGAGCAAAAATTGGCTATTTGATGTAAGCTTTAAAAATTTGGAGAAGCTTGGCTGGAGAAACAGCTCAATGGTTAAGAAAAAAACATGTTCTACTTTTGTAGAAGACCCAAATTTGGTTCCCAGCATCTATGTCAGGATGCTCACAATTGCTTGTGCCTGCATCTCCGGGAGATCCAACACCCTCTTCTGGACTTCATGGACACTAAGCTGACATGTACTGCCTGCATCCTCCCCCCACAGGCACACCAAAATGTGGAATTTAAAAATAAAATAAATCTTTAAGAGAAGAGATTTCATAGAATCCAGAAATATTTTAAAATTTGCTTCCATTTTTTCTACCATACATATGATCTGTGTACAACCACACCATTTTTGTGCCGTTCAAGCAAAACAACATATTGTTACAGTTAGAATGCAGAAGGGACTTGAAGACCCATCTGTCTCCTATTAAGGCAGTCACTGAGGAGATGCACAGAAATGTAAAAGAATGCCATGATTCTAGCTACCTTATGCCTTTTCTAAAAAAAAAATTATTCAATTTTCATTAAAAATAAGTTATGTTTACATGAAACGGGTTGATTGCAACTTTAAGTTAATAAATAAGCAAGTGTTTTAAATGTGTTCCAGTGTTAATTCACCATATGGTAATATACCAATAGACATAAACCATGTGACCAAACGTTTGCCTCATGCCGAGTGAATACCTGACATGCGATTTAAAGGTAGGGTTAAATTTTGACTGCCACTTCAGTGACATAGTCCACCATGATCTGAGGAAGGCCTGTCCATGGATGTGATCCTCAGCTGTAGCAGTGGGAGTATGAGGCTGCTTGCTCAATATTGCTGGATCAGGCAGCAGAAAAGGGGGAACTGAGGTGTGTCTTCTTCCCTCCGCTGACCCTCTCTGGAACCACCCTCACTGAAATGCCCAAAGTTGTACCTCCCTAATGCTTCAGATGTCCCTTAAACATGTCAACTGTGCAGTTATAATTAACCATCATGGTTCTCAGTAATACCTGATATTGGAAGGGGCCCCTAGGAATAGAGCATTTGAGAGCAACTGATACAGAGGCCATAGAGTCCTGGCCAAGATTCTCCTGGTGTCTCTGAAAAATCATGCTGTTTTCTTTTTGTTTGTCCCATTACCCATGCCTTGTTCCCTCTGATCTTCAGATTTACTAAGGTATAAATTGACAAATAAAATGTACAACTATTGTACTGACTAGGTTTATGTCAACTTGACACAATCTAGAGTCGCCAGAGAGGAGGGAGCCTCTATTGAGAAATAACTCCTGTAAGTTCTAACTATAGAAAAGCCTAGAGGGCATTTTCTTAATTGGTGATTTAGGGGGGAGGGCCCATCCCATATGGGTGGTGCCATCCCTGGGCTAGTGGTCCTGAACTCTATAAGAAACCAAACTGAAGAAGCTGTGAGGAGAAAGCCAGGAAACAGCACTCCTCCATGGCCTTCTGCATCAGCTCCTGCCTCTAGGTTCCTGCCCTGCTTGAGCTCCTGCTCTGACTTTCTTTGATGATGAACTGTGATGTGGGAAGGCAAGCTGAATAAACCCTTTCCTCCTCAAGTTGCTTAGGCCATGGTGTTCCATCACATTAATAGTCACCCTAACTAAGACAATTGTCGTATGTTGAAATAAATATTTTAAAGAGCCACCTGCCCCCTCATGAACATTGCTATAGAGGTCAAAATAGCTAAGGAAAAAAAAACCATCTGAAGACTGAATGAGAGACTGTGGTAGCATGCCAGAATATTACTCTGCCTTTAAAAGGAAATCCTACCATTTGTTTGCAATGACCTGAATGGAGCCGAGGACATTGCGGTGAATGAAATAAACCAGCCAGAGAGAGACAGACACCACCCCATCTTCCCCAATCTCTTCTTGTCAAGGCATCCCTGGGGATCTCCCTTCCTTTGCTCTGCTCCATGTCTGTCCTCTCCTAGCAGGGGCAGCCTCCAGCCCCTTTCTGGATATTTGGCAGGTGCTGGCATTAGAACATAGCAGGAGCCCAAGCGTGTGACACAGGAGCTTCCTAGTCTTCATGTCCTCCAGTTGCAAGCAGGTTAGGGAGACACAACTCCTGGCTGGATAGCTAACACACAGGAGTGAGGTCTGGGCAAGGGTCTCCTTAGACTCCTAGAGATCATTTGCATTAGACATCAGGGAGTGGACCCTCTGTTCTTGGGACCCATGTACAGTAGTAGAGTCAAATTTTCTGTTCAGGCCTAGAATAGGATGTTTAACTGCATGGTTACAATCCACACAGGTCAGGGACATCCAGCTGGGCCTCTCTGAGAGGCAGCAATGGAACTGAGAAGATGAGAAGACAAGAGAGCCATACTTTGACTTGGAAACCAGGATATAGGAAGGTGAGGACCAGAAAGCATCTGAGATGAGACACAACACTGAAAAGCTGAGGGTCCTTCTCAACCACACGGTGACCCATTCCTGTAGGGCTATGTCAGAGCAAAGGGCGTTTCCACCTCCATGCTGTAGGAATAGAAAGGAATTCCTATCTCCATCAGCAACCTGGCCTGATTACCTGGGCGTTCCCTCTATGCCCTTTGTCTCCACCGTGCCCTGTTAGGAGCAAGCTGTAAGAAGATGGGAGAGTTGGGAATGAAGGAGACTGCACACGGCTCTTACAGAGATCTACACGTCTCCATGCAACAAGGCACTGTTATTATCAAAAGGCTGGACTGATGGAAGACCTGAAGCAGGGCTGGAAGATTACTTTTGGATACATGAACAGACCAGGGACTGCACAGGGTGGGGGAGACCCAGGAAGTCTCTGCTCTCTCTAATTGGTACTTATTGCTAACACAGATAATCAAATCAGGGAGAAACCACAAAGAATGGGTTGATACTTCAAAATAATTTCTCCCCCCCAAAGAAGTAGAAAAGGAGAGACAAACAAATAAAACACTAAATCAGTAATAAATTTAGATGGTCACCTTTGGGGGAGCAAGAGAAGAGATGGGGGTGAGAAAGATCTCTGAGCAGGCTTTCTTTCACAGATTTGATTTGGAAACTGTATAAAGTTTAAATAATTCTTAAAGATTGAATCCAAGAGAAAATAAAAGCATGAAACATTTAAAACAACCCCAAACAAACCATATTTGAAGTTGGAGGCCTAAGTACACAGAGAACTAAAAATTCTTATAATTAACTTTAAATTCAATATCCTAACAGCACCTCCCTGGAGGGGCAACTCCTAAGAATATTCACTGCATCCAGAAGCTCCCTGATCATAAGTCACGCTGTCGTTCTGAAGTGGGTCTTTGCACATTTGTGTGACAAAACAGGTTATAATTACACTGATGTCACTGGAGCCAGGGTTTCCAGTATAAAGGAAGCAGGATAGAAGTGCGTGCCTGTGGAGCTGGGAAAACCCAGCAACTGAGCCTCTAGTGGGATCTGCTGGCATAAATCAGTGATTTGCTCCTGATTAAAAACAAAACAAATCATATCTGGGCCAGCAAGATGACTCCATGAGCAAAGGGCTTGCTATCTCAGCCTAGACACTTGATTTTGAACTCTGTAAGCCAAAGGGACATGTGGCAGTGTCCATCTGTAACCCCAGCACTCTCGTGGGGGAGTGGGAGGTGGAGACAGGAGAATTACCAGGAAGCTCACAGGCCAGCAAGTGTGGCATATGGGGTATGCGCTATGGCATAAATGAGAGAACATGCCTTGCCATGTGGAAGGGTAGAGCTGACCCCTAAAACTGTCCTCTGACCCTAATGCGTGCACTGTGCACACATGTACCAATGTTGGTACACATGCAAAACAAATAAATTAAAAATAAAATTTAATTTACAAATCTATATGTCCATATTCACTCCTGTAAAGATGTCCAGAAGCTGATTACCCTAGAACCTAGAGTTTAGTGTCTAAACAGTTTCACCAAACAAAAAACTATGTCCCCTTAGAGAAAAACAGCTAAGTCCAATGCTGAGGACACACAAGGCAAGTCAAAGAAGTTGCAAGATTGCAGAGTGAAGAAGCCACCCACGGTCACTGCTTAGACATGGGGCAAGGAGACAAATTGGGCATCAAGGAAGATGACTAGAATTGATTGAGAGACATTTGTCACTTCCTAAGGACAAGCTAAAGCAAGATGAAGCAATCCCCCCCCCCCACCTACAGTCACCAAGGCAATCATTCATCTCTAAATGATGAATAGGGAAGAGAAGAATCAAAACTGACTTTGCTTTCCTTGGTGAAATACACCTCAGGGTCACTCACGAGTTGACACAAGAATTCTTTATGTAGAAATAGTCTGGCTTAGGTATTCAGGGAGACGGAATAATAAAATCACACTCAGCATTCATCCCTGACCTGGGGGACCCAGGGCCCAGGGCAACAAGACACACATTTTGAGCTGGGCCAGAATGGAGTAGGTCACAAGATGGTCAGGCTGACCATAACAACAGGGTAGAACCTCAAAGCTGAATCAAAACTGAAGTTCATGTGCTATGGCAGGCTGCGCAGGAAACTGTCCACAGCCCCAAGGAACTGGATGAAGTCTCTAGAGCTCTTCTTCACAGGCTGACAATTGAGACAAGATCTCACTAAGTGGCCCTGGCTGGTTTCAGATTCATTATGTAGAGTAGCCTGGCCCCAAACTTACAGAACTCTGCCCACCTTTGTCTCCCAAGTGCTGAGATTAAAGGCCTGTGCCACCAGGCCTGGCAGAAATATCTTTAAGAACACCAAAATATATAATCATCCAAATTGTGACATTCTAGCATCAAATGGTTAAGACACCAATAATAAATTTAAAAAGCATTTCAAAAAGAGACAAGGGCCCATCATACACTGAGTGACACCCCAGAGACAAAATCCAAGTATCAAACCTGAATGTCACTGCACTTGACCCAGACAAATCAAGCACAGAGCAACACTTTGGAGACACGCGAATACGGCTCACTGTGCTGAATCAGCTGCCCAGCGTCACGTGTTTAGCAAACAGCAGAGTGGGGACTTGGATCTGGGACACTGAAACCCATATTTTTTACACAGCAGGAGGACTTTCTCTGGGGCATTCTATGAATTTAACGGAGGGAAAACACTGAGCAAGCCAACCTGGGAGAAACCAACCCTGGTGGCCTTCAGCCCTGTTTGCTGACTGAGTAATGAATCAATGTCTGATCAAAGCACATTAGGACACAGAGTCAATGCCCCATGTGACGGTCCCCCCACCCTAGTCTTGCAGAAGGACTGAAGAGGCTCAGGGAGCCCCAGACATCCTGCATTCCCCCAGCATACCAGGACTGTGCAGCGCCTAATGGTCCAGCTGAGGACAAGAGCACAAACCTCATTTTCATGGTTAGTTTAAATGACCAGTGGCATTTTCTGTTTCTCAGAAAGAGTTCAAGCTTCTCTAAATCTACAGGCTGCTTCTCCAGCTGGGACGCAGGATGCAGAGAGGCGGGCTGCCAGAACAGAGTGAGGAGAAGATGAGAGGCCTTCTCTTGCCCACAAAACATGGTCTGGTCTGTCCACTGACACCAGGAACACCCAGCATGGGAGGCACAAGTCTGTCCATGAGCGGGCCTGCTAATGGAGCATCCTCGTGTTCATAGGAACATACCCGAAGGCCCTGGATTCTGCTGGGGTTGAGGAGTTAATGGGTCCAAGCAGCTGGCCAGACACAAGGTCACTCTTTTTTTCCCCCTGTGCAAGCCTACATGTCTAAGCAGAAACACGCAAAACCAGGCTGTTGCAACCGGGTGGGACCTCCAGTTCAGAGGAGATTTCTTTCCTCAGCCTCCTGAAAGGCAGGACGCTCATGGAAACTGCTTCAGGGGTCTATCTAGACTGTCCATGGCTGGGCGGTGTGGTGAGTGCAGAGGGGTCATGATACAGTTAGGGTTGGACAGCTCTGCTGGCTCCATGGACCTTTGGCTCCTATGTTCTGCTTCAGGGTGTGTGTTGGGGAGGGCAGCAATGTTCAGATGGCTTTTTTCAGGGCAGGGAGCACATTCCTAGTTCAGGCCCATCTGGGAAAATGTAGACTTGATCCCACACTGAGCAACCGCACATTCAGCATCAGGCCTAGAAACTTCCCAGGGATGGAGAATGACCAGAGCAGATCTGCCTTCTCAGCCTTTGTCTCTCATGCCTGCTCACTGCTCCGGGGTAGCTGTCTGCTCAGCCAGCTTGAGATTCCCTTTGCTTTTCTTTGTACTGTGGAACATCCCAACATGGCCTTCCCAAGGCCACCAGGCCAAGCGGTTCTCTCCTTGCTGACCTGGCTACAGCCTGGGGACAGGGAACCTGAGGTCTCAGCCTGACCTACTGATAGGGTCAAAGTTTGGACCCTGCTCCTGAGTCATGTTTGCCTGTGTCCCCAGGCATCTTCTTCCAGCAGTCAGCTTCATTCTTGCTGGCCACCCTATTGGCCATACACACCTGCCTGAGCCTTGGCAGTAGCAATCTGCCGAGTTCTGTGGACTTCCCTGGGCCTCTGGTGCTCTTTTTGAAGTTAGGGCTCTAGGACAGGTATGCCCATGCTTAGGAAAGTGGAGCCTCTGGGGCATTCCTATGGAGTCAAGTGTGTCCTGGAGACTGAAACACCCCTGTACATACAGCCCTCCAAGCCTTAGGGTCATTACTTTCTTTCTTTTTTTTAAAGGGTTTATTTTGCCTTCCATTTTGAGGTACGGTCCATCATGGGCAGGAAGTCCAGACAGGAGCTGGCAGTTGCTGGTCTCATTGCAACTAGAGTCAGAAAGCCCATAGGTTCCTAGGGACACCTCTAGACAGGACCAAGCATCCTTCTTTGCTTTCAGTCCCACAGTCACACCAGGCTTTCCTGTCGATCCCACCTCATTAAGGTATAAAGCAGGAGTGTTAATATGTGAAGAGAGGGAGGAACCCATACTCATGTGTCAACAATTACTTTCCTTCTTGTGAAAGGGGCGGGTGTGACTTCCCACATTCTCTGCCTGTTTTTTAAATTGCTGTTACCATTGTCACTAGTTTTACAATTAAAAAAGAAAGAAAAAGAAAGAAAACTCATGCATAGGCCAACAGGGTGTGCTATGTTAGTGTGGCGAAGAATCGTGTTGACACAGCACAGCTCTTGACTCCAGGGAATAAGATAGAGTGTATTCTTGAGCCAAATATATGATTGACTAGGGCCTGGGGTCACAGATGCAATCATTCAGAATAACGTGTTCCAGTGCAGAAACTGCTACATGAGAGTTTTAAAGGGACAGAACAAAAGAAAAGTCGTAGATCAAGACTCTTTGCAAACATCAGTGGAAACAGCGAGCAAGCATTTACAGAGAAGAGGACAATCTCCTCTCAGGCATGTCCATCTTCAGTAACACGGTGACACACACGACCCAGGATAACTGTGCATACAGCCCAACGTGAAATCACAAACTTACTCAAAGCACGATCTTCCCCCGCCCCCAAGCTAAATTATGCATGTCTCAGGTATGAGCTTTTGTTGTGGGAGGTTGCCCGTGGACATCTTCAGCACTCAGGTTGGTAGAAGCTGTCGGTGCATCCGGCCAGCTTTCATGTGAGCTTTACAAGGCTGTTAGGCCAGTCCTAGTGGTGCGCAACAAGTGACTAAGGACAACACAAGATAATTTGACTCTGGATTTGTGCCCCTCCAACTCTGCATAGCCACCATGTTCTGATCAGTCAACAGACCTTGTCAGCTCTTCGGCATGGGTGTGGCTTTTTAATCTTCTTCGAAATTTCAGTTCAAAAGTATTTGGTCTCCATTTGATTTACTTTGGATGTGAAGGATTTGAGACCCAGTGATCTGTCCCCGCTCACTCCACATGCCAGGTATGTGGACAACGTCACAGGCTGGCCCATGAGGAACAGCCATCCTCCCAGTTTTAAAGACTAAAGGAATCACACAACTAAGTTAGGAGTTTAGCCAAGGAGCTGTGGGTGTTTTAAGGCCCTGGCCCTCTTGGGCTGGGTTCCCATGAACCCTGGTGGAGCCTGGCTGCTGGTCTCCGTGCAGTCTCACGGAGGACATTCTCACCGGAAAGATACTGACCTGCTTCCCATGTACCATTCACTTAAGGTGATGCAATAGCCAGGTACCTACCCGTTCTTAGTTCACCCTGAAGATACACTGGACTCAGGGAAACCATGTTTGGACTGCCATCCTCCCAGCATAACTGCCTTCATCCTCATTAGAGTGAGTGAGAGAACCCCAAGATCTGACTTGCTGCCTGTTGGCATTCCCTCACAAACGGAGGAGGTGAACAGTGTCATTAGACCCAATCGAAGAGTCCACTTGCTTTCTCCTGCACCACCCAGTGAGCTGTCTTTAATTTTGACTAGTTGTATGTAGCCTTGTGGGCTCAGGGTCCTAAGACAGAGTGTGGAGGATTAGCTGAAGGTGAACTCCACCTATGCAGTGGTGAGAGACCCCTCACCCATGCTTCAGTGGTGCTTTCCAGGGGTGGGGTTGCTGCGGGGTCCCCATGCTACTGTAAGAAATCTCTCACTTGGGCTCTGGAAGTCAGCCCCATAAATTCATTCCTCCAAGCTGAACTTTGGTGGCGTTGTACTTCAGTTTGTCATTGGTGTTCTGGAGGGGGACAGAGGTGGACATTTGTTTCCCCAAACCAAGCATGCGCACACACCCTTTTTGTGTGTCTTGTGTATACCTCATTGGTGCTTCCAGGAGAGTGTACCAAAAAGCTTAACCCCAAAGAGTCAGACCCTGGGGTCCAGCCAGGTCTGGCTGCTGCGTAGCTATTCTCAGGCACCTCCTGTCCCCCCAGGCCTCAGCCTTCCCATCTGTAAAGCCACAGCTTAGATGGCAGCTTGCTGTGGCTCCATCTGCCATTAAGGAATCCCTTGGGGTCCCAGACAGATGGCTCTCAGGCCATGCCGATCACTGCCAGCATCAGAGCATACAGCCAGGAGACAGTGCGGGCCACACTCAGTGTTCTTGTCAGAAAGAAAAAGTAATAAAGAAAGAAAGAAACAGTGCTTAAATTTAGCCCAAAGCCAACTTCCTGTCACATTCACCTGGGGCTCTCAAGCTGTCTGACAAGGCTAAGGAAGAATCTCTTCTCAGGACAGCTGTCCAAAATGGGAGAAGCATTCTCCACTGGCCAGAAGCTCGCTGTCCTCCCTCGGCTGCCTCTTCCCAGCATGCACACATGCTTGTTCGTTCTACTGTCTGAGTTCTCCACAGTCAGCATCCATGAAAAGATGAGTGACATTGGCCGGGGCAATGATTCCCTCAGATGACAGAAGCCCACTCTCCTTGCCTAGGCCCGCCCCTGATACCAGGATAATCTCCTCAGGAAGGTGTCACTCTGTAAAATGACCCCAGGCCAAAACCAAGGTCAGTAGATCCCTTAGCACCTGACTCAATGGTACTCCTGAGGTGGGCTGGTTTCTTTAAGCAGCAAGCGAGTGAGGAGGCCCTTGCGTTCAGCCCAGCTGAATCCTGTCTAGCTCTGCAGCTTGTCAAGAGCCTTTCTTACCCAGAGTATTTCTTCTACCACATTAGCCCCCCCCACCCCCACCCTGAGCTTTGATCTGCAAATTTGACAAGCAGGCCTATTAGGTCTTTATCCAAGCCATTGATAGAATCACCGGGCAGGGACAGGGTGAGGACAGGAGCACTCCACTCAAGACCTCCGTCCACCTTGATATAGATCCATGAATCAATGAGCCCCTTGCTGCCATTCAGGCTGTTCTGTCCCACCTGCCTGCTGCAGCTTCCACCCACGAGCCTCCATCTGCCTGTGGTGACAGAGGGGACTTCAGACAGCCTTTTCTGGAGCCCGTGTTAGAAGACTCATGGCCTCTGTGAATTGTCTGCTGAGAATACGCCCTCCTGACAGCCCTGGGCCATCCATGCGGGCCTTCCGAACTTTGGGCTTGTCCTGTGCCGCCCCCAGCCCCAACGGGAAATTTTATTCCTGTGTATGCTGGGACCCTTACAGGGGTCCTTCCCCTTGGCAGAGCTGGGCCATCTAGTTAACCAAATGCCCTGTGCTGAAGCCTTGACACAGTGCTGCAGGTGTGTACCTGGGTGGAGGCTGTGCACCTTTCTCTTCCTAATCCACCCTCTCCCCGCTTCAGGAAGAGCTCCAGCAGCTACTTAGTAGGTCTGAGTGTGCAAAAGACCACATCTTTCCAGTCTTTAGGGGATCTTTAGCAAGGCCAGTGCCACCTGCTCCCGGTCTGTGTCCTTTGTGGGGGTCCATTTTTTATGTTTTTAAAAAGAATAAAAATGATTAAACGATGGTATTTTGTGGCACATAACCATGGGGGAACATCCAGTTTCCATTATCTCGAAATAAAGTTCCATAGCAGCGGCTCCTGTGGAGGCTCTTCACATGGTTGTTTCCATAACATTGGGTGGAGTTCAGGCACTGGGCAGAGAGAGGCTGTATGACTCCCAGGGCCAAATGATGTGGTGGCTGGCCTCTGACAGAGGATATCTTCAGAGCCCTGGGGAGACAGCTGAGCTCCTCACTGGGTAGAGGAGATGTCAACCCCTAGGCTAACTCACCACTTACCCCAGGAGTGTGTTGCTTGCTAGTCAGCTTATCTGGCAGAGTACTGAGTGCTGGCCACAGTGGGGAGCAGGGAACACAGACCCTGCTCTCCTTATGGCACAGACATATTAAAAGGTCAACAAACCTAATACCTCCTTGCTATGGAAAAGGTCAACATAAAATGACAAAGGGCTTGCGGCAGAGAGGAAGGTATGCGGGAGTGGGTACAAGAGAAGATACTAGAAAGAGGACCAGGGCTAGAGATGTTGGTGTGTGATCTGGCTGGGGCAGCAGGGAGATGCCAGGGCAGATGAGCAAGGCCCTGTAGGCAGAGGACTGGGCTCCACTCTCATAGAGCAGAGCACTGAGATTTTGAACAGGGCAATGTGCTATGAAATGACTTGCTTCTTCAGAAGGGTGGAGCAGACTTACAAAGAACATCATCCCTCATGTGCCAGTGGGCAGGGAGATGGGACATTCAGACCTGTCTGTGCATGTGATCTGTGTGAGGCCAGAGCCATGTGGTTTTTTGTTTTGTTTTTGCCAAGGATCACTGCCCCTTCATTTCTTTCTCCCCTTCCTTCTGTCAGTCCAAATTCTCTATGTATATTGTGGGGGTTTGAATAAGAATGGCCCCATAGGCTCACACATTTAAATGCTTGGTTACCAGGAAAGTGGAACAGACTACAAGGGTTAAGAGGCGTGGCCTTGTTGAAGGAAGCGTGTAACTGGGGATGAGCTTTGAGATTTCAAAAACCCATGTCAGACCCACTTTCCCCCGCCCCTCCCCTTCTCTCATAGGCAGAGAACAGAGCAAGCATGGGGGATTCCGAATTGGGCCCAGTGGCACAGTCCTGTGATTTAAGCTATGTGGGAGGATGGTTGACGGCCTGTTCTGGCTACAGAGCATACAGGGCCAGCCTAGAGAACCTCATGAGATTCTGACTCAGAATGAAAACTTATGATGGCTGGATTTGGTTAGCTCAGTGGTAGCATGCATAAGGCCCTAAACTGTATCCTCAACACCATGCTTACAAGTGGGGCTTTGGGGACGTTTGAGGTTAGACGATATCTCTGGGATTGTACCCTAGGAGTATAACACAGAGGCTTTCTTCCTCTTTGTTGGCTTGGGATTTTACCTCAAGAACGCTGTCTCCAAGCACATCCCTCTTTCTTGGACTCTGAGCGCTACTAGTCAAAACGAACCACGTTACCTCATGAAGCTGTCCAGCCTTAGGTGTTTTGTTACACTGCTGAAGCGGGACCAATACTCTGTATATCTGTCATTCGAAGCTATCTTTTTTCTTTTTCTGCTTTATTCCATCCTGAACCTCAGTCGACTGGACTAGCACCACTCACGGTTATGTAGGTCTTTTCACTTCAATTACCCAACTGGAAACTCCCTCACAGACTGCCTAGAGGCTTGTCTCCCAGGTGAACTCAGATCATGCCAACAATATTAACCATCACACATGCCCTGGATGCTGTAGTTGAGAATATTAGGTATTACTTAAAATTTTTATGTTAAAACATTTACTCATCTTTTAGAACAAACCCAAGTGTGTTGTTTTTTAATTATTTATTTTTTATTTTATTTGCATCGGTGCTTTGCCTGCATGTATGTCTGTGTGAGGGTATCCTATCTTGGAGTTAGAGTTGTTAGCTGCCATATGGGTTCTGGGAATTGAACCCCTGTCCTCTGGAAGAACAGTTAGTGCTCTTAACTGCTGAGCCATCTCTCCAGCCCCAAGTATGTTCTGTTTTAAGAAAAATCACATGGAAGATCCTGATGGAGGTGAGTTACTACTCTCTCCTCATAGTTTCTTCACAACACTCTTGTCTTTATCCTCTCCTATCTGTCACTCTACCAAGTCACACTGAGGCCACCCTATTTCCTTCTTCTCTGTCTTATTCATAAGACAAGCTCAGACCTGGAACAACTCTTCTGAGTTGATTGTCAGTGCTGCCTTCTTACTGTGAAGACAGTTAAACCACCAAAGACTGAAGAAAACCAGCGGCAATTGACAAGGTACATGTTGATCTCAAAACGGTATTAGACAATACTGGTTAGTTTATCTAAGCCATTTTTTCTTCAGGAAATATGTAAAGGTCACAAAATGATAGCTGTTGGTCACATTATCATCTTACATAGTAGATATTCAAAAGATATTTGGTGAATAACCAAGTATAATTTTGGTTGTGAGCCATCCTGCAGCCCACCAAGTAAAATCTAATTGACCTGGATATCCTTATGCAAAAGTGACGTTAGATCCCTGTCTTACTATATGTACACAAATTAAATCAAAGATGAAGTAGGTTAATGGGAAAATGGCTACAAATAAATATAATATTTTGGTTTGAGGTGATGTAAATGTTCTGGAATTAGACCGTAGTAGTAACTACAGCACAACTTTATGAAATATAATGAAAAAACCACTGAATCACATACCATAAAAGGATGAATTTATTTATTACAGACCTCAACCCCAACTCTTATGGAGACTAAAAGTGAAAGTCATTACTTCCCACAGCCCCACCTCTGTTCTCACCAGGATCTCCCTTTCTCCTCTCCCAGAAACCTGTCTACACATACCGCCTCCCCCTCCCCCATCGTCCACCTCATTGGTCTCTCTTCTTCCTACCCAAGGGCAGCTGAGATCTCTCGAACACATCCAAAGCTTGTTCTAGAATCACCTTCCTTGGAACTCTGTGTCCCCCACTACAGACGGCACCCAGTGCCACTAAAGGCCTTCTGTCCCCTCCAGATCCTTTTACCTATGGCTGCCTGACATTTTGTCTGTTCCTCTTGCTCAGGTTTATGGATGTCTGTCTCCTTCACAGCCAGGTCTCCCGCGCCTGGATAGCGCAGGCTCTCTGGAAAGGTGGTGGCATTCACGGACTGGTCAGACTGCTCTTTGGTTACCAGATGTGCTGGGGACATTCAGAGTCACACTGCAGCCTCTACCCACATGGCCCAGTCCTTCATCCCCTGGAATCGGACCTGTTTCGGGAGACACTCGGAGGGCATGATACCTGCTGAGTCCAGAGCAACATTGCCTGACAGCCCACTCATGCTACGCTGCCCGTGACTCTGAGGTCCTGTCGACCTCCCTTCCTTGTCAGGACCTTGCTTCCCAAGTATTGCGGTTGGTGCCTGGCTTCTCTCATGCTGTCTCCTGAAGCTGAAGTCTCCGGCGGATCCTCAGCGGGGAGCTTGCTTTTCCCAGATGCTTTTCCAGGTTCTCAGCTCAGCTCCTGACTTGTCCTGGCTAGTAATCTCTCTACATTCACCAGCATAGCTCTGACAGGCACCGCTGCAGGAAATGTCACTCCCAGAAAGGTGTCGGTCACTCCAGGCTTTATCTGTCCATACATGTCCACATAGTTTCCCTCCTCAGCTGCAGAGGTTGTTTTTTTGCTTTTGTGTCCCTCCACCCTCCAGAGGCTGTGTCTAAAATTCTGAAGGTTCTTCTCGTCTTTTTCTGCTGAAGATACCACAGGGACATCAGGGAGTTCCCACTGTTTGCATAATTGGAGGCTGTCCTTGGGAGAGGTCCTGTCTCTATCCTCTGGGGACATATATTCCTTCCAAGTTAAAGTTAGTCTCCCTACTCTTTAAGATTCTGCATCTGTATTCGACGTGAGCCCAGAGGCAAAATCCGTCCACACATTCTCCCGCCAGACATCCCAGCAGATGACAGTGTAGGGCAGCATGGGGGACTCACCTACAGTGAAACAGCGTTTCCATCCCACCGAACATGAAGTGTGGAGAACAGGGAAGGATTGGCAAGAACTTTTTCATAACTCCAAGCAAAACAGCTCTCCAGCAGCATAGCTGACTGTCAGTCGATCAGTGACCCCCAGCGTCCGGCTGGCGCAGAGTTGTCAAGTGTCCACCAGAGCGTGGGTAGCAACACTCCTGGAGACACACCGCCAAGCAAGGAGGTGTGCAGCAAAGGCATGGGAGGGAATCTCAGCCTATTCCTTCCCTGAGGTTTATACTGATCCAGGATGGACTTCAGTGGTCACATGATAATACAAATCTTGTTTAAGGAAACCACTGACCAACCACACAATGAGATAACAGACACAGTACTGGCTTTCAGATGGCTACATGGTGTCACCTACAACGAACAGATATAGTGCTGAGAGCTAGCTCAGTCACTAAAGGGCTTAAAATATGAATGTGCAGGCTGAGTTTGAGCCTCAGAACACACACAAGAAGCCAGACATAATGGCACCTCCTTCTGGTCCCAGCACTAGAAGGCAGAGGAAGGGGATCCTTGGTCTCATAGGCCAGCCAGTACAGCCTCAGTGACTGACAGTCCCAAGTCAATGAGAAACACTGTTTCAAAAGAGGTGGATGGTGTTCCTGAGGATGACTCCTGAAGTTGTCACAGGCAAGCACACACACACACACACACACACACTTATATACACACACCCAGAGAGAGCGATACAGAGGGAGAGAGACAGAGAAACAAGAAAGTATACTCAGAAGAAGTGGGGGAAAAGACAGTTAGTAGCAATTGTCGCTTGGAAGCTCCATAATGGGCTTCCTGGGCAGGGACTTTCAACCAGTCATGAGCAAACCAGACAATGACGTCAAGGAAAGAAAAAGGAGAGACCAGTATCTTATGAATACAGAAACAAACAACCTTAATGAAGACCCAGCAAACCCAACCATCAGCATAGGAAATGGGTCATGACATTACCCACAAATAGTGACATAGGTGAGGTGTCCTGTCGACAAATGTCTGCCTCTCACAGTATCAGAGAGAGGGGATGGAGCCAGCATGGGGGTCTTCCACAGCAACAGAAACTGCCATGGACAAATCCTCACTCACACACCCGCTGTGAAATCTTGTCTTCTAGAAAAGATTGGGAAGCCTTGCCCAGGGCACCCAATGGCAGCCTGAACAAGAGAGCGACAGCACCAATAGATACGCTATCATGGCAAGGAAAAGCAAGAGGTCACACCCCTAGACAAAGAACCATTTGCAACTAAGGGCTACTGAGAAAGGGAGAATTGTTATCCCAGGGATGAAACCCATAAGTGGTTATCCAATACGAAATATTCAGCCCTGAAATCATACACTTATAAGCAATACTACACAGATTCAGTAAGTTGCTTTATATATTTATGTATTGTATTTAATAATAACAATTAAAGCAAAAGAGGCTATGGATATGAGAGGGAGTGGGGGGAAGGATAAGAGAGGTGCTTGGAGGGGAAAGAAGGGGTAATCATGTAATTATATTTTAATTGAAAAATAAAAATTAAAATGTTTAGATCAGAATGAAAAGGGGAAAGCAATATTTACAGGAAACACAACACTGTGCAAAGAAAATCCTACAGAAACCCCTGCGTTCCGCTCTGAGCATGCGCAGTGAGTTCAACAGTTCTGTGTATTCGGTACCACCTGCCCCATCAACTGTTCTCACTCAGGAGCCAAGCAACATAAAACCAGGGAAAACAAGCCCTTTTCAACAGCACCCAGAAGAATGAGGTACATTTTTACTTATTAAAATTTATTTTTTATTTTTTTATTTGTGTGTAGGGAGAACGCAGTGGGGGTGGGAGGGGAAGGGGGCTATGGAGCATGTGTGGGAGGTGGGTGAAATTTGAAATAGCTGGCACTCTACTTCCCCTCCGTGGGTTCCGGGAATTATACGCAAGCAGGTACAGAGTCTTGGTGGCATGCTCCTTTCTGCACCGAACAATCTTGCTGCCCTCCTGAAGTAGATTTAACAAAGAAAGCACAGCATTTACACACCAGATCTACGAACCTTTGTTGTGGAAAAATTAAGACTCAAGTGAATACTAGAAAGATCTCAAGTCAGGCATGGGAATATTTGAAGTTACTAAGTAACGATAGTCAACCAATCTCACGGCAAACTTAACATAATCTCTAGCAATATCCCAACTGCCTTTTTGAAGAACTTTAAAGGCGGTAGTGCAATTCGCATGAGTTTGTGAGAGTCCCAGAATAGGTGAACAAACTTTAAAAAGCAAAGGTTGAAGAATCCACAGCTCAGACATGGCCACACACTAAAGACCAATGCTGGACGCTTTCCTCCACACCATAAACAAACACCACTCTGTAACAGGCCATATGCCATTCTTCCTGTAAGAATAAGACCTTAGGAATGAGTGGGTCAGGTCCCTAACTCTTACTAGCATTTCAGTCGCACCGCTCTCGGAGTAAAAGTGTCGGAGTAAAGATCTGTGGCCTTAGGTTATGGAATGGTTGCTTAGCTCCTACACCAAGTGCGACCTCATTTAAAATTTACTAATTTTTGGTTCAAAAGTCATTATCAACTAAGTATAAAAGGCAAACAACCCTGTGAAGGAAAACAGTTGGAAACTGCATATCTGGTAAGATATGCGATAGTCAGAATACATAGCCAACTCTCAGAACTAAATTCAGTTAAATCAATTTTTAAAATAACCTTTAAAAAGGTTTTGAGTAGGTGTTATCAAGGATGCTGAAAACGTCAGGACCCTGAGCATCACTTCTGGCATTTTATGATGACAAAGTTACTTTGGGGGAGAGTTTGGCTATTTTTATGAAATGTTCAACAGAATGTAACCACAGGATCCAACAATTACACTCGGGGGTAAATACTTAAGAAAATTGAAAGTGTGTATTCACACAAAAACCAGTGTATATCTGCATAGGAACACTCAGCAACTTTATTCGTTGGCGCTGACAAAAGACACCCAATGCCTGTCACCTGGAAAATGCATAAATAGTGCATGGCCTGATCACACCATGCTGCTTGTGGGCCACCTTTAAGGAAACTTGCCCTGCTGAGTCTCAGGAAGTGGTGTTGACTCAGAGGAGCTGACCACAGATCTCAGGTGTGATAAATTCCCATAGTCAGTCAACAACGGATACATCTGGGGAGTGGAGAATGATAGATCAGTGCTTTTTAGGAGTTGAGAGGTGGGAGTGGCAAAAGATAATGCATGTGGACTTACTTTCCAAGAATGAAGCGTTCCCAAATGATACAGTGTCTGGCAGGGACGGCTCAGTAGGAAAGCGCTTGCCTTGCAGCTTGCTTGCTTGTAGGCCTGACTTCAATTCTAAGAATCCAAGTAAAAATGGGGGCATGGTGACATGCGTTTATAATCCTAACACTGGAGAGGCAGAGGCAGGAGGATGCCTTCAGTCTAGTCAAATTGCGAGCTCCCGACTGAGGGAGCAACTCTGTCTCAAAGAATAGACAGCATTCCCAAGGGTGATTCCTGAGTCTGTCCTCAGGGCTCTACACACAGGCACATACACACATGAACACACACACACACACACACACACACACACACACAAACACAAATTTCTGGATAGATAGGTACCACAAACCAAAACTGAGTCAAGATCAGATAAACATTTTTTTTTTGTTGTTGTTGTTTGTTTTTTGGGGCAAGGTTTCTCTATAGCTTTGGTGCCTGTCCTGGAACTAGCTCTTGTAGACCAGGCTGGCCTCGAACTCACAGAGATCTGCTTGCCTCTGCCTCCCAAGTGCTGGGATTAAAGGCGTGCACCACCACTGCCTGGCCAGATATACAATTTAAATAGACCTATTATACCTAAGAAAATAGAAGCATCATTAAAATTCTCCTGGAAAACCAAACCAAACAAACAAACAAACAAACAAACAAAAAACCTAGGGCCAGGGTTTTCAGAGAAAAATTCTACAAGAATTTCAAAAAAGAGCTAATGCCAATACTCGTCAAATTGTCCCACACAATAGAAACAGAAGGAACATTGCCAAATTCTTTCTATGAGGCTACAATTGCTCCGATACCCAAACTTCTGTGGGACAATAGTCTGTACCATGTCACTTGTCTTTTTTTTTAAGATTTATTTATTATGTATACAACATTCTGCCTCCATGTATGCCCGCACGCCAGAAGAGGATGCCAGATCTCATTACAGATGGTGGTGAGCCACCATGTGGTTGCTGGGAATCGAACTCAGGACCTCTGGAAGAGCAGCCAGTGCTCTTAACCACTGAGCCATCTCTCCAGCCCGTCACTTGTCTTTTTAAAATAAATGCTGATTGACCAATAGTAAGGAGATTGTATAGGCCAGGGAGACCAAAGTTATGACAGAGAAACCCACAGAGACAGCTGACCTGAGCTTGTGGGAGCACATGGACTCTAGATCAACAGTTTGAGAGCCTACATGGGACTGACCTAGGACCTCTGCATATATATGACAGTTGTGTAGCATGGTCTGATTGTAATGCTCCTAACAGTGAGATCATGACCTTTCTCTGGAGCTTACCTGACTTTTGGGAACCTGTTCCCAATGCTGGATTACCTAGCTCAGCCTTTATCCAGGGGGAGGAGCTTTCCTGCCACAACTGGATATGTCATGCTTTGTTCAAGCCCATTGGAGGCCTGCTCCTTTCTGAATGGAGATGGAGGAGGAGTGGATGGGGAGGGAGGGCAAATGGGAGTAGGGGTGAGGGAACAGGAGGAGAGGAGGGAGGGAAAACTGTGGTTGATTTGTAAAATAAATGAAAATGTTAATTAAATAAATAAAATTTAGAAAAAGAGTTTTGGATAATATATACACAGCACTTCTTAAACTGCTGTGAAGAACTGTATTTTTGTTGTTCATAATTGGTTTTTATTTTTAATCATTTATAAGGTAGAATTAAAATGTGCAATTGTTAAAAATCACTATAAAAGTTTCTGCACACATGCACTAAAAGTTTTATCTTGTCATAAACTGATGAGAAATATCTTCTACATGTATGTTGATGTCACGACTTTGAGCACATTTGATTAGACCAAAGTCTAGGTATTTGAATCTGTTCAATGCTACTGCAAAAGGTATCATTTTATAGTTCATAACAATTGATTGATTCGGTTTTATTGGTGCACATTCACAGCACACAGTAAAGGGCTTTCTGCAGGTATTTCCTATAGCATGAAAAGGACATTGCCACTCCTAATCTCCCCTCCTTTCTTCCACCCACCCACAGTCCTCCAGAATATTTCAGATCTATGTTCCTGCCATATACACATAATGATTTCTTGTCTTCATATGAAATGTAGTAGCCACAGATGAGAGAAAACATACAATATTTGTCTTTTTGATTCTGATTTAATTCTTCCAATGTAATCTCCAGTTGTCTCGACTTCCCTTCAAACAGTGTATTTTTGCTCTTCTTTGTGAGTGAATAAAACTGCATAATGTATATTTACCACATTATCTTTATCCATTGCTTTGCAGATAAACATCCAGGTCAATTTTATGGAAATTGTATGCAGATTTCTCAAAAACAACCTAAAAGTAGATCTATCACACTGTACAGTTACATCACTCCTGCATATACATAGGCTCTAAGTCAACAATCACAGATTCTTGCACACCCATGCACACTATGGCACTTTGCACAACAGCTAAACGAGAGCATTCAAAAACCATATTCTGTTTCTCCTTGCATATGAATTGCAAAATATATTGAATTTTATTATTCATCTTGTACATAGCAACCTTAAAATATTTACTTATGATTCTAATAGTTGGAGATTTTTTAAATTTCTTGATTGGGGTGGGTTTTATTTCTTTCTCCTGCCAGGCTGAATTGACTGTGACCCTGGAACCTTCTGACGAGAGATATGGTGAAAGCTTTGACTCAGAGTTCCAGAGAGGGGTTTCCATCTGCTGTTTACCCTAACCAGAGCCTCTCCCTTCTAGAGTTTTACAAGAAAAACTTTCATTAGTTTTTCCCTTTCTTTCATCTCTTTATCTTGTTTCTCCTTGTCTTTTATCTCTTTAGTCCCTTTCCTGGAAAACACAGTGGAACTTCTCCAGTCTTTGTTCAGAGAACTAGATGTGGAATTTTTGGTCAACATGTTTAAAATCACACAACAAACACATTTCTGTTTGCCATGGTCATGGTCACTTCCTACTATGTTAATGTTGACGATGAGGAACATCTACCCTTATGATCTCATGGCATAGGTCCAGTACTGTAAATAATAGTAACGCCCATTGCAATCAGTTTTATTAGTAAGATTGTCTTGTTCTCTATTTCCTGTTAGTGGTTTGAGCATGTCCAGCAGTTGTATTTTACTCACACTGGCCACTAGCTTTTTGCTTGCTTCTTATTTTTTAAATTAATAAATTTATCATTTCCCAATAGGACACAGATGAGCAAGCCCTCAAATCTAATATTGAGACTGCTCACAATACATATTATGTTAATAATATTGAGTCCTTAATTCTGTGTTATTGTGGATATATTTTTTCCTTTGGCTTGGTTTCAAATTTCTCCCATCCTTCTGAAGAACAGCTCAATTTCTCAACATATTCAGTTATCTTCATTCAAAAGCCTCTTTCCATATCTCCTTCTCTTATTTAAACAAATAAGTAAAACTATTTTTTCATCATTATCCTTTGTGTAGCATCACTTCGGAGCCCTTATATTTCAAGAACATTTCTTTCATACCCTCTTCTAAATTTGAAGAGATTTCTTCCAATTTTTGAAAATACTACCTTATTGTCTTATATAGTATGATCCAATTAAAGTACGAAAAACGTAGAAGAAAACAGAGAGTCTATGGAGAGACAGTGTGACATGCCTCACCTAGCTCTGCTCTCCCCTGTAGATGGGTGGAGTGATAAACCTGACCTGGGCTTCTCCTCTGTCACAGTGTGCTGTGAAGAGACACATCTAGAACTGCCTAGAGACTCTGGCTGCACACATGGGCCACCTGTCTTCTGCACGTGATTATTGTCGCCTCTCATTCTGAATCATCGTGCCACTTTCCTTGTTGTGTTTATGCCTCTGTGGGGGATGGTTAGGAAAGCGTTTCACTTCACAACTGTAAAATTTTACAACCTACTCACCATATAAATATTGATTCCCTATAATAAACTGGCAGGCCTTCCCAACTAGTGAGTGAGACAAGGGGCCCAGCCCACCTCTCCATGACGGCTGGAGTCCCATGGCTGCAGCTGGATCCTGTTTTCCGGGAAGGGCTGTGTACAGATCAACCTTGAGGATTTATCCCTACAGAAGACCAGACCACAAGCTGGTTTAGCACTAGACCAATCAGCTGAAGCCACCAATGCCTGAACACTCAGCATCTGAAGCTTAGAGCAGTTGACAGACATCAAATGTGTATGTGAGTCAAGCCATGTCATCATAACCTCATGCATATGTATAAATGTCACTTGCCAATCAAAGACAAAAATCATCAAATGTTAGAAGAGAGGCAGAACTTCATTCATTTACCCATTCTTGACCTAAGTCAGATACCTTCTGTTTGGTAGGCTCTGCTCTGGACTCATGATAAACAGTAACTGAGTTAGATGTGGTCCTTGGGTTCACAGAAGATCTCTGCATCCCCATCTTGCTCATCTATATATCCAACACCCTTCACATAGGACCACCACCTTTTTCCATAGTCATCTCTATAATACAATTAGGGAGCCTATCTCTAAGCAAATGCTGGGATTGCCGGTCTCAACCAGCCCAAAGACACAGACACGTTTCAATATTAACCAGACCCCCAACTGAGTTTCTAAATTGGCACCTTCTAGCCTGGGGGTGGAACAGGGAGCCAGCTTCATGTCTAACAATTGGGAGGGGCACAAAGGATGATTTCCTGGGACTTGAGATTCTTGGTCCGTTATAGCACATGCCACCTCTAGCACATCAGGAAGAAAGTCACTGAGGCAGGGCTGTCCCCCAAGTCATCGCCTGTTGTGTGTTTGTTTTGTGTTGCTTCTTCAGTGTCACGGGTGTCTTTTGGGAGCTGCTCCACAGGGCCTTGCTGGGTGGGCAAAGGGACAGCTAGTTCTGCACACAGCAGCCCCCTCCCCTCCTGGGGAGGCACCGCAGTGCATCACCAATACCAATTTAACTCTAGAGACATGGGGGCAAGTGGGAAAATGGTTGGCCACAGTCAGGGCATGCTCACAGGGAGCAGATACACTCATCAGTCACACTGTGTGCTAGACTCTCAGCCATGAGCGCTTCCCACCTGCTCCCCATGCCAAGTGAAACACAGAGGCACCAACAATGTTTGGAGCTGGGGAGGCCAAGGCCAGGGATTTTTGTATGATGCCAGAATGCAGACAGGCGAAGCTCGCTAGAGTCCCTTTGGTGGTAGATGATCAGCCTGATTTCTTCCTTCCTCCCATCTGTACCTCTTTTCTCCCTTCTTCTTCTTCACTTCCTCATTTTTTCCTCTCTCCTCCTCTCCCCTGATCCTTCTCTCTACCCCTACCTCTTGCCTCTTTCCCTCTGTCATCTCTTCCTCTCTCCTTCTGTCCTCTTTTATTTCTTCCCTACTCCTCCCTCTATTCCCTCCATCGCCTCTCCCTCCCTCTCTCATCCTTTCCCTTCTCCCTCTTTTCTTTTCTCCACCCATTCCTTCCCTCCTTCTTTCTTCCTCTCTTTTTCTCTCCTTCCCCCTCCCCCATCCCCCTCTCCCTTCCTATATTTCTATTTGTCCATGAACTCATGCCTCGCACTGGCATCTATCATAGTGTCACTTGTTGCAGACGGTCCACACTATTGGAGTCTGCAGGGTGAAGTGGAGGCTCTAGGCTATCCCAGGCTGTGGCTTTCCCAAGCTCAGCAGGAAGGAGGCCATCCTCAGAGCATTAGGGATTGTTTGTAAGTGCGTTAGACACCGGTCTTATTTGTCAAATTCACACCTACCATTGGAGAAGGATCTCAATCAGTCTCACACATTCCCTGAAAAGCTTCTGGATAACACGAGAGGACTGGAGAGCAGCACTAGCCTTCATCAGCTCCTGTGCCGGGGCCCGAGTCCCGCCGCCACACAGTGGTCAGGACCCTCCATCAGGGGAAGCCCACGTTCAAACTCTGTAAGCAGAGTTTGTAAACAGAATCCCATTTGCACAGAAAGCCACCCAGAGAACTGAAGCAGTGAGATGGAGCGACCCCTGAGCCCTCACTCTGCCCTGCCTCCTAGCTGGCTGAGTGCATGAGAGCTGGGTGGAACTGAATTCCTAATCTATATAATCAGCCCTCCCTGGCCGCAATGAGGATTCACAGTTCATCACCATTCCCGCTAAACAGACTGACCTTTGATTTTATGATGCCCTGGTTGAGAATCAGGTTAAGAGGGAAACTCCAGGATGTGCTTAAAGCTACCTGCATTATTAGCATATAATTCTCATTGGCGATTATTCTCTATCTTTGGCCATAAATTATTACCAAATCCTTTTCACCTGGTTGCATTTATGAAGTCCCAGACACTGACTGAGAGCTGAGGGTGAGTGAGAGGCCAGCTGAACTCTCTGACTACAGCACAGACACCACCTATGGAAGTGGGAAGGTCGGCACAAAAGGAGATCACCATCAGGGTCTGAGAAGTTCAGGAAGATGTGGGAGGAAGCACAGTCTTACAGACATGATAACACCTCATTCCACCTTGGGTACAAGGAGGAAGAGCAGACAGGCAGGGCAACTCGGGAAGGTCTGTGCTATACAGGTTGTGGAGCAGACACAACAACTACGTCTGTGGTGTGAATTGGTCTTAGTAATAAAAACCCTGAATCAAATATGGGGCAAATGCTGAAAGAGCAGGGAATCAAAGCAACCAGCCACTCGTTCATACCCCTACCTCAGATTGAAAGGGTGATCCTGTCTCTATGAATCCTCATACTGAATGGGGTATCTTGTCTCCACAAGTCCTCAGACTTAATGCCTCGAACTCCTGTCTCCTCCCGCCTTATATTCCTTTCTCTTCCCAGCCATATCCCTTCCTGTCTCCACCTCCCTAGTGCTGGGATTAAAGGTGTATGACTCCCAAATACTGAGATTAAAAGTGTGAGCCACCACAACCTTGTTCTGTTTCTCTTTTAGACTGGATCAATTTCATGTAGACCAGGGTGGTCTTGAACTCACAGAGATCCCTTTGCCTCTGCCTCCCGAAGGCTGGGATTAAAGGTGTGTGCCACCACTGCCTGGCCTCTATGACTAACCAGTGACTAGCTCTGCATTCTGATAGTCAGACAAAATATCACCATACATGTCCAGCATCCACACAAGCCCAGAAGTAACAAATCAGGGACAGAAGAGGGGCTTACATCCCAGAGTGCAAATAAATGGACACTGGGTTGGAGAACTGAAAAATGCATGAAGAAAGCTGGCCATTTCTGCATCAACTCACAAATCTGCAACCCAGGCAGAGATCCCCATCTTAGGCCCACAAAAGCAGCCATGGCTTTCACCGACAGTCTGTGGATGAAGAAGGGCCAGGTAAAATACAGCCAGTTAGAAAGGCCTCTGGCGACCCACATTCACATCAGAGCAATGGACGGAGCTCCCAAGGTCCAGTCGAAGAGCAGAAGGTGGGAAAAGAGGAACAAGGGAGTCAGGACTGGGAGAGGCTGGTCCACCAACCGAGACAGTGTGCCTGATATAATGAGAGCTCACCAACTCCAGCTGCACCAGGACTGAATGAGCATATGATCAAACCAGAATCTCTGAATGTGGCTGTCAATGGGGGCTGACTGAGAAGCCAATGATAATGTCACTGGGACCTATCTCTTCTGCATGTATTAGATTTTTGGGAATCTAGTCTATATGGATGCACACCTTCCTAGCCAGAATCAAGGGGGGAGAGCCTTGGGCTTCCCACAGGGCAGGGTACCCTGCCCCCTCTTAAGGAAGCAGGGGGAGGGGAGAGGGTTAGTGGGGGAGCGGAAGGGGACTGGGAGAAGGGGAGGAAGTGTAAATTTTTTGAAGGAAAAATAAAAGAATATTAAAAAAAAGAAAGAAAGGCCTCTGTCTTTCTGGGACCTGGGGTTCATCTGGTGGAAGAGCCGCCCAGCTGAAGGCTCTGGAAGATGGCAGGCGGGTGGGAGAGGGACAAGATGGGCTCCAGGAAGGCACAGCCTCAGAGATGACACTAATAGCGGAGATGACCAAGGAATTGGGCACAAGATGGGGGGGGAGCATCCAGTGGGTGAATTTGATAAGTGGGTGTGGTACAGGGAAGACCAGAGGATTCTGTAGTTGTGTGAACTGGGCTTTGGGACAAATGGTCACCCCATCAGGAACCAGGAGTAAGTAAGAGGATGGGGCCTGTCAGGGAGGAAGCCCGTGATGGAGGAGGTCAGGACCACAGGCCCAAATCCACAGGCTACAGAGTCAGTTGCCCCTTGCCAACCATTTGTTTTTAAATACAAACTTCAGGGGAGTGGGGTGTGGCACAAGCAGTGAGACGGCTGGAGAAAGAGGGTGTTGGCACAGGTGGAACATCACTGAGTCCAGGCCAGCCTCAGGTAGATTTTTGCCACCTTCATTTTATCAGGGCCTGAGGGATACCATGGAAACAACAAACAGATACCAGACAGCTCTGAGGAGGCAGTGATGCTCCCTGTCATGTCCTCCTCCCTATGCATGGACCATTTCATAACCACAACCATGCCATGGGCTTCTAGCTTTATCCACATAACTGACTTCACAGTTTAATACAGTTATAATCCCTGCACCACACAAGGTCTGAGTTTGAAGTTTTCATTCCAATGGGTAGATTCAGAGAGCAGCTCACCAATACTGTATCATTTTAAAAGTTATGCATGTGTATGTAATCTAGAAAGTCTTTCATTTCTTTCTTATTTCTTCCTTGACCCATTGCTAATTCAGTTGAGAGTTGTTCAGTTTCTTTGAGTTTGTAGGCTTTCTATAGTTTGTGTTGTTGTTGAATCCTAAGTTTAACCCATGGTGATCTAATAAAGTGCAGGGGATTAGTCCAACTTTTTGGTATCTGTACATATTTACTTTGTTACTGAGTATTAGGTCCATTTTAGAGAAGTTTCCATAAGGTGTGAGAAGAAATTATATTCTTTTTTGTATGGGTGAAATATTCTGAGATGTCTGTTAAGTCCATTTGAGTCATAACATCTGCCAGTTCCCTTATTTCTCTGCTAAATTAAGTCTGGCCCACACATCCATTGGTGAGAATGGGGTCTAGTGCTAAAGTCTCCCACTGTTAATGTATGGGGTTTGATGTGTGATTTAAGCTTTAGTTTGTTTCTTTTGCAAAAGTAGGTGTTCTTGTATTTGGGGCATAGATATTCAGAATTGAGCCTTCATCTTGATGGATCTTTCCTATTATGAATATAAAATGTCCTTATCCATTTCTTTTGATTAATTTTAGGTTGAAGTCTATTTTGTTAGATATTGGGATAGCTACACCAGCTTGCTTCTAAGGTCCATTTGAATAGAAAATCTTTTTCATCCCTTTACTGTGAGGTAAGGCCTGTCTTTGAAGTTGAGGTGTGTTTCTTATATGCAACAGAAAGATGGATCTTGTTTTTGTAGCCATTAATTTAGCCTGTGTCTTTTTATATAGACATTAGGGATATTGTTAATTTCTGTTATTTTTTGGTTTACTGTTAGCAGTGGTAGTGTGTGTGCTTCCCTTCTTTGGGTTTTGCTGGTGTAGGATTTTCTATTGCTTGTGTTTTCATGGGTGCAGTAACTTCCTTAGGTTGGAGTTTTCCTTCTAGTACTTTCTGTAGGACTGGATTTGTGGATAGGTATTGTTCAATTCTGGTTTTGTCATAGAGTATCTTGCTTTCTCCATCTATTGTGGTTGAAAACTTTACTGGCTATAGTAGCCTGGGTTGCCATCCATGATCTCTTAATGTCTGCAGCACATCTGTCCAGGAACTTTTGGTTTTCAGAGTCTCCATTGAGAAGCTGGGTGTAATTCTGGTAGATCTGCATTTATATGTTACTTGGCCTTTTCCTTTGCAGCTCTTAATATTCTTTCTTTATTCTGTATGTTTAGTGCTTTGATTATTACATGGTGAGGAACTTTTTTATTTTTGGTTCAGTCTATTTGGTGTTCTGTAAGCTTCTTGTACCTTCATAGGCACATCATTCTTTAGGTTGGGAAAGTTTTCATCTATGATTTTTGAATATATTTTCTCTGCCTTTAAGTTGGAATTCTTCTCCTTCTTCTATCTCTATTATTCTTAGGTTTGATCTTTTCATGGTGTATCAGATTTCCTGGATATTTTGTGTTAAGAATATTTTGGATTTAACATTTTCTTTGACCAATGAATCTAATTCCTCTATTGTTTCCTCAACACCTGAGATTCTCTCTTCCATTTCTTGTGTTCTTCTAGAGATGCTTGTATCTATAGTTCTTGTTGACTTACCCGGATTTTCCATTTCCACAATTCCCTTGGTTTGTGGTTTTTTAATTGCCTCTATTTTAATTTTCAAGTATTGAACTGTTTCCTCCACCTGTTTGATTGGTTTTGTTTGTTTTTTTTTTTTTTTTTTTTTTTTTTTTTTTTTTTTTTTTTTTTTTTTTTTTTTTTTTTTTTTTTTTTTTTTTTTTTTTTGCTTTCTTGGTGTTCTTTAAGGGATTTATTTACTTTTTCTTGATTTCTTTAAGAGAATTTTTTCATTTCCTTTTTAATGGCCTCTACCATTTTAATAAAGTTATTTTCTTCTGCTTCACCTGCATCGGGATATTCAGGTCTTGCTGTTGTAGAAATACTGGGTTCTGATGTTGCCATATTTCCCTTTATATTGTTGAATGTATTCTTACACTGGTGTTTATCCATCTGTTCTTCCAGCTGGTGTAGTTGGCATTTGTGCCTATAGGGGCTCCCGATGATGCAAGAGATGATTGACCAAGGGGAGGATGATGGGGTGGGTGGGGTGGGCAGCAGAGTGAGTCTTGTGGAAACAGAGTCCAGTGAGTGGCAGTGTTGGTGGTGTGGCCTGCCTGCAGGTCTATCCATAAATTTAAAGAAAAATGTAAATGTTCTATCAAAGTAGAAAAATACTTTCCTGTTTGCTATTAGGAAGATTCCATGATGTAAAAAATGCATAATTATACTAAATTAGTGAATTGATTTAATGCAATTTCAACTGTGATTTCAGAACACTGTTTGTGCATAGGTAGGTATTGGGTAGTTATATCTGAAGTTAATACAGAAGGACAGAAAGCAAACAACAGATGTGGTGATCCGGAGGGAAAGAAACAGTCATGTGCTTTGCTCACAGTATAAGAAGTTCTGAGACAAAACTATTCATTGAATAAGATAGCAGTGGGATGTTGGACAAAAGACCAATGGACACAGAGTTCACAGTCTAGAATGCCCACAACTTTGTTCTCAGCTAACTAACACCATGGTACTAACATTTTTTATTTTATGACAATCTCATGCACAAATATAATAAAGATTTATTTTTAAAATGTGGTTATTGAACCAGACCCAGGACCTCTGAAGGAACAGTAAATGCTATTAGCCACTGATTCATCTCTCTATCTTTATATATAATATGTTTTAATCAAATTTATACCCATTCCATCCTCTCTGATTCCTTCCATGCCTCACATTCTCTCATGCTCTCTCTCTTTTTAAACACACCGAGTCCATTTAGTGCTGCCTGCATTTGTATGAAAGTAGGGCATGGGTAGCCTTTCAAGTTCCACAAACCTAAGTAAAGTTAACTTATTTTCTGTCTCTCAGCAGCCTTCAATTGCCAATAGCTCTTCAGTTAAGCAAGGAACTTCTTGAGGCCCTCGCCTATCCATGGTGGGGTTTTGCTTGGCCTGATCTCGGACAGATATTTTCCACACAATCACAATCGCAGTGAGTTCCTGTCTATCTCCGGCTTTTTGCCCAAAAATGTTTATTAGCAAATAGTGTGACTCGATTGTAGACCCAAGCAAACAGCTGGTGCAGTGCCATCAATGGTGCTTGGTCAAGTGGAAACCATGGGGAAGTGAGACCTCGGTGTTATCTCACACCAGAAGAACACATCCAGCTAAATATGAGGTCAACAATAAATAAAACAAGAGACATGACACATGGCAGAGGAAGTGCAGGAGGGGATGCATTTGGCCTCAGAGTATTTTGGCTTCTAAACCTCAGAGGTAGAAGCAAGAGGATAAGGAGTTCAACATCAGCCTCTGCTCTGTAAGGAGTTTAAATCCAGTGTGAGCTAACATAAGACACTGTCTTAATAAAACTAAACAAAATAAAAACCAAAGGACACTAAAACAAGTTATTAAAAAGTGGAAACAGACTCTTTATTGGGGGTGTGTTTGTACAGCCTGTGATCCCAGCACCTGGGGGCAAGCCAGGAGCATCTGAAACTCAGATCAGCCTGGGCTTCATAATAAAACTGTATCTCCAAAAAAGTAAATTATAGATAAATAAGGAAGGAGGCTAGGGTGTAACCAACTGAAACATTTGCCTAGCGTGTCAGCATGTGTGTGAAGTTCTGGATTTGATATACAGGAAGGAGAGAGGGGAGAAGAGTAAAGGAAGACAGGGAGGTGAAGGGAAGAGACAAAGCAAAAGACAGAAGAGAGAGATGAAGGGAAGGGAGAGAAAGAAAAGAGAAAGAAAGGGGGGATAGAAGGAAGGAGAGAGGGAAGGGGGAAAGAGGGAAGTGTCATCTCATGGTAAAAAATGGGTGAAGGAGCTCTTCCCCTTAGGTCTTCAATATCATATTGAAAACCCTAATCACCACAAAGACAAACAGATGGCACAAATATGGAGACAGGCTTGCAAAGGAGACATGAAACTATCCACCATATTCAGAGTAAACCATCACTCCCATAGAAATCAATTTCATCTGCAAAAGAGTTATGAGACACAATGGACCTGAACTAGGGCATTAGAGTAAAACTAAGGAAATCCAAACCTATGGTCTTGAGTTAATAGAAAAGTGTTCATTTTTATTCATCATTGTTGCAAGTGACAGAAGAGGTGCCAATCTCATAGTTTTGCTGCTCTTGACAGTCTGCTTTAAAAAGCATCTTTAAGGGTAGGAAGGTCGTGGTGTGAAGGTATCATCATTGCTAATGCGATAGGATGTTTAGCAAGCCATTTCCCTGAAATTCCTGAAAAGGCTATTTATAGAACTTTCAAATGGTTTAAAACTTCACACAGGAAAAAAAGGAAAGTTTCTAGGTAATCCAGAGCAATTGGGAAGAAGGCCTCGGTAGAAATTAAGCTCATAGCATTTTATGATTTTGTGGAAATTTTGAACAGTTTGGGAAGGGTTGGGGACATCACAGTTACTGTTCCCACTGTTGTGACAAAATACTTGACAGAAGTCACTGGAAAAGGGAAGGTTTACCTTGGTTCACAGTTTGAGAACAAAGTCCATCATGGCGGGGAAGGCATGACAGCCGGAAAGGCAGACAGCCGGAAAGACATGACGGCTGGAAGACGCTGGTTACATTGCACTCCCAGTTAGGAAGCAGAGAGAAGCAGAGGCTGGTAATCGGCTTTCTTTCTCTATTTTTAATAACCATTTTGTCTTTGCTTGCATGTTTGTCTAGGCATTACATATGTACTGTGCATGCAGATGCCAGAAGAGAGTGCTGGCTCCTTTGGGACTGGAGTTATAGGTAGTTTTGAGCTGTCATGTGGATGCGGGCAGCCTAACCTGGGTCCTCTGTGCTCTTAACCACTAAGGCATCTCTCTAACCTCATGGATTTCGTTTCAATCAGCCCAGGACTCCAGTCCATGGCAGGGTGCCACCTACAGTTATTTAGGGTAGGTCCTCCCACCTCAGTTACCTTGACTTAGAAATTCCCTCACAGTCAGGCCCAGAGCTTTGCCTCCTAGGTGAGCCTCAATCCTGTCAAGTTGCTAGCCTATGTAAACCATCATAGAGAATAAACTCATCAGTGAGGCAAAATAGAAAGTCCAGATTTGAACCTGTAATGCATCCTGGGCCTAAGCTTGGAAAGAATGACCAAAGGGAGGAGGCGGGGCAGTCTGAGGGAGGAGGCGGGGCAGTCTGAGGGAGGAGGCGGGGCAGTCTGAGGGAGGAGGCGGGGCAGTCCGAGGGAGGAGGCGGAGCTGTCTGAGGGAGGAAATGAGAATGTCTAGGGGACCAGGGAACTTGTGCTTTATGCCACATGCAAAGCAATCAAAGTGGACTGTTTAAGGATGGCTCCATTCAGCTATACATCATTTTTTTGTTTGTTTTTTGTTGCCAGAAATAGAACCCAGTAAGAAACCTTGTGAGGACTCTACAACCGAGACACATCTTGGCCACTTCATTTTATTCTAGGAGAATTAGAACTATTTTTGAGACTCAGAAATAAACACTTATTTGTGAATTGCATGGTACATTAACAAAAATTTAAAGTGCATAATTTCTAGCCAATTTAAATTGAAAAAAAAAGTTGCTCACCAATATAATCCTTGAGGAAAAGAAGTTGTGTTATAAATTGGGAGTTTTGTTACTAGAGAGTCAAAAATTATTTATATTATAAATGTGTACAGAAGTCCCATGGAGCAAAATAATCCAATGGAGAGGTAAGAAAATACAAGTATGGATTTTGTGTACAGAATGAGGTATGTGGAACCCATTTATCAGGTCCGAATCAGGTATCCCAAATGACAGTAATGGTGACAAGATCCTAAACAGGACTCTGGCTGAGTAAACAAAAGCCTAAACTCCACATTCCTCAGGGAGCTTGTAAAGCAGATTTCTGTTTACTAGGAAAACTATTACCTCCCTTATCCACCCCAATGGTCAGCTATTTCAGGCAAGGACATCTAGTTCCCAATAATCCTGGTAGCCTTTATGAACTCAAGGCCCCTCATCCTGCTAACCATCATATACAGTCCACCTGCTTTCCTGCCAGGCTTCGGGCTTCTATTCTCAGAGTCAGACTGGCAGTTTGTTCTCCCAATAAACTTTTCTTTCTACCCTTAGAGTGGTCAAGTCCCTTGCTTATTCCATAGGTTACAGGAAGAGACAATGGTCTCAGTACATAGACAGCGTGACTAAAGACCATTGTGAGGTCCATTCTCTACCTCTGATGGACAAGGTTTCGCGAACATCTAGTATGACACAGAGTATATGACAATACTGGAGATGTCATATGCAGCTGGAGGAAGCATATCACTGCGGCTGATTGTGGAAACAGTCCCCATTTCCTCCTGGAGGAGTGAGGAGTGCAAATCCTGGCCAGTCTTCTAGTTCTACTGTGCGATACTTAGAGGAAACTCACTGGCTTTACCAGTAGATAAAGATTGGTACTGCAGGCCCCATGCTGAGCAAATGTCAGGACATGCTCCTTGATTTTGTCCTGGGGAGACAAATGTTCCTTCACCCCAGAAAGGACATCCCAAGACTAAATCCACAAAGTCCGTCTCAGTGACCCAATGAATTTATTAAGGTTACAGACAGGGACATGAGTGACACAGGAAGCTACATCACGAAGCCCACCCAAGCGTGGGAGAGAACTGAAGAAAGCTGCACTCAGCTCCGCTGAAGAGTCTCCTACTCCAGCAGTTGTATACTGCTTATATGACATTGGGGAGTCTAGTTAGCTCCATGCTACCTTTTCTTGCTTACTTATGTATTTATTTTTACTTGTGGTATGTGCATGATTATGTCTTCATTTGTGTGTATCACTGAGTGCAAGCCAGAAGTCAGTTCTGGGCATCTTCCTCCTCTATCATCCTCCACGTTTTGTTTTGAAGCAGGGTCTCTCACTGAATTAGGAGCTCACTGATGAGGCAAGACTGGCTGGTCCTCAAGCTCAAATGGTTCATCTGTCTCCGCCTCGCTGAGGCCAGGATTGCAGACATGCACCACCACATCCAGCTTCCACACAGGCACTGGGATCTGAACTCAGGATCTCACGCTTGTGCAGCTAACACTTTTTCAATTGAGGTGACTTCCTGGCCTGCCTTACGAGTTCTTATAACTTCCTTGGGAGTCTTCCGAGCCTCTCCTCTTCCTCTCACACATGGGGTGGTTCCAATATGGAAGAAATAGCTACGTGACAGACACCAGAAGCCCCTGCAACCTTGGAAACAGTTCTCCTTCATGGGGCAAACTGTGTTCTGAAGCGATGCTGAAGATGCATTGCCTGGGAAGGAGCCAAAGCAAAGAAAATAAAAACTGAAACCAGTGCTAATGAGCAAGTGTCTTCTCAATATCATCCTCAGACTGTGTTTCCCAACAAGAGTGGGTATTCACAGAAGATAGATTCAGGAATTAACTGTAAAGCCAGTGATAGGCATTTGTTTTCATGATTGCATTTTAAGGAAATGGATACATTGCTCAGTTAATTTCACTGTGTTTAGTGTTTATTTTCATTTAAATTCTATAGTCTCCTCCATTTTTCTCCTGATGATTTATAGCACATCACTGTGTACTTCTCCATTTTAGAAATGTGTATTTTAGCAGGGCAGTGGTGGCACACGCCTTTAATCCCAGCACTCGGGAGGCAGAGGCAGGTGGATCTCTGTGAGTTCGAGACCAGCCTGGTCTACAAGAGCTAGTTCCAGGACTAGCTCTAAAGCTGCAGAGAAACCCTGTCTTGAAAAGCCAAAAAGAAAGAAATAAATAAATAAAGAAAGAAAGAAAGAAAGAAAGGAAGGTCAGTCTTTTTAATGTTTAACTTTCTATTTTAAGTTTTTTTTTATCTTATTTTATTGATGTGTACATGTGTCTGTCCATTATATTCATCACACGTATACCATACCCATGGAGGCCAAATGAGGGTGTCAAATCCACCTTGGTCTGGAGCTACAGGTGGTTGTGAGCCACCTAAAGTTGGTGGTAGGAATGGAACTCAGACTCTCTCTAAGAGCAGTAAGCACTCCAATCACTGGACCATGTAACCACATGCAGTTGGTGTCTTTCTAATAGGCTTCTCATTTTGACACTTGACATGTGTGCTTTAGTTCTGAAGCTTCTTACTGGATGTTGTGTGTGTGTGTGTGTGTGTGTGTGTGTGTGTGTGTGTGTGTGTATACTGAGTATGCACATAGTTGAGTGTACATGCATATAGCAGCCAGAAGTCAGTATTGGTTATCTTCCCCAATCATTCTCCATTTTATTCTTTGAGACAGGGCCTTTCCTGATCCCAGAACTCACTGGGATTAGCTGTAAATCTCTAGGGAACTTCCTGTCTCACCATCTTCGTATCCTCAGCACCAGGGTTACTGACATGCATGATCATACCTGGTGTTTTATGTGGATGTTGGGATCTGAACTCAGGTCTGAGCGCTTGGATGGCAGACGCTTTGCCAAATTCTTTACTCCACTTACTGGATTTTGAAGATTTCAAATAGTATATCTCCATTTATGGCTGATATGAAATAAGCACACCTCACTCCTCATTCCCCTGTGGTGTGCGACACCCTCCCAGGTACATAGATCCCCAGGTCTGCAGATTCAGTGTTTTCACAGAACCTTCTAGCATCAATCTGCATGATTTAAGTCTTCTCTATATTACCCACACTGTCTAGGGGCCTGTAGTGGCCATAACCGCTCTGCTAGGGAAGGATGATTAGGAAGGAGTTTGTAGCACAGGCGAGATGCTCTAATGGATAGTTCTTGTCATCTTGCAGATGTGTGAGGATCTGACCAATAATCAGTACCACAGATGACTGGTAGACCCCATAGATGGCTGTTAAGCCCCACAGATGATTGGCAGACCCCACAGATGGCTGGTAGACTCCATGGATGACTGGTAGACTCCATGGATGACTGGCAGACCCCACAGATGACTGGTAGACTCCATGGATGATTGGCAGACCCCACAGATGACTGGTAGACTCCATGGATGATTGGGAGACTCCTCAGATGACTAGTAGACTCCATGAATGATTGGTAGACTCCACAGAAGACTGGTAGACTCCACGGATGATTGGGAGACCCCACAGTTGCTAACTTCGCAGATGGCTGGCAGACCACCTGTGCTTGGCAAGAGGACCTCACTGAGTCCTCTTGCCATTCGCTGTTGCTGTCCTCTGTGCATTCAGCCTTGACATGCTCCAGAGGAGATCGTCCTGACAGTGAGTAAAGCATACACGCTGAGGACAGCATGTAAAGAGGTAAAGAGCATGGTCTAAGATCGCCACCCGATTCCAAGAACACAGGACACTAGGCACTGGAATGGAAATGGCAAACATGCACCTTGCAGAAGATGATGTCAGAGGATGTAAGGGATGGAGGTTTTAAATAATAAGAGCAAAGGGGAGAAAAAGCAGAATATAGGGAGCAGTGTGATGGCGCAGAGGAGATGGGTTAAAGCCCTTGTCTAAAAGTCTGGTGACTGGTTCAGTCCCAGAAGCCCACATGGTGGAAGGAGCAAGTTGACCCCAGCTAGCTGTCCTCAAATGCACATGCCTGCGTCTGAGCCCACCCCTGACCCCTCTGCCACACACACATAAAAAACTGAATACACAAATGTAAAAATAAGACAAAAAGCTTCTTTTCACTAAAGATGGACATAAATATGGCAAGTGCCAACTACAAAACACATTTATGATTCACGTGACTGACAGAGCCCTGAAATGTGAGGTCCATCTGAAGCAAAGGTAGCTTTGAAAACAACCTCAATAGCCCAGATAGATAGCTGAGTCTTGCCTAGTAGGGCAAGTCGAAAGGCAAAGGGCACAGGGTTTTATAAAAAAAATACCCGATTAGTAATCTCACACAGAGGGGTTACAAATGAAATTCTGATTTCAAGTCAAATAGATTGGCATAGTTTTTAAAAATCTTACATCTATAGACAAACATGAGACAATTGGACTGCCTGGATATCGCTTACTCAACACTCTGGTAGTGAAAAATAATTCGCCTTCATCCTGCAAAAGCTAAATATACTCATAACCTATGACCGAGCCAAGCACTTCTATAATTATAACCCTCCAAACAACAGCTACGACAAAAATTGAAAACCAAAAATTTACACAAACTCAGCAGGAAGTTCAGGCAGGATGCTCTCATTGGTGCTATCAAGAGCCCATTGACTTGCAAACAACCCAGACTTGAGGCAAGCTGGGTCACACGGTGAGGAAAGGGTCCATTTCACACAATGGTGGGGACAGAGGCACAGCTAGGTGCAGACCAGGGGACACACCCTTGACCTTCAGGGCCCAATGACAAAAGATTACAGCAGGACTTTCTGCCTTTTGTTTAAAATAGAAAACCCAAGGAAAGCTGAACTGTCTGGCTGCTCACGGTTACACACCATTGTGGTAAAATGGTAAAGAAAAGCCAAAGATCCTTGAGACAAAGGCTCACTAAGTGATGTTGTGGTTCATGTCATAAAGGACTTAGGAGTTGACCCTCCATACTTTTCTCCCTCCAAAGGGAAGCACATGCCCAAATACTTAGTATATGCATTTGCATTTCCAATATTTCTCTTTGGGGGGAGTCAAAACGTATTTATAGAGGATAGAAAGGTAAATGAAAGAAAATATGCCATTTTGTTTGATACATAAGATTGTAAAAGTGTGTAATAATAAATTAAACTAGGAACAGCTGGTAGAAGTCAAAGGAAAGTATAAAATGGGACAAAAGCCACGAGGCTCAAAATCTTTCACCAAAGGAGAAGTTGTGGGATGACTTGGAGAAAAAGCCTGCGCGCGCTTGCCCGAGGATGTAGGCTGCTCCCTCTGGGAAGTTGGAGTGCTGGGGTCTGTCCCACTGGCTTGTTTACTGTGTGTGGGAATCTCTCAAGTTGAGCTATACAGTCTGCCCTGACTGACCATGAAAGACACAAGATGAAAAATCACGGGGTGCTGAGAGATGGCTCAGCTTGTAAAGTACCTGAGTCGGATAGACAACATGATGTGAAAAAGCCACAATGAGGGTGCAGGCCTTCAATCCCAGGGATAGGAAGCGGAGGCAGGCAAGCCTGCCTAGCCTAACTGTCATGCCCCAGGTGCCAGTGGGAAGCCCTGTCTCAGAAAACAAGGTGGCAGGAGAGTGAGGAGGAAGGCACCATGGTTGACTACTTTCCCCCCCACACATAAACATTCATCCACACGCATGCACACTCAAAGACGAAAGCATATAAAGAGAGAGTGCATGAGAGATCTTGCTCCACCAAGGAAACAATGTGGGGCTGGAATTCAAGCACATCAGCCAATCCAGGAAAAGGTAAACTATACAAATGCACACACATGTTCCTTGTGGGACAGAGGCGTCATTTCAAGCATAGAGCTAAGATGAGCCGTGAATAGCTGTGTGGAAACAGTGTAGCAAGCTAAGAAAGAGCAGTGACAGTGGCAGTGGCTTTAGAGCCTCACTCCTTATATTAACAGATGTCTGAAAGGATTGGCAAAGAGGAGAAGGATCTAGAAAACAAAATAGGAGTCATGGATCAGTGGTGTTTCATCCCCATAACACCCCCACCCCCACCATACATATGCACATATGCTTTGCAGGGCTGGAAGGAACCATGAGGCGCTTCTTCCTTGGAGCAGTGCCTGGAGGGACCTCCATCCAGGACTTCTGGAGACAGGAACCAGAGCCCCTTTGCCTCTAGCTGAAGAAAAGGTGCTCTACCTGCCATCTGGCACTCTACACAGAACCTAGCAGGGTCTGGACCTGCTGGAGGCCACCTGCCAGTTGCTCTCCCCGCTCCCCCCTGTATCCCACTGGCTCTTACCCGAGTCCCAGTGTCATCCACTCAAAAACGGACATCCCAGAATTCCCCGTATCTAGTTCCTGCTTCTCTGCGATTAGACATAATAGAAGAAATAGATTTTAAAAAGTCAAGGGTATGAAAGACTTTTTTTAAAACCACCATTAAAATCACAAATTATAGGAAAAGAAATAATTCTATTACAATTTTTAACAGCATGGAAAAAATACATAACCTAAAAGTCAATAGACCAAAACAAGCATATAAAAAAGGGATGCCTGTGTGTGACTATGAATAGACACAGATGGAACATTTCTTATTAAGAAAAAAAATTTTACTTTCTTAAAATTTAAGCAGAGCCCCCAAGTCATTAAAAATATATCAATTCAACAGAAAAACATAAAAGGAGTTGAACCAAGATTTTGTGAGGAGCAACGCCCCTCCAGTTCATATTAACGAGCACTGAAGACTCAGAATGCAGAAAGCAGGGTGGTTTATTCAATGATCCCATGAGATCCGGTGGCTACTCCAAAAAAAAGGCAGTCATCCCACTCAGAGCAGATAACTCTTTTTAGAAGCTTGAACTCAAGTCCTGGGCTTTCTTTCCTCGCACCTGACTGATCAGGGGTATAATCTTCAGTGTCATCTGCCAGTTAATGTCTGTCTAACTCAGCAAAGTCAGGGCATAGTTTAATCTTTCTATACCACACCCTGTTATGTGTGTGTTTGTGTGTGTGTGTGTTTAAAGCTCACCAGGAACACAACTTTTTCATGCCTGTGTGTCATTTGGCAAGCTTGCCTCTTAAGTTTCTAAAGGATTAGTTTGGTCCCAGGGAGCTAGGCTGGCAGAGGTGAAATGTTTTCTGTCTGTAGCTAGATCTCAAGGCACTTTTATCTTGAAAATGAACCACTGTGTGTTGTCTCTTACAGTGTCACCAACAGAGAGAACGTGACTGTCACCTCCACAATTGTGGAGGCTACGTCAGTTCTCTAATAAAGACCATAAGGGTTATGGCTACCCTACCCGGGGGCTTTGCTTTCAGTAAGTTGTAAGTTGATTGCTAGCAATAAGCAAACGGGTGGGGGGAGTTCACATCCTTGGCATTTTGAGAAGTTGGCAGAGGGTGAGGGAAGCTGTCCCTCTTAGAAATGACAGAGGAGAGTGTAAAATTTTGAACCTGCTCTGAATGACACTTGGCAATATATTCGAACTTATTAATATGTCTAACCCTTGACGCAGCAGTTCAGCCCCTGGAAACGGTCCACTTGTGCTCAGCATCATGTGTCTGGCGCCGTTCAGTGTAAGCCAGCTCCCGGCAGCTAGAGTCAGGGAGGGAATGGCCCCGGACTGGAGGAAGACAGCTGCGGAAGGGAACCCCCATGCAACATTGTTATGAAGTTGTCAACTTTAAAGAAAAAAAAAGAGAATCCATGTTTACTGAAATAGAAAACGTCTCTAGTAAGTTCAAAGTATAAGAGGGAAGTTCAGGGCTGGTGGCCACACCCATGTATGGGTAGAAGCTAGAAGAACACCCAGGAAGGTGGGGCCCCTACACGTGCACAGTCAACTACATGCAGGGGCCCCAGGGCCCCATTAAGCTGCCCCCAGCCCCCAGGCAGGAATTCCAACACTGGGGCCAGGACAGGAGGGAAATCTTCATTCCTGTCAAAGTTTTAGCTTTGATTGAGGGTGATTAGCCTGTTTGCCATTTCAAACAGTGTTCACTGCTTTGAGATGAAACCATCAAAATCGTTTCTGACCTTTGTGGAAATTCACATATGGTACAAACGAGAAATGTCTCCAATAAGCTCTGGCATGTGAACCCTTAGTTCCTACTTAGTGGCCCCGTTTGGGGAGCTTTGAGTGGTGCGACCTTACCAAAAGAAGCATGTCACTGGGTGGTGTGGGAAGTCCTTCTCATATGAGATGCTTTTATTGGTTAATAATAAAGAAGAAGCTTTGGCCTGTGATAGAACAGAATAGAGCTAGGCAGGAAAACTAAACTGAATGCTGAGAGAAAGAAGGCAGAGTCAGGGACCACGGAACCTTGCCAGTAGGCCACGGACCTAAAATATAAAATAATAAAAATGTGTTAATTTAAGATATAAGAGCTAGCTAGAAATACACGTCAGCTATTGGCCAAACACTATTGCAAATAATACAGTTTCTGTGTAATTATTCTAGGTCTGAGCTGCCGGAAAAGAACAAAGTGCCTCTGCCAACAGCTGGGGATGGGCTTTGAGATTATATGCCCTTGCCTTACTTCTAGTTTGCCTTTTCTGTTTTGCACTTGTAGATAAGAGCTCCTCACTTCCAGATCCAGTTGCCTGCTGCCATGCCTCTCTCCACAATAGACTCTATCCCACTGAACCTGTAAGCCCATCTTTTAGTCATGATGTTTTATCACAGCAACAGAAAGGTCCCTTGCACTGGTCACCAGGGTGATGGCTCAATGGGTCACGTGCTTGCTATAAAACCATGAGGACTTGAAGTCAGATCCCTGGAATCCATGCAAAAAGCAGACATGGTAGCACATACCTATACCACTGAGCAGAGACAGGCCAGTTCCCGAAGCTCACTAGCTAGGCGGCTTCATGTTCAGTGAGCCACCACTGCAATGCAGAAGTGGGAGGGGGGGCACTGTGGCTCAACAGCCTGAGTGCATACCGCACTTGCAGAGGACTCAAGTTCTGTGCTCAGCATCCATGTCAGGGAGCTCATAACTGCCTACAATTCCCACTTCAGCAGACACAATTCCCTCTTCTGGATCCTATGGTCACCTGCATAAACATGCACACATACGCACTCAGGTATACACATAATTTAAAAATAGTAAAAATAAATCGTAAAAAAATGTGGACAGGAAGGCAGATAAGAAAAGACATCTAATGTCAACCTGTGTTCTATACACATACATATACTGACATACTACATATCCCATACATATACTACATACTACATACACCATATATATACTACATACTACATGCATAGCAGATATATTACACATGCAAGTTTTCTTAAAAAGTTAGATCCTTGCTCCACCTTCTCTGTCGCCCTCTTCTTCCTGACTCCCTTAGCTAGTATCTGATGATGGAGCAACTGTGAAGCCCCACAACCTTGATCCACAGTGGGCCGCTGACTCTGCCATGAGCAGAGCCCTTAAACTGCAACAGGCTGCTTTCCTTCGGCATGTTTCCAACCTGAAGCAGACAACCAGGGAGGTCTGGGAAGGCAGGGAGGCCCTCGGCCATTGTGCCCATCATATGAGAACATCTGCAGAGGGGCAAAACCCAGGCTTCCGCAGAGCTTCTAAGTCTCAGCCCCAGATGCTCTGTTCAGCCACTGTGCAGCCCTGGGAGAGTCAAGGCAGCTCCCTCGGTGTGCTCAACTGTCCTCAGAATTCAACAAGGATGTTCTGGGAGCCAGGCAAAGTTCACATACTGTGACTCTGCTGGTACCTAGGGAAGGTGACAATTGGGGTAGGTACTCAGCTTCTCCCAGGCTGCATGACAGGTGAGCAGGTATATATCTGGGGACAGCCACCCTTCACCCCTAAACAGCAGTAACCTCCTGTAAAATGCATCCTAGATTCTAGGAATGTGTCTCTCCAGCTCATGGGCTAAGGTGTATGTCCAAGCTTATAGGCTTTCAGATTCCGTCTCTTATACACTGGGATTTGGGTTGGTGGCAGATCCTGAGCTGGAGACATGTGTCCAACAGAATCTGCCCAAATTCTTTGCCCAGGTTGTCTCCCTGCCCCTGGGAACCACGGGCCAATGCAAGAGTTCCCCTGGTCTGGCACATAACTCTCTGGTCCTTCAAGGTGGCCAGCACTCCATAGAATGGCTGTCACAAATATCAGCAAAGCCTTGTCTGGGAGCTCAGCTGTCCTTCCAGATGAGAGCTGGCTCAGCTCAGTGCCTACCTGGAACCTGTCCACACACCAAGTACCGCAGCAGCCCGGAGAGCCTGTATGAGTCTTATTTAAACCCTACAGAGACCCACACATTCCCTGGCAGAGACATTGGCCCATGCCCCCAGAGGGGCAGCAGCTGTGTCTTGTCACAGAGTCTTCCAAACAGAGAGATGGAGGGCCTGCTCCATCGTGCACCTGGCTTCTCAGCTGTGCCTAGAAGCACCATAGGGATCTCCAAGGCTCTGGCTCCTTGCTGGCAGAGGCCCTGGCCAAGTGTGGCAGCTGTCAGCAGCCCCTGCATGTTCCCATAGATAGGAGAGGTGCTACTCCTGCCGGCCTGGCTACACTACCCAGGCCAGTCCAGAGACAGCCTCCTCTTCCTCAGAGCCCAGTCTGCTTTTTCTAACTGGGGCGAGGCCTTGTCTTTACAGGCCAGTGCCCACCAATCTGGACAGCTCATGCTTACCTTCTCAATCAGAGGACACAGCCAGAGTCAAGCAGAAATGTTCTTCCTGCCTGCTTCCTGCCCAGAGTAAGATGCAAATGATCACAGGTGATAGCAGGGCCATTTACAAATGGCAGACACAGTGTAGCCTATGGTCAGGACATGGCCTGGGTCTAGCGAGTGGGGACTGGATGCCTCTACCTGGAAGAAGAGGCATTGGCTTCAGGTCCAGCCAGGGTCCTTGGGACCTTTGAGTGACTTTGTCCTCACTCATAAGGCCATTAGCAGAGCAGCATGGAGGGGAGGAGGCATCTTGTCAATTTCTACACAGAGCCTGGCCATAGTGTGGAGTCCAGACAGTTGCTAGATAAACAGGGATGCTCAGGGTTCTCTGGAAGGGCTCCTGAATCTCTAGCCGTAACAGTGTGGATGGGAGAAGAATTGTGTAGAATATGAGTAGGCAGAGTTGTGCCCATCCATTTCTAGGACTGTCCTTACCAGTGTGAGGAATGGTGTGAGGGTTGTTCCTCTAGGACTCTAAGCTCTATGAGCTCCCTTCTGCCACTCAGGGTGTCTCGATTTCCAGAATGTTCCTCCATGATCTCCTTTCATCCGTGGCTACTTTTCTGTCAATCTCAGACTTCTAGGGCACACTAGCCACCTATGGCAGGCAAGGTCATTACTGGATTCCTGTCACCCTGCCTTCATTAAAAACACTGTTCATGGCACCATGGCATGAACACTAATGGCATATTCATGACACATTTGATTCTGCCCATGGGTGTGGACTTGAGTGTCATCTGTCTACTCCCCATGGGCCACTCACCAGGACCCACGCCGTAAGCCTCTTTTGCTCACTGTTATGACACTTTCTATAGCCTGGAAGGTATCCAAGGACATCAGGACAGAGCTGGTGGCAACGACCCTGTGGACACTGCAGTGATGGAGGGACATTTGTCATCTTGTCACTTAGTCACACAGAGAGAATAGACCCAGTTTCCTCTCAGATGACTCGCCTGATCGTGTGTGGCTTTTCTCTCTCAGTGCCCAAGGCTAGAAGAGGAGGAGGAGGAGGTTCTGTTTTACTGTCCCAGTCAGGGGGTGAGGGTGAAGAACTCTGCACCCAGAGAAATCCACCTTTGTCTTCAGGGACATATTAAGATGAATGGACTCAAAGGGCAGAAGGCTTTGCAGGTCAAAGGAAATTCTCAGTGTTTGATGCCTCATCTTGTGGGCACCTGATCTTGTGGGTACCTCATCTTGTGTGTACCTCATCTTGTGGGTACCTCATCTTGTGGGTACCTCATCTTGTGTGTACCTCATCTTGTGGGCACCTCATCTTGTGGGCACCTCATCTTGTGGGCACCTCATCTTGTGGGCACCTCATCTTGTAGGTACCTCATCTTGTGGGTACCTCATCTTGTGGGTACCTCATCTTGTGGGTACCTCATCTTGTGGGCACCTCATCTTGTGGGCACCTCATCTTGTGAGTACCTCATCTTGTGAGTACCTCATCTTGTGGGCACCTCATCTTGTGGCTACCTCATCTTGGTCCAAGTTCACACTCTCATGATGAGAAACCCAGCTGGCCCTCCATACTTTCTCCTCAAGAGAGGTGTACACTGAAGGGCAGCTGATCGAACCCCAGGTGACACATGTGCTCCTAAAGGGGCTCCCTGAGCACACCTGCCTATGAGACAATGCACAGCGTGTTTTTTTAGAAATTGCAATAGCGGGCATGATGGCACACATTTGCTGTCTCAGCTACTTGGAAGGCTGAGGCGGGAGGATCATTTGAGTCTAGGAGTCCACCCAAGGCTAGCCTGGACAGCACAGAGACCCAGGGAAGAGTAGAGTTATACGATACTATCTTACCACATTTGGGGATCCTGTTGGTGTCAGCCCAGTGACAATTTCGACCATTAGGACCTAGGATGCTTCTTCCTGCACTTACCTAGTATCACCCAGGCTTACATGGCCTTAAAGTCCCATGCTCACTAGCCTACCCATACCCATCACACCTTAAGCCTCTGGGACAGACACTTGTAGAAGCTGGGACCCATAGTCCATCCTTCCATTCTTTCTCTGTGAGAGAACATTGATGTTTATTCTAGAGACAATGGAGTGTCCCTCAAGAACTTTACTCCGCCACATCCTCTAAATGAGTGGCACCATTCCAACCAGTGAAATAGTCAAATGTACCTTCTCAGGCTCTTGGGAGACTTCCTCATCAGAGTGCAGTCCCCTCCCTGTTTTTTCTTTTTCTGCCTTTCTGTTGCCATATTGGGGACATATGTATTATTTCTGGAGCTACAACAATCATTTGTCAAACACAAGAGAAAGACCCAGAAAATCAGCAACGTTGGCTTTAATGTCTTGAGGCTACGAAACCAGACTTAGCAACTTCGTGTTTCTCTGTAAATGGTGCTAATGAAACCTTCACTGTGTCTTAGCCACTGTGTTGATACACTGTCATTTGCACCAACTTCCGTGTAGGCAGTTGAAAGAACTCCCTTCTGTCCACGGAGCAGACTTGGAAATGCCGGAGCTCTCAGAAGCAGCTGTGATTAATTCAATCCTGTGCCCTGGAGAAGCGGGTGTGGCTTTTCCATTTTACAAAGCAGGATTCATTATCATGGGGTTTGTCTGTGTTTCCCAGGGTCGCACGCTCGTAAACAGCAAAGCCCAGATGGATGTTAACAGCATTTCACTGGCTTGAGGGTGCTTGTAATGAAGCTCATCTTGCAGGGACCTGGAACTTTTTCTCCCAGTCTCTGTCTTTAGTTAGCTCTTTGTCTAGGGTGGGACCCTGTGGGATTTTACCCTTCTGGGTTACCATGTCTTTTGGTGCCATCCTTGTTCAGGTCTTGTTGAGTTATTAGGGGTGAAGCTGCGCCATCATTACAAGGAGACAATCTCACAATAGCTTTCCTGGTCTTCTGGCTCTTAGACTCTTTCCACCCACTTTAACAGGCCATGTTTGAACTCTAGTTCCAGGTCTACAATTCCAGCCATCTCGCTCAGCTCCCCCGCACCCCTTGCCAACCTTGGCTTTTTAGTTTGAAAATGGTGCCATTGTCTTTATACATATGCCTACTCAAAAGTAGTGACCAGGGACTTGTATCTAAGATGGGGCTGCAGGTGGCCCTCCTTGGAACTCAGGAACCAGCCAGGACTGTACATTCCAGGGGACTCTGGGTGAGACAGAAGCAGGCAGCTGGGTTGGGGGCTCTCTGGGCCAATTGGGGGCATCTGCATGGGTGTCAGGGGTGATCCAGGTTCTGCAGGGTTTACAAGTCCCGGCAGGCCCCTCATCAGGGGCAGCCCACGCCTGCCAGTGCCATGGTGCCTCTGTGGGAACAGGCTGAAAATAGACCTTACCAAATAAGGTACTGCCACTGCCTTACCTCGGAGCTGCTGAGCTCAGTCCCAGGGGGTGGGTAAGAGTGCTGCCTGCCACTATCTGTGAGTGGCAGCTGGAAGACCCTGCCCAAGGGCACAGAACCTGCTCAGCCCATCCTAGAGCTGGCTTTTGGCTTTCCAGACCAGGTTGGGGAACTAGCATCACAGGGAAATGGGCAGACAGAGGGTGGGAGTTCTGTATAGGGTTATGGGATCCTTGTCATCTGTAGGGGCTGGTGAACTGGATGTCCGGTATCTCTTCCCAGGGGCTCTTCCGCTCTGCTATCCTCTCGTTCCCTGAAGAGCCACCTGCAGTGAGGCTTCTAGAGCCCCCAGGGGCCAGCATCAGCTCCCTGCTCTGTGGTCTGTGCTAGGTTGGAGGGAGAACATTTTTTCCCTTGCATGTTCAGATCCAGCTGTTGCCTCTAGAGTGCAACACTGGCAGATGAGGAAATGGGCAGGACTAAGGCCCAGATCTCCACCTTCCCCTTGCCAGGGCTGTGCTTCTTCCTGCAGGGAATCAGGAGTAGCAGGGAGCCTCCTGTCTTCAGACTGCCCTGGGAGGCATGGGCCCAGGGTTAAGGCCCTCCTCTACCACATCAGGCATGAATAAGGGAACTCTGAAACAGACTTGGTGCTTTAAATTATGGCAGCACACTGTTTCACAAATGTGGAAGGGTTAAAAAGAAATGCCAGGGTCCTCGCTGAATGCAAAATGTGGGGACCTTCCCCCTCAGGGCCCTTGGGCTCTCACTCATCATTACCCTGTCCAATTACTAACTTACCAGCAACCCCAGGACTGTGCAAAAGTATCCCTCCATACTAGGAAGAAGCCAAGTCAGCAACATCTGCCAGTGTAGACTCTTTAGGATCACGTTGGTGTCCTTAGGACCTAGACAATCTCCCTGCTCTCTGACTTGATGCCACTGACATCCCTCTAGGGTGCCCTCTGTCGTGGTCTGACTGCCAAATGCAGATGAAGTTTGTCCCCAGTACACTGGTGAGCAAGTACAGATAATTGGTTATCCAATACCAAGTGGTCAACTCTGAAATCATATACATACAAGCAACATTAACGGACTTGGCAACAGAGTCCAAATACAACATTAACGGAGTTGTATTTATATATTCAGGCACACACACACGTATGTGTACATATGTTTATATGTATATATATCTATAACCATAGAAACTAAAGAAAAATGTTCATAAATTTGAGAGGGAGCAAAAGATTATGGGAGGTATTTGAGAGAGAAGAAGGAAGAGAGGAAATTAAAAATTTAAATTTAAAAATGTCACTTCCTGCCCAGGAAGGTCCCAGTCTAACAGAACTGCAGGACAAAGACTAAAACACAAACAATGACCAGAAGAAGACCCTGCCTTACCTAGGGCTGCTGAGGCAAAATGCCATGAGTGGAGCCCAGGCAACCACTTTCCTGTGTCAGCAATTGACTCACCTGTGGACAGAGTGGCCCAGTCCTCGAGGGTCAGCTGGCATCTCTGCCAGTCACTGTAGGTGTCCTATTGTTAAGGCCAGATGCCCAGAACCCTCAGACCCTCTCACCTCATGGGAACGTGAAAGGGGATTCATCAACAAAGGGGATCAAATGCCATCAGCTCCCTTGGTCAGTCAGGGCTGTGGCACAGTAGGCAGCGAGATGACTCTTCAGGCTTGGCCCGGAGTCTTCAGCTGCAGCTGCGAGGCCAGGTCACATTTGCCTCTAACTCCTGAGGCCAGATGCACAGAAGCAGGTGATTCGGCTTACTTCTGAAGGGAAATCGGACACCGAGACAACCACAATGCTAAGGTGCTCTGCTATAAAAAGTGAGCAAAAGAGCTCAGAGGATTAAAGACTGCTCTTGATGCCACCCAGCCCCGACCCTTCTGGGGAACCATAGATCTGACCACTCAGATCAGCAGCTTTTCCCTGGAAGGATGCGACTGGACAAAGCCCGAGGTTGAGTAAGAAGCCCACCCTCGTGAGTGGTCACGGCCCTGTGAAGTGGATGGAATGCCCTCATACAGCATGAAGGTGGCTCCAGACAGGAGCAGTGTGACCCGTGGGTCCAGCTGTCATAGGAAAACTCTTCTCAGTGGTTTCAGAGCTAGAGCTCTTCTGGATCCATATCTTGGATCATATGTAGATCTAAAATGAACCCTGACTTGTACAAGGATCTGGAAGGTGGGATGCGGGAAGGTGGGATGCTGCAGGTCCTGATGTTGATCGCAAATGCTCTGCACTTTGGGAAAGGAAAGAGAGTGTTTCAGGTATACCTGGGACACTTCTGGTATTATCTGGTAATCTCCCTCTTTCCATAAAGGCTATCCATGACAATACAACTCCAGACATTTCGGTCACTCGTGCTCAGGACTTGGGAACACACGTCTAGCAGTTATCCAGTGATCTTTATGATGAACAGTGATCTCTGGCACAATGGTGATGAATCTGTAGTAGTTGGGTGGACATTCACTTCCCCAGGGAAGCCTTGTGTGCAGGTCTCCTTGAATCCCCCTAGTGATACAATGAGGAAGGGCGTATTTGTCTTTTCTATCTCAACAGACAAGCCACTCTGAAGATGGGCAGCTGTAGATTAAAGGGTGTGGTGCCTCTTTTACCATGGCAAGTATGGTAAGTCCTGAGGATGGCAAGTCCTGAGGTCTAAGAGAATTTGAGGCCAGTGCAATTGACAACACTGCATTCTGTACTTGAAATTTGCCAGGAAGGCAGGTTGAAAGTAATCTAAAAGACAGGGAGTTCCCTGAGCTGATAGAGATGGTAATCAGTCCAGTTGTGACAGCCATTCCATGACACATCCAAATATTGCAACACCATGCAGTACTTCATAAGTGTATATAATTTTATCAACTGTAACTCGATAAAGCTAGAGAGAAAAGGCATGGAATTAGAAGACACACATAAACCACTTACGCCGTCATCCGATGTTCAGGATGAGAGCAGTGATCACGTGGAGATGATTCAGATAAGCTGGATCGTCTTCCTCCTGTGATCACCTTCATCTTTGCCTTCATCAGCAAGCCACATAGCAAAGAGCTCCTAGGCTGTTTCATCACAAACCCAGAGAGCCTTGTCATGGCCTTCAGGCAAGCTTTGCAAGGTGGGTTGTTTTCTTTTCTGGGAGGGGACACTGTCCCCACAGCATGCAGTTTACCTTGCTGGGTGAAAGACACCCTTGTTGCTAATGCCTCAGTGCCACTTGGCTGATGATTCTGTTTGCCATGTACTGGCTCTATCCTGAGGTGTGGTTACCTCTGCCAGTGTTTCTTTCCAGTCCCTGGGGAGTGCACACTCACCTTTGCTGAGAGCTACATTTATTTTTATCTGTTATTTATTCTCCTGACTCATGAAATTGCACCCTTCAGGATGCCAGTACAAAATGCTAAAAAAAAAAATTAGCAAAAATGCATAAAGTGGATGAAAGATGTTGGGCTTCTTTTATCTCCTGGAATACGAATTTGAATAATTTTACTTTATGATCTCAGGAGAAAGAATTAAATAAAAAGTCAGCACACACACTCACTCACACACACACACAATCAAACCTCTCCTCCTTCAAACACAAATTTAAAAAGCAAAACAACAAACTCTTGGCCCAACACCAAGGAGATGCTGTTGTTCTGAGAAAAGGTGATGAATAAGCCTCTGGACGATCTTACAGATGGCACAGTCTGACCTTCAGCACAGTTCAGTGCCACTCATGTATGGTGGCAGCCAGCACATGGGACCCTCTGCCCTTGCCATCATCTTTTCTAAGGACTGGTTATACTAAGCCTGCTGCCCAGCCTTTTGTAGGTGACCAATGTCCTTGGCCCAAGGTGAGGGAAGCTCTCCTCGTTACCCAGAATCTTTCCAACACCCACTCACCCAAGGCCTCAGGGGCCCAGTGCCAGGGTCTCATCTTTACTGCATGCAGAGATGCCAGGGATGTTGTACTAGGGCTCTATGTCAAGGCCTGAGAGAATTGAAAAGGATGATGGAATCACGTGACACCAAAACAGAGACCTCCTGGGACACAATCAGTGAAGCAGGTCCCTTTCAAGGCAAAAAGAGCCATGAGGTCACCCAAGCATCCTTTCTTCCCAGAAGCATCCCACAGAGGGCTCAGAGGAGATGAGTCTGGATTCTGGTGGGCTGCATATGAGGGTAGCATGTTGATAAGACGTTCACCAACATATCCCAAGATGGGCTGCAGACTCCTGGGAGGGGAGTTCTAAGATGCCCTCTGCCCACTGTTGATATGGACAAGAAAACCCATGTGGTCATAGCCTAGAGTGCCTAGGGGCACTGGGAAGCAGAGAAACCCAGAACTGGCAGAAGACATTTCTTGATTACTCATGGTTGGAAAAAGGTGAGGAGCAAGGGATAGTTGATATCAGAGTGGAAGGTGTCTTGGGGACCTTCTATGAAACAAAGGACCTCTGAGCTTAGAAGACAGCTCAGTTTGTCCAAGGACAGGTCCTGCTAGATAAGCTGGAGGTTCCATGGCCCCAATGTGGTTATAATAAGCTCTGGCAAGGCTGGGCACTTTATTTACCTGAAGTAAGACATGACAGACACACAATCTTAGCAAGGAAGATAAACAGAAATTGGAAAACTGTGTCAGGCAATGTCCCTAACAGCAAAAACTAAGGGGAAGTGTGCGTGTGAATGGGGGTTTTTCCTTTTCTGCTTGGGAGCCTCATTGACTTGGACCAGCAGGGTGTTCTGGAAGGATCCTCCAAGTTTCTTGCCACCATCTTTAGGTGGTTTCAAAAGGTCATTCCCAAGCTCAATCCATCCACCTGGCCAGTGGTCATCCACAGGTCTGGGATGAATCCAGGAGTCTGATATGGCATTCTCAGCAGGAATGAGTACAAACTGGTACCATTTCTGCCAAGGAGGTGCCCATTGAGGGACTAGACAGAGACATCGGACTGGGAGACCAAGCATGGGGCAGAGAGACCCAGCATGGGGCTGGGAGATGGAGGCATGGGCCTGGGAGACAAAGGCATAGGGCTGGGAGACAGAGCACGGGGCTGGGAAATGAAGAATAGGGATTGAAGATAGAGCATGGGCCTGGGAGACAAAGGCATAGGGCTAGGAGTTGGAGGCATAGGGCTGGGAGATGGAGGTATGGGGCTGGGAGATGGAGGCATAGGGCTGGGAGATGGAGGTATGGGGCTGGGAGATGGAGG
>PVIU01001521.1:0-121716 GCA_004026605.1 Ondatra zibethicus | reverse complement strand
GTGAAGAGACTCGACCATCTGATTAATATATCATGGGAAGTCGGTTCTCCCAGAGACTGCACGTCATGGCCTTAAGTGATCTGCCATTCCTTGCAGCCTACTACAAGTCCCATCTTCCATCCTTATCTGTTCTTTGCAGTCTGGTAAAGTGCCAACCTTGATCTCCCTCATGGGCTCATCAACTCTCTTCTGATGAATTACTTGTTGTGATGCACATTTCCAGACTTGTGCTCTTAGAGAGCCCCTGGATATAAACACTAAAGTGTGTAGGTCCCGGGCACCTTCCACAGGCCGCTGATAGTGGAGTCTCTGACCTTGTGTAGCTGCTACCCACGATGGCTGCACAGAGAATTGTCCCGAGCACACACAGATCTATCAGAGCTGTGATTGGCTGAGTGGTGTGAGGAAACTGATAAGGGTATGGGTGGTGGTGGTGGTGGTACAGGAGTGGGTGTGCCAAGGATGAGCTGACCTGGGGCTGGGGATAGAGTTGTAAAGAAAGGTTGGCAGACTCTGCCAGTGCATTCTGAAGTTGGTGATGATAACATGGGGACCCCTTGCTGGGGCTATCAGTGGCCTGGAGGCAGATACCAGCCTGATTCAATTGTCAGTTCTTAATCAGAGAACGTAAGCTTCATGATGTTGGAGGAAGGAAGACCCCGGCCAGGCCACCTAGGTCTCCCCAGTACACAGAAAAATATAAAAGATGCGGTGCAGCTTGGCACGTGATAAGCAAGAAACCACATCCTTCCTTCTAACCTTGTTGACTGAGGTGAAGGAGTCCGAAGGAGAGGCCTCTCTATAGCTCCGTGTGGTTTCTCCCAGCTGGAATCAGACAAGCCCAGGCTGAATCCGCCAGTTTGTGACCAGGCTAGTGATGGCGAGTGTGTGGTCAAACGGTCTTGGACTTTTCTTTTTCTCATCTAGGTCATGTAAGAACCAGGAAGGGATATTGGAACGGGATAGTTAAGTAACTATACATGGGTCAAATAACCAATGTGTGGAGCTGAATGCAGACCTTGGACCATCAGAGTGCTCGGCAGGATGCATGGCAGCCTTTGTGGGAAGATGCTAAGTGTCTCTCAAGATTAACAGCATTAATTAGATCTCCTGTATTATTCAGTGTGATGTTGCCAAGGGCTCCATGCTGGAAAGGTGCTAACTCAGAGTTCTTCCCCAGTCTTCCTTCTTTTTCCACGGGACAATAGAAGCCACTAGTTTCAAATCAAAGAGAAATAATCCTCCTGGGAATATAGCATTCAGAGGCTTCCCTACCCGGGTCACCCAGCAGAAGGGTGCTAGAAGACCATGTGAACTGAGAGTCCTTGAGAGCAGTGGGGATAGCATGCGAGGAGCCAGAGCCAGCTCACGGGGAAGCATCCAGGCAGCAATGTCACTGCACCAGGTGACAGTCCTCTGGATTGAAAATCACCCAGCCAGCTGTCAATGATTGAAAGGTCAACCTCCCTCCCTTCTAAGACTTCTTAAATTTTAGATGAATTCAATCCATCTTTAGCCAAGTGTCCTCACTGACAGGAACATCGGGAGTGGGGTGTGGGCTGTATATCGTGCTGCCCGGGATAGGAGGACAGGTCTAACCGGGCTTTGAGTTGGAGGAATTTGGACACAGTTGGAGCAAGACTGACTCCATTGCAGAAACACAGACTGCATGGTTGGCTGTGGGGAACTCTCTTGAAGTTACACGGACCTAGGCAGACCCAGTGGTCTTGGGCCTCTGCCTTGTGAAGTGAGGGCATTAACAACTTGCAAGGGCTGTTTTAGATGCCTTGGGAGTTAGGGGCCACCTTTCACCTCTGAACACTGCTACAGAGGTCCTTCACATGAGCTTTTATGCAGCACATCTAGGTTTACCACTGATGCTGGGGCAGTTGACACTGAGGTGTGGTATAAGGTCAGAGCTGGTAATACTGAGCTCCTGCAAAAGGCACCAGGTGACCCTGCTGCTGTGGCCACCATTGCACATATTCAGAAGGACAAAGCATCTCTCTGTGCTCAGCCTCTGTGGTAACGAACTCACAAAAGGCCATTCTACAGGACCTGAGGTACCTGAGGTTCAAGTCGGTTCCCATCTGACTTTCCAAATACCAGTGGGTGAGGGTTCCCATCTGGACCATTGCAGGAGTTATGGAAGAGTCCAACTAAGAACAGGAATGAAATTTGTAGCCTCAACTAACAGTTCATGGTGTCACTGGCCTTGTGGCAGGAAAAGTCCTTTAAATTAGTATTATTGAATCCAGTATTATTGTTACCTTGGTTAGAATATGAAACAGGAGCAAGAAAAAAAAATAGAGCCTTTAGGCATGTTAACTTCCCAGAGTTGGGGCCTGTGTGATGCAGAGAAACAGTAAGAAAATTAGCCACAGAGCCACCTCTAGAGCCCCAGCTTCTAGAATCTATACCATGACACCAGTTACCTGCCATATACCCAAGTATTCATCACCCATGAAGGAGTCCACCCTGACAACAGGGATCAGAATATGAGGATGGAGAGCAAGAACTTCAGTTAACCTCTCCTTCCCACAGATCTTTCTCCACATGCATGGCTATTTATTTTGTTTGGTGAGATTGAGATTAGCTAGGGCTGTCTAAGGGAACACGAGTTTGTAGAGATCTGTTGGAACCTGGCGGATTCACAACCAAAGAGAGTGCCTTCTACCCCCAGAAACAATAGCTGATAGTTCAGAGGTAAAGGATGGGGCCCTGTGAACCCCTCTTATTTCCTCAACTTATTATTGATAATCTTGTATGGGCCCAGTGCAGACAACCACAGTTGTGAGGTAATAACTGGGATGGTTGTGTAGAGTGTGTGCTGGGGGACTTATAATTGATGCTGAACTGAATTGGCAGAGCAGCAAACTCCCCTCTGAATACTCAGGCTAACACCCATAGATGGAAGCCATTCCCAGTCCTAATCAGAGGAGCCTCTCCCTACAAAGAATGGCAGGAAATTTAGACTTGTGCCTGCCTAAGATGCAAAGAATAAGTGACAAGTGATGGTTGTGGGTACAAGTCTAAAAATGACATTTATATCCCTCCCTCTAAGGCTGTAGAAGAGAGATGGGGAGTCTGGAAGAGTACGGAAGAGGGGAGTATGGGAAGGATGGTAGAGTAGAGGGCTCTCCATACAGTGATGGAGTTTGGAGGTACAGTTTCACTACATAGCTCCAGGCTTGTCATTATCCCCTTGTCTCCGCCCTACAGTGCTGAGGTTGCAGGCATGAGCCTCTTCCCCCAAACATACAATGATGGGATGAAACCTCCATTCTCTGATGACAGCCCCAGCCCTAAAGACAGTGCACCCTACTCCCAAGAATAATCCATAACTGAGAGTTGGAAGGTAAAGGATGGCACCCCATTTAACCTCCTAGACTTTGCTGCTTCCATCTCAAACTAGCACCACTTGGAAGGACATGGGGGGGGCTTCTCTTCAAGCTCCCTGCAAAGACACCAAGCTCTCAAAGCTCTACAGGCACCCCCGGATGGTGTGGGACCATGGTCTGTATTCTGTCAATTATATTTTAAATAAATGCTGATTGGCCAGTAGCTAGGAAGAAAGTACAGGCGGGACAACCAGACAGGAAGTAGAGGTGGGTCAATGAGAACAGGAGAATTCTAGGAAGGAAGAAGCCCATTTCTCTGCAGTCCTAACCAGCCACAGAAGAAGCAAGATGTGACTGCCTCTCTGTAAAAGGTACTGAGCCTTGTGGCTAACATAGACAAGAATACGTTATAAGAGTTAATAAGAAGTCTGAGCGAATGGGCCAATCAGTTTATAGTTAATGTAGACCTATGTGTGATTTATTTGGGACTTAATGATTGCAGGAACCGGGCAGGACAGAAAACTCAGACAACACCCGGATCTCCTTCTCCCAAGCTCTGCCATGTCCCTGTGAGCAGGGTTTTGGTAACTGGAGCTGTTGGGCCTCAGTCATGACTGTTCACAGTAATTAATTCATCCTTAGTGGAGAGGGACCTGAAGAGGACGCTTTAAAGGGCGAGCAGGTGCCTCTATTCCAAAGGGGCCCTGGAAGCCACCTACAGAGCCTGGGGCTGCAGGGCATCATTAAACAAAAGGAAAGCAGTCTAATTTGAACTTGAAAATCATCAGAGAACCAGAGCTTCAAACACCTCCCCAGAGACTCAGCTTTCCTTTGCTAGTCTCCTAATAAGGAACAAGGTATGTTTAAAACAAAACCAAAAATTAATTAATTAATTAATTAATTAATTAATTAATTAATTAAATCCTAGAATATACATTTTTTCTACATCTCTATAAGATGGGCAGTGTCCTTTAATCATTCAGCAGTGTATGGTTCACAGTTCAGGAACACACAGGTTGAGATGGAAAGGGTTGTGCAGGTAGGTGCCATGTTAGCATCAGAGTCTCTGCCATCAGCCAAGCTACATTCAGGTACCTTCTTCAGAAGCCGTGAGAACTACTGGATGCCAAGCAAAGGCTTTTGGCTTTCAGTGTGGGTAGGGGGAAATCAGATCCACTCTGTGGGGGTAGGGGAGTAACCAAGAGCTGAAGAGAGGTGGCATCTTCAGGTTGAAACGTGTGTGTATGAGGATGACCCCAAACAGGCTCCCCAACAGCCAATTAGCATGCCACAACTCTCAGGCGTTCTCTCTGACCTAGCTTAAGAGGAGGGTGGGTCTGAAGCCATGCAAGACACTCGGTGCAGAGAGGAACTCTTGGAAGGTGCTCACTGGGGAGAGCTGAGGATGCCTGTCTCAAGCCAGAGTAGCTTTGATGGATGATTTTGGAAATACACAGAGTTTCCTGCAGGAGTTGGAAGGCTTATGCTTGAAATATTGGTTTTTGTCTTATTTGAAAATAATTATCCAGATAAATATTAATCTTGGATGACAAAGCATCTAAGAAGCACAAAGAATGGCAAGAAGGAAGGAGACCAGAAACGTGTCCACAGCTGAATCTGTGGGCCGACAGACCCATCTTTGTATCCAAAGAATCTCACCCAGCCTCTGCCAGACCATGGGAACCTTTGGTTCACCCATTAACTGCAGTCTGATCACCAGAGCCACTTGAGTTTCAGTGGCTGGGAAAGCGCTCGAGTGCTAACTGAACCCAGGGCTCAACTATGGTGCCCTTGTCGTCTGTGGGGAAGAATGTGACATGCAGGCACAGTACAGTACAATGCTGGTCTGCTCGTTGCGCTGTGATCTAGTGCCACACACTGGGTAGCTTTGATCAAATGAAGCTTCTTCCTCACAGTTCTGCAGGCTGGGAGTTCTAAATCAAGGCTGTAGTGGGGCCAATGTCTGATGACATACACACTACACATACACACACACTCACACACACATAGATACACACACATATACACACAGACACATACACATACAGACACACATACAGACAGACACAAATACAGACACACACACACATATAGACAGATGCAAACACAGACACACAGATACACACACAGGCTCAGACACACAGACACACACACAGACTCAGACACATACAGAGACACACACACAGACACACACAGAGACATACATGCAGATACACACACACATACATGTTGAGTTACAGCTTCAACCTTCTCCTTCTTGAGTTACCTTAGGGTCTTTCTTGGTCTTTTTTTTTCCCAGTCTTCCCTCTCACAAAGAGGGAGAGAATACAAGAGAAATAACTTGAGAATCTGTCTCTCTTGATGAGGCCACTGTATTAGTTAGCTTTATCTTATGGGAATGAAAGGCCAGGCGCAGGCTACTTTTCTCATTTTACCTTGTACTTGTGTGCATGTGTTTGTGTGTGGGTGGATGGGTACCTTCAGAGGCCAGAACAGGGTGCTTGAACCCCTGGAGCCATCTCTCCAGGCCTACTCAGGCTTCTTAAGAAGGAAAACAGTTGGATAGCTCCCAGAATGGAGGTGTAGGGTCGTGGCATCTACTCTGCTCCAGTTCTTGTGTGCAACACCCATAGTGGTAAGGGTGACAAGAACACCTGTCACCAAGGGTGAAATGAGGGGAGAGGAGACTCCTTTAGAGTGGGAGGCTTCTTCCGAGGGATGACCCAGATATTAAGAGGCCTGCAGAAGCAGCCATCTTCACAGCCTGACAGTCTTGCTTCGTCTTGGGGAGTGGGTCTATGACTCTTAGGACCCCTATCATCCCTTGTTGCCCTCGGAGCATGCCTTCAGCTGTCCAGTGGGAACTGAAGACCAAGAGGGCCCCCAAAATCCTCCAGCCTTCAGTTCAGGGTTGGCATTGCTGAGGCAGCCAGACTTGAAGACCGAAGAGCTCCAGGTTCTCAGCCTCTCCAGTGTGAGATGCCATTTTGGGATGCCCAGCCTGTATTCTATATGATATTCTAGACATTCTTTTATAATATATGTATATTCTGTCAGTTCCATTACTCCAAAGAGTTCAGAATCAGTTCTGTTAGTTCAAAGAGGTTACGAGGTGGGGGTTCTGGGAACCACAGGCCCCTACAGCAAAAGGTCCTCATACAGGATGGAGCAGTAGAGAGGGTCATGATGTAGAACGTAGGATATTACATCATCCTGTTACAACATGTGTGGATGTTTCTCTTTGTCTATATGCAAGATGCCACTCACGTAGCTGTGAACGTTGTGTGACAGTGTGGGGGCACAAATGATCTGTGTTGGCAAGAGAACTGAGCTAGAGACTGCTTCCAAGGCTGGAAATGGAAGTTGTAGCTTCTAGAGGCCAGACGTATAGCTGCAGACTCTAGATAGGGGAGCAGGGGTTGGCATTGAAGATAGCTACCCTACTATAGAGGTGTATAAAGAGAGGAAAGTCTGGGATACATGCACCTTGGAGGAAGCGCTGTCTTTGAAGAGATGTACGGAGGTGCAGTGGGTAAGGCTGACTGCCAGGAAGAGTAGCACCTAGTGATTCCCAGATGTGGTGGTTTTTCTGAGAATGGCAATCATAGGCTCAGATCTTTGAATGCTTGGTTCCCAGTTGGTAGAATTGCCTGGGAAGGATTAAGAATTGCAGCCTTGTTGGAGAGGGCGCATCACTAGGGGACTGATTTAGGTATCTTAAAAGCCTAGGCCAATTACAGTCAGTTCAGTCTGATTCCTACCTGAGGATAAGGATGTGAGCTCTCATCTGCTGCTCCAGCACATGCCTGGTTACATGCTGTCATGATCCCCACCATGATGGCCGTGAACTCTAACCTTCTGCATCCATGTGCCCCAAACTAAGCATTTTCTCTCATAAGTTGCCTTGGCCATTGTATTTTGTCACGGCATTAGAAAAGTCACTAAGACCAGTGAACACTCCTGGTTGTGTGGGGAGAAGCCAGGAATGCTGCAGTCAGCCCGAGGGTGGTGCTGGTGCAGGCATTTGTGAAGTGGTATTTTACCACTGTGCTGATAGGGGCCCTTGAGCCAGGTGGGTCAGTATTTTCCTTGAAAATCCAATGCCCAGCAGTGAGGCAAGCCCAGGCCAGGGCCCATCTGTCAGGTCTAGAACAGCTACTGCTTAGAAACTGGACCTTTATTCCCAGCGTGGCCCCTTACAATCTATTTTCATGACTAATTAACAGCTCTGCAGATCTGTTAGCTCCAGATACCAGATATTTCTCACTGTTTTATGTAATCAATATTCTCTGTGGGCTTCTGATGTAGTAACCACGTTCTTTGCTTCACAGTCCTCTCCAGGCATTTTCTGTTTCTCTAAAGTGTGTATCTATTTACATGTGTGTCTTCATGTGTATATGTACATATCTGTCTTTGCACTTTATCTGTAAATGTATGCTTGTATGAGTGTGTGTATGTGTGCCTGCTGTGTACATTATGTATGTGAGCCTGTGTGTGTATGTCTGTGTGTGCATATGTGTATAGGTATGCGTGTATGTGTGCATATTAGTCTGAATGTGTGTGTACATGTAAATGCATGTATGAAGGAACCTTCATGGTCAGGTTTGACCATCTGAACAGCCTTTGCTACTTAAGGGCATGCCACAGTTCATGACGGCAGCCTGGATCTCTGAGGGCAGAGCCTAAGTCCTGCTCTCCGTCCTCACTGCTGAGGACAGCAGTCTAAAGTAATTTTCTTTTAGGCGGCAGGGATGTTTTCACAGTCGTCCCCTTTGCTCTGAGTTTGTGACTCTTCATTGTTGGGTCTCTGTATTTATTTCTGCTTCTCCTAGTTGAATCTGTTAGGCTCTCTATATGGTGATTCATAGATTTAATTAATCCTGGAAAGTTCTTTGCATTATGTTCAATATTGTTCTCTTTTGTTCTCTCTCTTCGCCCCTCTCCCCTTTCCTCTTCTCTTTCCTTCATACCTTGTCCCTATGAAGTCACATGTTGATGCAAGCAGCTTTACCTAGCTACTTCCTGTCACCCAGAGGCTTGCATCTTTCCACGCCTGGACTCGGGTGCTGCACTCTGGGTGGTTTTGAGCATGCTCTTCCACTCCCCTTGTCCCCCATTCAGCAGTTTAAACTGTACCCTACTCGTGGAAAATGAAAAATAATTGATGTTTGTTGTAGAAAACTCTGAATAAAATAGGCCTGACCTCTCCAGCAGTCTTCTCCCTTCCTGTCTTGACTAAAATTGATTGCTTTCTTACATACAATTACTTATTGCCAGTGTTCATCATGATTTGAAATAATAGATGGTTAGATGACTCCTTGGATTACCAAGACGTCGTTTTCCTGACTTCCACTGAACCACACTCCTAGACACTGAAAAGACGGAGCCTGCTTGAGAGGATGACCCAGTGAAAGAAAAGCGGTCAAGTCCACGGTTTATTCCTTTCAAGGTGGATGAGTCATGGCTTGTCTACTTCCTTATTTGCGGGGAGCATGCATGGTTGGTGGGACAGCATGCATGTGGGTGTGAGGGCACAGCCACTCCATAAAAACCTCCTTTTAATGTTTATAAATTCATTTGATCAGGTCTGCCCCTCCGGAGTAGTGGGTCTCAACTTACGAGTCATGACTCTGAGGAGGCTGAATGGTATTTTCACAGCGGTCACATATCAGATATCCTGAATGTCATATATTCATAACAGTAGTGAAATTATAGTTATGAAGTCACAATGAAAATAATCTTATGGTTGGGGGGTCTCCACTACATGCAGAACTGTGTTAAAGGGTTGCAGCATTGGAAAGGTTGAGAACCACTGCTCTAGAGAACCCTAACAGAGTGGAGACCATTTTCTTCCCTAGCCTTTTTCCCATGACTGGGGAGCTCTTAATGGAGGAGTCCAGGGTCAGATCTTCCCTGCAGCCACTCTCCTGCCACAGCACAGTTCAGGTATTGGAATCCCTAGCCTTTGAAGCAGTCTGGGTGCAGTGTGAGCCTCGGCAGACACTTACTACATTTGGTTTTTATGCACTTTTATCTAAGGCTGTCACACTTGAAGGTTTGGTCAAAATTAACTTCAGGGATTGAGGAGATGGTTTGGTGGGTAAACTCCTTACTGCCCAAGGATGAGCACCTAATCCCAGATCCCCAGCACCCATGTATAAACTGAGCATGGTAATACTTAATCCTGTAATCCCAGTCTTGGGGAAGTGAACCATCGAGACAGATTCCAAGAACTCACTGGTCATCTAGTCTGTCCAAAACAGTTAGCTCCAGGGTCAGTTTCCCCACTTAAAAACATAAAGTAGAGAGTGATTGAGGACACCCCAAAATATCCACTTGATTGCATATTAACGGGTAATTATGCCTGCCCAGACATGCACGCACACATGCAAAAATCTATTTCAACCTGCTTGTACGCGAGGAGATTTTCCAGGTGAGGCAAGTAGCCTAGTTTGTTTCCTGAGGCTGTAAAATATATCATGACTAAAAGCAACTTATGAAGGAGAAAAGGGTTTGTTTCCACTCACATTCCCAGTCCATGGGCTGTCTTTGAGGCAAGTCAGGCAGAAACTGATGGCAGAAACCTGGAGGCAGAAACCACACAGGAATGCTGATTGCTAAGTTACTCGTTGGCTCATGATCCTTTTCTTGTACAGCCCAGGCCGTTCTGCCTAGGAATGGTCCCACTCACAATGGGATGGGCCTTCCCACATCAATCATCCATTAAAACCAGCTCTTATAGACACGGCTACAGGCTCATCTGGTCTGGGTGATTCCTCAACCGAGATTTTCCCTTCCCCGGTGACTCTAGGATGCATCAGGTGGACAATAAAAACTAACAAGCACATTAAGTACACGAAGCCAGAAGCCCCTCCAGCCCCGTGCCACAATTCCCCTGTCTGTCTCCTCCCATGTTATGACCATTCAAACACTGAGCTATCTCTTTTCCCAGTTCAAAGTCTCCAGAATCCACCCCAGCCCCACTTAGGGGACCAGTTCCCAGGTATGAGCAAGATCCATTCATCATGTCTTGGTGCCTCCCAGCTTCTCTGAGCACCAGGTACAGCAGGTGACATCCTACTTTGTCACTCTGAGAACCTTAGACTCAGAAGATCTGTAAGTAATTCGTCTGTGATCACACAGTCCCTTAACCTGCTTGCTCACACCTTGAATTTTTTTTTCATGAGACCTTGATGGTTTCCATGGTCCAGTTGTGCGTGGGAAGCTTGGCCTGTGTCCGGGTTCTGTGTCCTGTTTGTTTGGCCACCTGAGATAGGGTCACCATAAATTTCAACATGACGCTTACAGCCAGGAGGGACTGTCACTATTCTGCACATTCAGCGTCTAAAAGCAACTGTGCTTTTCAACCACAGGGAAAGTTCTTGGAAACTTCACGAAGAGTCCTAGCAGGCTTCAACGGAGGAATAAAATTTGATGAGTGGTGCTGGGGGTGTAAAAGGGACCGGCCATCACAGCCAATGACTCTGGGCAGAGGGCTGGCAATCACTGCATCCTCGTTTCTTTCAGGCCTTTGCTCAATTTAGCCTCATCTGTAGTCTGTCCCTGATGGCTCCGTTTAAAACAGCAATCCAGCCTCAACCTTGGCCCTCCGCACAGCTGGGCATGCTTTATGTTCATCTGCAGCAGAGGGGCCACCCGACATGCTGTATATCCTGCCTGCCACCCAACCAGAATGTCAATGTCTCAGAATTTTCCTGGAGGCTCCATTAATATATTTGTGACACCAAGACTAATGCCCGCAATGCAAGAACTGTTTAATAAATATTTTAGTGAATGAGTGGTGATGACATGATTTACAAGTGTGTGGCCCGTTCTCGCCAATATTTCAACTGGGATCTGTATCAACCTTTTGAGGCGAGGAGAGACAAATGAATGATCAGTGTTCAGACTAAACAGGAAGCAGGGGAGCCGATGGCTCAATTCTGCTGCAACTGGAGGCCTCCCTGACTCTAGGGGAGTAGGTGAGGTGACAGCCAGGTCCCTAGGCGATTTTAATAGTCTTGGACTCCAAGCCCTTCCTCAAGCAGGAAGCTGTGCTGGTCCTTTAGAGTGATTTCTGAGTGAGTTATAGATAGATAGGAACTTTGTGCACAAATGCATTAACTCCATATGTAAAATGCTAGCTAAGCTGCGTGTCAATGGTTGGCTGTCTCTGAATTCAGCTGTGGGGCATGCCCGGAGTCATCTGTGGCGGGGACAAAGGTAGTGCAGTTAGGGAGAGTAATGACGACGGTTTTGTCAGCCCTTCCCTGGGTGGGTCCACCTGTGTCATTCCTAGGTGCTTCTTGGGCTAAATCATTGTGGCTTTACTTGGCGATGTCTGTTCTCGTGAGATCTTTACCCACTCCTGATCACACCATGTCTTCATGTTCTGGGCATGCTCACAGTCTGTCTCCCTTTCCCTATTGTGCTCCCCTAAGCCACAGTTTCCAGATCACGGTACTGTTCTGAGCCACTGAAACACACCCCAGTCATACAAAGTAAAGCCAGATTTCCTGTACAATAGGTAGCAGTGATGATGGGGGTTGGGGGAAGGCTCAGTCAGTACAGTGCTCACTGTGGGAGCCTGAGGACTTGATTTCAACCCCCAGGGCCCATGTAAAAAAGCCTGGTCATGGTGGTACACATGATACATGTTTGTAATCTGACTTCTGAGCAGTTGGAGATGGGTGGATCCTGGAGCCTCCCTGGCCGCACAGACTTGTCCTATTGTTAACTCCTAGATGGAAGTGGGAGATCCTTGTTCAACAAGCAAGCCAAACAGCTCTGAAGGAATGGCAGCTGAGCACACATGTGCATTCACTCACACACAGATACAGACACATGAACACACATGCACACACACATTCATCCACACACATGCACATGAACACTTTAGCCATCATACACTCTAAGCTAGTGGTGGAGAGTGCACACAGGTTTTGTACTGACCATTCGGGTTGATCATTTATGTGCCGCCAAGACATGTATCTTCCCACCTATTCAAAGGATGAGTCACTTGATCTAGCCCAAGCAGCGAGGGAGGACAAATCCCTCTGTAAGGTCCAGAGGTGAAGTCCTCTAGTACCAAATCTTGTCTTGTTACTAGCAACTTCCATCTGAGGGACAGCCAGCCCCATGGGTAAGGTAGCTCCAAGGAGTCACGGGGCCCATGGAAAGCACACTACAGTGCACTTTGCAAAAGCTTTTCTCAGCCAGGCTTCCACTCTATCCAAGAGAACAGAATAAACACTTCCGTAGGACTAGGTTCATGATCCTGTGGAAATTCAAAACTTAGTCAGTGATAAACCAAAGTGTGTCAGTGTTCAGTGTGTGTTCTTATCCTCCAAAATCCACATGTTCAACCTTATATGTTTGCTCATAGCACAAGTCATTTAAAACCCCCGACAGAAGATCTAAGAGATGACAGGTCTAAACATGAGATACTACCTCACACACAAGCACACTCCCACACATACACATATGCATATAAGCTCATACATGCACACACATACATTCACATACCCACACATACAAATGTACATACACATATATGTGTGCACCCATACTCAGATATGCACACATGCATACATGTACTCCTACACTCACACATGCATATACACTTACATACACAGGAACATATGTACCCGTGTACACACACACAATTGTTCACCCACACTCATACATGTGCACATTCACATGTGCATACCTATACTCACACATGCATACCTATACACACACACGTGCATACACATGCATGCTCACATATACTGTGGGACAATGGTCTGTACCCTGTCACTTGTATTTTAAATAAATGATGACTGGCCCAGTAGCTCAGGCTTCTTATTATTTAATTCTTATAACTTATATTAGCCCAGAATTCTTGTCTGTGTTAGTCACGTGGCTTGGTACCTTTTTCGGTGAGGCAGTCCCATCTTGCTTGCTCTGTGTCTGGGTGAAGACTGCAGACTGAAACCTCCCTCTTCCCAGAATTCTCATTGCCCCGCCTCTACTTCCTGCCTGGTCACCCCACCTATACTTCCTGCCTGGCTACTGGCCAATCAGTGTTTATTTAAAATATGGGTGCACACATATATGTGTATGTACATTTGTATGTGTGGGTATGTGAATGTATGTGTGTGCATGTATGAGCTTATATTCATGTGTGTATGTGTGGGAGTGTGCTTGTGTGTGAGGTAGTATCTCATGTTTAGACCTGTCATCTCTTAGATCTTCTGTCGGGGGTTTTAAATAACAGACCATTGTCCCACAGGACACATATAGATACATACCTATACCCACAGGTTCAACCGCACATGAACACACTCCTTACATGTGAACACATTCACACACCAGGGCCATGTTCAGCTCTGTCTGTATCTGGAGCATTAGCTGGTCAGACAGAACAGAGTGGATCATGGTTTGTGACCCATGTTGGTTCACACCATGGTTCTATGAACCTCGGCATGCTTTGCGAGAACATCCTTATGGACACTTCACAGCTTGCCAAGTCAGACATCCCACTCTCAATGCAAACAGTGCTTTCGAGCTTGTGAAACTGAAAATGTTCTTGTCCCTGTGTGTTCCAAAGATTTGTTCTCCCCGAAACTTTGTTTATGTCACCAAGTCTCAGGAGTCGGGGTTGGAGGAACCTGTTAGAGCAGGGAGGCCCCTGTGGAGCTCTTGCAGTGCTGATGCACTTGGCTGTTTCAGGAGCCACTAAAACCCAGTGGGTTTGGAGCATTCTTAGCAGGCACAGCCTTTATCGTTTTCTTCCTATGTTTTAAAATAAAATGATTCTGACAGGATCTGAATTTATTGAGTACTAAGTTCTCTCTATTTCCTTGGTCAGAGTTATAAACCTCCAGGCTGAGCCTCAGAGCTCCAAACACTGCACTTTCTCATCCTTCTCTGTTTCAAAGATGGGGGATGTTGACCCCACCCCCAGGCCTCAATGAGCCACATTTCATCCTGGAATTCTGGGTCTCTAGGAGAACAGATGCTGGCTTCTAATAATGCTCAAGAGTGCTGGTCGGGACTCAGCCCATCTTCGGTAACCTAGAGGTGTGAAATTCAGCAGCGGTAGTGCCCCATTGATGTGGTCAGCAGATGTGGGCTGGTTCATGTGGGAAACATGGTTGCTTCTGCTGTGAGTACTTCTGTCTTCATTTCTTTCCAACACTGTGGCATATTTGAATGAGATCCACAAGAGCCCATAATAAAGGATAACAAATGTTTATTGGGAATCACTCACAATAGAAAGTCGCTGCCTTCCTCTGCTCTGTGGGCACTGAGGTTGCGAACCGAACTCCTACCACCAACCAAGAGAAAGGAAAAAGAGGGCCGAGCATGGTTCCTGTTGGTGCTTACAAAACCTCAGACCACACCCTAACAGGCCGGTATCTAAAAGGCTATTGGTTGAATGAATTCCCACAACACAATACCCAGTCTGGGACACCATGCTTAGGCAGAGGGTCCTTGGAAGAACCCTTGTCTCCCAGAAAAACACCTTGTTAGTTTTTCCTGTCCTCACAGGCCTTAGAATGCAGAACAAATGTTCCAGTCTTTCAGGGATGAGGGTGAGTCCGGAACCCTCGGTTATCTGTGTAGGAGAGAAGATGGGAAAAGAAAACTAGGAGGGGAGGCCTGTAACATTTTCCCCGTTTGGATCAGAGAAGGTCAGGACGGTGCAGGCAGGGAGGCTGACCAGCCAGGAGGCCGGGCATCTGAGCAGAACACTCAGCACATCCCAGGTGAAGGTGGATAGGCTCAGCAACATGCCACAGAGCCAATGGAAGTCTCTGCCTGATGTTGGGATGCTGTTATTTATGTTTTTTTTCTTGTCATTCTTGTCCCAAAACACACCATGCCTTTTTCTTTGTCAGCCTCTGGCACTGGGCATGCATTATTCACTCACATAGCATCCTTAGGAGCCCTAGCCTAGCAAACGCCCATCACTGTGTATCTGACGGTTCACAGGGCAGCATTCCCTGTCACTAAGGACATCTAATGTCATTTGGCAGCAAAGGCTGCTGAGGTCTTGAAGACTCTAGGACAGACCCTTGTTGCAAAGAGGACCCTGGATCCATAGTGCAGGTTCTGTGGGGTATCATGCCCAGTTGTAAGAACTGAGAAAAGGGGTCAAAAGTAGGTGACAAGGTGAAGAGGCAGGTGACGCACAACCTGCCAGACATTGAAACCTGTAGTCCCCACTTCTTTTTTACTATTATGCAGAAATCAACTCAGTGTTGTATTTTGAAGGCTACTATTTCAAAACTGGATAAATTCTGTGTGAGCACATGCAGGTGCACCTATGTGTCTGAGTACTTGAAATTCCACATTGCTCTTCACAGGCACACACACGGATACCCCAAGCAAAAGCGCTAACGGGTCAAATGATTTGTGTTGTTTGCCATGGTGTTTACAATGCTGAGGATTTATGCCTCCAGTCTGTTTGCTGAGTTGCGGCATTAGTCCCTGGGGTTGTTGGAGAAAGGCGCTTACTCAAGGAAATAGCGACAGAGGCAGGGAGGAGGGACAGAACAGATGAAAGGGGGGCACACTCACACATGGAGAAGTAGAGCTCAGGCCTGAGGCCAGGCAGTGCTTTGTTCAGGAATGCAACTCCTCATCCAGGTCCTCTTCTGGAGCCCGGGAGCTGTGTCTCTCCTGATGCTCAAAAGACTGTCCATCTTCAAACAACCAAGGAACAGATGCTTCCAGGTAGCTCAGGCTGGTCCTTTAGGGACTGATGGGAATTGATTTGGAGCTGAGGACCTGAGCTTCTCCATCATCCCCTGTTTATCTATGGTCCCCAGACTCCTTGGGGCATTGGACAGCTGCTGGTCAGGTCAGCAGTGCAGCACCCAGCGCTTCAGAGAGTCCTTTTGGAGAGAAACTGAGTCAGTTTGCAGAGGACATAACTTATTCATTTGCTTGCTTGGTCTCTCAGCCGGAAGGCATTACCTTGATGGGGTTAACAAGCAGACAGAGCATCACCACATCTTGGTCCCCCCGAGGAGGTGGGAGGGAGGACTTCTCATGGAGGGGTGGCACTTGTCCTGCTGATGTGGGTAACTTTCACGCCACTCTGCTCTCGTGTTCGTGCCGGTATAAAAGTCACAGAAGAGCCAACTTGAGTGAGAAAGAATGAACAGGTGTCTCCTTGTAAAAGTGAGAACGGAAGAGCCCTGAGAGCCCCCTTCATGTCTAAGATGGGATGGCCTGGCCACACTGATTCACATTCACAATAATTTCCTGTCACCAGCAAGTATGGAGGCGAACTGGTGGGGACAGTCAGCTTTTCTAGTTCATTTGTCTCCATATCTGTCTGTCCATCCTTTAGTCCACATCTGTCTACCCACCTATTGGCCTTGCCCTCCACCACCTTCACTCACGCACACATTACTGACTTCCTCCTTCCATCCATCCAGTAATTCCTGCCCATCTATAAACCATTAATCTACTCATCTACCCACCCATTCAATCATCTTTCCCTACCCACTTGTATCCATCTTTCACCCATTCGTTTAATCACTCCCATCTAATCTGCTGATCAATCTATTCAATTATCCATCATTCATTTATTTACTAAACCACCCACCTATTCTTCTCCTCTTCCCCCATTCATCTACTTACTGATTCTTCCACGCATTCACCGTCTACTCATCTACCCACCTATCATTTACCCACTTGCATCCTTTACACCCATTCATCTACTCACTCACCAGCCCATCTCTCCATATCGCTTATGGCCCATTCATTCTTCCCTTGTCTTCTCTCCTGTATCCCTTCTTTCATTGATCAGTTAACCAAGCTCTGTGAGATCCTTGACATTTTACCTAGTGAGTCTGGGATGGGATAGGAGAAGCATCTGTTCCTGCCTTTCTCCTATAACAGAAATTTATTTTGGAGACAAACTGACTTAATGCTGATGCACCAGAAGGAGCTGATGTTTGGATGCTTCTCAGCCCAGCTGCCCAATCTACAGATTCAGTGATACAAGGATACAGGGATGTAGGGATGCAGGGTACCTGAGTCCAGGGGTCCATGGAATTCATATAAATAATGAGCAAAGATGCCTATGGAAGCCTCAAAACCTCCAAATTCCATGGGAGCTCAACGTTGCTTGTCCTTGGTACCTACAAACAGACACCTGCCTCCTGCAACTCTGGCCCATGTGTGCTATAAAGAGGCACAGTTCATAGTAATGCTGGTGGTTTTACAAAAACCACACAGTCAAGTGGGCAAACTGTGACCCTCATGGAGTGGTGACGAAGTAAAGTAGCTGTGGGGTTGCCTCTTGAAGCAACCCACCCCCACAGGCTTCCCTTCCTCTTACCATGTGGGTCTCGACTTGCTGAGCCACACAGGTCTTGGCCCTGCCCAGTCTGCTGTGTGCTCATCAGAATTTCTGGAGTTCTCTACTCCATATCCTCTTCATTAAAGGGCTTTCCCTGCTTCTGCAAGGCTTCAATTAACGTCACTCCCCGTAATTGCTTCAGTACTAGGTCAGTCCTCAATGACTAAGATGATCCTGTGACCTGCCTGAGCTTTGGGGATCATTTACAGCTGATAGCCAGCCTCCACAGAAGGAGCCTGCGCTCCCCTCCTCCCCTCAAAGCCTAAGCTGCCTCTGCTATGTGTACAGATGTCTGACCCAAATATCACTCTCCATTAGGCTTTGAGTGACAATTGTGATTATTTTTGTCCTTTGACCTCCCCCAAATTCCTTATGTGGCTTTGGACAGGAATCAGGGCCTGAGATTGTTAATTAAATGAGTTTGCTTTCTCAGCCTCTGACTTGAGCTTTCCACTAGTGCCAAACTGTATGTCTTGCTGGAGGAGGGGCTTTGTTCTCCCGACCTGACCCATGCCTAACTCTCATCCCAGCATAAACAGGGCACCAGCCTGCATCTTTAGTTTTCTCTTTCTGGTTTGAAAGCCTTTGATCTTTGCCTTTTAGCTTCGCTTCACTCCCGTTGTGTTTTCCAGTTTCCTTTCTGACCGTCAACACGGCTCCTATATTGAACAGCAAAATAAAACCATATCTTTTCAGTACTTCATGTTTGGTCATCAATCTCAGATGGCGGAAGCTTGGGTCGGGGTCTGCACTTAGGGCAAGGTCCCTGTCCTTGCTGGAGTGCTGGAAGAAAGGGAGGTGGATTGGCAGAGGAAGGGGTGACTTACGTACGTGCCAAAAGGGTTGTGAGAAGCCAAAGGCTCAGCTACCAATCCCAGGATAACCCATGAGGCATCCATAGTTACAGTGGCAGTTTATTACATGGACCATCATGGACATTAGAGTCCGTGAAGGGCATGCTGGGGTTGGCAGCTGATCCTCCACTCCTTCTGTTGAAGAGCAAAGGAGACATGGAATTCAGCAAGGCCTCCAGGTGAGCAAACCACAAGCCTGGGATGCACTACAAAGCATCAGTGGAAGGGCAGGCTACTTTTCAAGACCAGTGAAGTTGCAACATTTCCATCCCTTCCTGTAGGAGTACCCCCAAAGATGGACAGGGATGGATACAAGGAAGACAGGTTCTTATGGGCAGTTGCAAGTAGAGGGTGGACTAATGGACACTGTGATGGGAGCGTCCCTTGGGACCTGAGTGTCCATAGCCCTGCCTGCCAATTTTTACAGATAACTCCAAGTGCAGGAACCATGGGAATCCGTGGGACGCTGATTCAGTTCCAGTTGTTTGGCTCCCATTTGATAATCCAAGTGTGTCAAGTGCCTGCAGAGGACGCCACAGTCTGCGAGGCTGAGGAGTCCCCAAGTTCTCATTCTCTTGGAGATATGTTTGTTTGCTTCCTTTGGAAGCCGGTGACAATGCTCTATCATTTTAAATTAAACTGTTCCTGTTGCGGTTGCATCCCTGCGCGTGTTTTAATTCATGTGAATCCAATCGCACTTCCCCCAGGAGGTTGCTTAATGTAGTGTCAAAGTTGAATAAATAATAAATAGGGCGCATCAGGGTTCCACGGGTGCAGCTCACGGATGCGCTGGTGGGATCTTCTCCAAGAGCAGCTGCCGCTGAGGGAAGCGGCTAGGATTGCCTAGCCTGGCTTCTGCAGCTAGACCTCTTCGATTGTCAGCTCAGGGCAGGAGGAAGGCCCTCAGGCTTCACACTTCTGTCATCTGACTTAGCACATGGGCCAGCTCTTCCCTGCTATCTGTGCATGGCCAGTCTGGGGCTTCCGACTGGTTTAGATTTAGAAGACTCTGGGGCAGGATCCTGGCTGGGAATCTGGATGTCCTGTATCCAATCAAAGAACAGTGACTGACATGTTTTGGTGGGACAGTAAGAAGAGCTAGGCTTCATGCTGTTGTGGGGAAGGTGGCTGGTGGCGGTGAGGTGGAGGTCCTGAGAGCTGGGTGCCCAGATAGACATCAGCTCCCCCAAAGAGGGGAGAGCAGGACTTTTCAGTTTCTGCTGGCTTGGTTACCACACTGGGGAGCTCAGCTACCACCCTTGAGTCATTGAGTCTCTCCAAGAACCATCTGGCTATCAGCTCTGCACATCTAAAGGATGGCTCCGGAGTCTCCCCTTGACATCATTGGCTCTCAGCTACTTCCTTCCACTCGAAAATTCTGGTGTCTCCTCCAAAACACTTTGGATCTCACTTCCACATAACTTTTGTGTAGCCGTTCTCCCCAAGGTTGAAACACTCCATCCTGTAGGGAAGCTCATTAGTACATGAAGTAAACAACTAAAAGTAGCTTCAGGAAGTCCCTAAAACTGACCATACCCACTATGTCGCACCTTCTCCAAGAGTATGGAAAAAGACAGCTGAAGGTCACTCTCAGACAAGCTAAGCTGCCTGGAAGAAGCAGAGACCAGCCAATCTGCTTAGAAACTCTCAGATAAACTGAGCTGTCTGGACTCTTCAGGAAAGGACACTCAACAGCCTGCTGAGCTGCCTACGGGCTGTTTGCTGTGCTCCAGTCTTCCAGGTCTTGTGGGCTGTCACTCAAGCTTGTGTGGGCCTTTGGTGATGCCATTGTCTTTAATCCATGACTGCTCCCTAACCCCTGAAAGTAACCCTAATAAAACTCATTGGTTCACCAAGTTGGACTTTGATGCTATCTAATTTGGTCTGTCATTGGTTACTTATTGGGGTGAGTAGACATTCGTTCACAACTTCCCAGAAATGGTTTCACATGGTGTGACAGTGGAGTGTCAGCAAGCAGCAGTAGAGGTTGCCTGGCTTCTGTTGTGTGCAGCTGAGATGGCAGCCACTCAGTGGCTTGTGTGTAAAAGAGGAATTTTAACAAGGAAATGTGGTAGCACCCAACACCTTAGCCTCTGATCTGGCAAGCTAATTAGATTAACAAGTGGATAAAATGGAGGGATTGCCCTATCATTTCTTAGGGCTTGGAGGCCAAAAGGAAAAGAGAATAAAAATTAGATGCATGTTTAAGACCTCTTCCTGGCATCCAAGAACTTGGAACTTGTGGGACAAATTGGAGGGTGAGCTGTCCCTAATGGCATTTTTATGAGAATCATCATCTCTCCCACTTCCACACTGCAAACTGGAATCATCTCTTGTATCACCCCCTCTTTTCACATCCACCACTGTTCTTGGTATGGCCCCTCTCTGCCACTGTCTCCTGCCTGAGGATGGTAATGATAACCTTTGTCAAGTAGCCAAGGATTCAACTATTCTTCCCATGCAGCCTGACGGATAATTGGGGTCTACTGCCATTTAAGGACTCAAACGTCATTGTCAGAACCAATGGACACCTAAGAACAAAGCCATCCCCTTCAGCCTCAAGAGTTCTAGAGTTGAGCAAGTTTTGTTATTCTGCAGAAGGTCAGCCACATCACCCCAGCAACTGACTGGTTCCCATTCACAACACAGCCAAGTTTCAAAGCCTGACTCACCCTTTTGCAAGAATTTATCTGATCATTAATTATGAGTCCTGGAATTTATAATTTCACAGGAGAGTTTGAGATCTGAGAACTATTTAAACCAGTGAACCTGCAAAGTGGAGACCCAGAGGGTTTCATCCACCTCTTCCAGGTACAGGTGCTCCCCTAAGGACCACACATCGCTCTGTATACCAGGACCACACATCAGAAGACATCACCCGAAGTTCTGGATTTGCCACTTCCTGAAGACCTGAGGCAAAGAGCTGGTGTTTGGATCTTTCGTGCCCTGCTCAGCAACAACACCAACTGCCCTGGGATGTATTCAAAAGACCGGGTGGATTCACACATGTGCAAGGCCAGTCAGAGCTTGAAACAGCATTTTTTTTCTCAATAAATGTTTCACACACTTTTTCCCTGCAGTTAAGCAACACGGATCTTTCCCATGGCTCTGTCAACATCCTCCCTCTTCTCCCCATGGTCGTGCAGCCTGAACCTGCTCCCTCTCCCATATCATAGCTTGTCAGAGGCTCTTCAAAGCCTAGAATCATCTTCCTTCAAATCTCCTCTCCGTCTTTTTCTGCACTGAGCCTCTTGCTAGCCTCACGCCATTGGGTGCTATGCCAGATTTCCACCATTATCACACATTTGCCAGGAACCTGAGACTTCCTGTCTCTGCTCTGATCAGCTTGCACTCACCTCTGACTTGTGCTTTATGGGAAACCCATTATCTTTAAAAGCATTTTTTTGTATTCCCCAAAACAATTGCTTTGCTAATACATTTGAGAATGCATTTGAGAATGCTGATGCATTTGTACATCAGATTTTCTCCTTTTTTTGCATTGTTTGCTTATTTATTTATCTGTTTGTTTATTCATTTATTTGTGCATTCATTCATTCACACACACACACACACACACACACACACACACATACATTTATGTGCCAAGATAAATGTGTGGAGGTCAGAGAACAATTTGTCAAAGTTAGTTTTCTCCTTCTATCATGTGAGTTCCTGGGATTGAACTCGGGTCTTTGGACTTGGCACCAAGCATCTGTACCTGCTGAGCCCTATCCCCAGTCCTGCACATCAGATTTTCTGTTGAACTGTACATCTCTGAAATCTTCTTCTGAGATACCTGCCTATTCAAGGAAACAGAAATGGGTCCACCTGGCAGCATCAGTCTTGGTTTGTGGGAAGTAGCCTGTGAGTTCTGTGTGAGTCTATCTTGTAGCCATCACTGAACAGTAGACTTTGGTTAGCAGTAGAAAAATGGCAGCGGGCTATCATTCTCTGGGTGTGGCCTGAACTCTCTTACTCTCCAGACTTAGGTATCCTTACTGCAATTGATGAACATTGTCTAAACCTTTCAGAAGGGACTCCTCTAACCACTTAGTGAGCCTCCAGCCTCCCACTGCTAGTTCTTTGCGGGCCTCTCTGATCGTTAGCCACATTCTTCAACTTTTCAGTCGTGACAAGGGACTTTACCTCTGCCTCCATGTGTCTATGTCCTCCAGCGCTTCCTACCCACCTCCCATTGTGCCTTTCAGATATTTTAGTTATCACCCTTTTCTTCCACAGCTTTGCCTGGTCCTCACCAGGGCATCCCCTCCCCATGCCAGACAACACACCCAGGCCTGACTAGAAATGCCATTTGTGACCATAGGCATCTCTCGAATTGGCTTTTGAATGACGGTCTACTCTTTTAACCTCTCAAACCTGTTAATGCTCTGGATGAAGGTTCCATGTGATTTCAGAGACATTTTTTACGTGGCAGAGCTACAGGGCATCCCTGTGAAGCAGAAATACTCATTTTTTTCCCTCTTTTCTGGTGAGATTTCTGGAGCTCGGAGACTTGCAGACTTGTCTAAGGTCACACACTGGGTTTGTGGAAAATTTTAATACAAAGCCAAGGCCTGAGTGCCAGCAGGCTCAACCAGCTACACCTAGCACAAGATGATACACTGCTATTCAGAAGCAAGGCCATTGTCCTCCTCCCTGGGGATGTGATAGAATACATCTAGTGGGTTAAGAGGCAGCTTCCAAACTGCAAACAGTAAATGGAGACCTCTCACCTAGTGGTTCAGTTTTCTGGCTCAAGTCAAGCCACAGTAAACCACTACAGTGCACTGCTCCCTGAAACTGGTGGCCCTGAGCAATCACTAAAAAAAGATGAGGCACCAAGCAGCTCCTCTGACCAAGCGCTGCTAGGGGCAGGGATGGGACAGGCTTTTCCTCCCTTGCCTAGAGGCAATGTGTGGCCTGGAACAGCATGTTCAGAGCAGTGAGGAATCCAGTAGAGAGGCAGACAGTATTTATATAGGTTTTGAGGATGTGGACCCATTTATTTATTTTCTAAATTATGTATCTATTTATTTGCAGTTCTGAGTATCAAACCCAGTGCCTTGTGCCTGCTAGGCACTCACTCTAACACTGAACTTTTTCCTCAGCTAAAATTTTTAATTTAGTCAACACACACACACACACACACGCCTCAACTTCAGTCTTCTATGTCAACTTGATTGGATTTGGAATCACCTATGAGACACACTTCTGGGTGTGTCTGTAAGGATGTTTCTAGAGACATCATAATGAAAGAGAACAGACTGACCCTGAATGTGGGTGACACTAACCCCTGCACTAGGCTCCCAGGTTAAATAAAACAGGGGGAAAAGGAAGAAGCCAGCTCAAGACCAGCATTCATCTCTTCCTGCTTCTTCACTGCAGAAGCCATACAGCTAGCTGATTCACATTCCTGCAGTTATAGCCAGAGAGGCTTTTGTTGCCAAGCTATTCCTACCATGATGAACTGCATCTTCAAATGGTGAGCCAAATAAACTCTTCTTTCTTTAAATTACTTTTGTTAAGTACAAGAAAAGCAACAGATACCAAAAGTTGATACCATGGCCTGGGGACATTGTAAGATCCCTTGATATACAAGCATGAGGACCTGACCTTAATTCAAATACCCATAACCCTTGTTAAAAAAAAATCAGGCATGTGCCTATCTTCCTGTAACTCCAGTGTGGGGGAAGGGTGTGAGGCTGGCACCAGCCCAGCTCCAGATTCAATGAGCAATCCTGTCTCAAGGAATAAGGTGTGCAGTGAGAAAGCAGGGCACCCTATGCGGAATTGGGCTAGAAGCCATTTGTGTTTCATTCCATGAAGGAATGGCCTGAGTTCTCCCCACATTCTGAACATCACAGGGAATTTCAAAAAGAGAATAACTTCAGGCCGCACCATGGTTACTGTTCAACACCCTTAGTCAACTCTACAGTGAGAGCAAGCGGGCAGATTAGAAAAGTGTTCAGTTGTCAGAGTGTGAAAGCATTTAAGCATGCATGCTAGGGCGGTTAAGAGAAAGCACTTGGCAGTTGTTAAGTATAGGTGATTAAAGAGAAGCACCTGCATGTCACAGACATTAGGAATGTATTCTTAGGTCAAGACCCCCTCCCCTGCCACTCCCACTCCCGGTTTTAACTTTTGAATATGCAAATTCAATTGCAAAGAAGTAGCTTGGATAGAGAATGCTGATAGCCGGGCTTCTCTCTGGAAAACCATCTAGGAAAGCATTTTCCAAGACATAGCCATCACAGCTCATCATATCATAGCCACTGTAGGGCAGTGGGGCTGCACTCCAAGCCAGCAGCACTTCCAGGCAGCACTGTTCCTGTGAGTTTAGCTCAAGGAACAGGTTTAGCTCAAGGTTCCAGAAAGCTGGCCTAAACCAGGAAACGTGTGGCATGGTCATCATCTCAGAAAGAAGACTCTAAAGGAGATCGGCTGTGTGAAGTCACAGGGTGAAGCTAAAGGTTCAGTGGAGAGCCCAGGATGTTGAACACATCAAAACTGTAGAATGTATGCTCAGGATTGCCAGGCCTCCTTAGCCTTGTTCTCCAGGGAAAGGTGAGTGTGCTGTCTGCCTGTTCCACAGCCCCACAACACAGGACAATCAGATCCGCAGCCCCACTATGCAGGATGATCAGACACGATAGGGAGTCAAGTCAAAGCAGGAACTCAGTTTGTTACTGTGAACATCAGCTTATAAAGGTTAAGTGACATCATGTGATGTGGTGGTACCTCCAGCCAAGCCCTTCCTCTGGCTGGAGGGGCATCTACTTCATCCTCACTTGGTAGCTTTGAGACTATTCTTCAAACTCAAGCCAGGCTTTTCTCTTTCCTACAGGCCTCAAGGTACAGGCCCTGAGATAATTTTGGCCCAACACAGGATGTTTCAGGGAACTCCTTCAGAGAACACACAAACTATTAAAGTTAATAGAAAGTTTTTCAGTCAGCATGCTACACAGGGAACTTTACCAAAACATGTAGCCTTGAGCCTTATCAATCTTTTTTTTTTTTAAGCACAAAAGCCATATCCTGGTTGACAAACTTCAGTAAGCAAATACAGTTAGCAATAAGCAGAGCTACAGAAGCAAAAACGCAAGGTTAGTGCAATTAAAGACTTTCCTAGAACTACAGACGATGATGGACTAGGTCTTCATTCTTGCCATGCAGGCTTTGGGGTCTATGTGTTGGGCTCTTAGGTCAGAATTGTGCCTTGGTGCCCCCAACATGGCATCAGCTGTGCTAAGGTTTGGGGGTCTGTTGCAATATTATAGAGTAGGTCTGATCCAAGAGAAGAGCTATGTGTGCTGCAAGCAGCACAACTGGAGAGGCAGGGCTTCCTCCTCAGCCAGCTGGTGCCCAGATGATGTCGTCACAAGCCTCAGATGCTGCAGATGGAGCTACAGGGTTTGATGTCTCCTTTGTGGGTCTTTGGTCTTGCTTTATCACAGTTTCTCTTTCTATGTGCCCATTGGTCCCTTTTGAAATAGAAGTGTTTATTTTATGTCATTATAAATTAGAAGAATGTGACTTATCTGTTGAATTGATAGGGGCTCACAGTTATGGGATTGCCTTGAGTGTCAGAAGAGACTTTAGATTTTTGGACTTTCGAATGATGTAACAATCAATTAGATTTTGGGGACTCTAAACTTACTTGTGTTATAAGATGGCCAGGAGCCTTTGAGGATACAGAATGGAATGTTAAGATTGAAAGAAATGTGTTTGGGTGTCAGGCTGGCCAAGGATGGACCTGTGAGGGGTAATTTCTACTGTTAACTTGATTGGGCTTGCAGTCACCTTGCAGTATGTCTTTAGAGGTTTAACTGGAGAAAGAGGACCCATCCTGAATGTGAATGGTGTCACAGTCCCAGACTGAATGAAAGGGGTAAGGGGGAGCCCAGCTGAGCAGCAGCACTTGGCTCTCTCTGCTTCCAAACTGCAGGTGTGGCTCACACTCTCCACCCTCAAACTATGAGCCTCAATAAAGACTCGCCTAAGTTGTTTTTTTTTCTTCAGGTGTTTTGTTTTGTTATAGCAGTGAGAATGGTAGCAACCTTACTATCTTCCAAACATTAACAAAAAAAAAAAACTTTTAGTAATATCCCTGAGGTGTGGGCCATTTTGCAGATGTGGACACTAAGATCTAGGTATTTGATCACTGCATGGCATCACAGAGTGAGCAGGTAAAAGCCGTCCTGGACTTTCTGCTTCCTTCCATGGTAGAGACTTCCATTTCAATAACTGAGTTTCTGGAGTGGAGCATCCGGATAAGTGGGTACATAGGTGACTTGTGACTGTGGTGGAGAGATGTGGTTTCCATCTCATCAGACTCACCTACTCTCAATAACTAGAGCTGAGAGGTGAGAACACACTCCATCATTGTGTCCACCTCCATATGGACACAAGCTCCCCTTTCCCCTAGAAGAAATGTGAAAGGCCTGATGGTACAGCTCACCTAACAAAGAGAAGGGGAAAAGCACAGCATTAGTGTGGGAAGCAAGCTTGATGCCCAGGAATCCAGAAGCATCACAGTGAGAGACCCATATAAATGCAGAACCCCCCCCCCCGTAGCAGGAAGAATGGAGCCAAAAACCTAGTAGGGGAAGAAGAACCAAAAATCTAGGTTAGCTGGTGCAGTGACTCTGTTCCAGGAACTAGCTGACCATAAAGTTAGATTATAATCTTGAGACTAATCTTGAGAAACGGGGAGTTACCCCCTTGTGATTATCACTGGTATTTTCAGAATTTTCCAAAGATCACTGGTATTTTCAGAATTTTCCCTCCCTACCCCCTTTGGGTTGTGGTTTCATTTCTTCCCTTAAATACCCCCTCTCCCAGCTTCTTGGGGTCAAATTCTGCTACCCCTGTGCTGGATATGAGTTTCAGCCCCAGCTGGTTCCTGTCATTAAACCTTGTGTGTGATTGCAGCAAAGACAGTCTCTCATGAATTCTTGTGGGTTCGTGTTATCCCGAGACTCGAGTGAGAGTCTCCCCACTCCGGGGGTCTTTCACTTGGGGGCTCGTCCAGGATGGGAGACCACCCTCATTTCTGAAGACCCACTTGGAGGTGAGACAGGGTCTGTGTCTTTGTGTTTCCATGCCAGCTGAATTCAGATTCTGTACTTTCAGTTTTGCAGTCACTTGAGTATCGGAAGGAGATCGAGGGGAGTGATCAGCAGATGTGCTAAGAGATCACCGACTGCCCCCATGGGAGATGTCCCAGGAGGTAAGGAGGGACCGCAGGAATGCCTGGGAGATTCCTGTCGGGCTGCTGTTGAGGATACAGAAGTTCTCCTGGATTGGAGGTATTGTACGCCCTCCCGGCCGTCTGTATTTCTGGAGTGGTTTTGTCTGTCTAGGTCTTGTTAACCTTTGCTTGTGTGTCTTCTGTCTTTGTTTTGTCTTACTTGTGACCTTGATGATGAGGCAGACTGTGACAACCCCTCTGAGTTTGACTCTGGATCACTGGACTGATGTTAAGGTTAGACCACACAATTTGTCAATTGAGATTAAGAAAGGGCCATGAAAATCTTTTTGCTCCTCCGAGTGGCCAGCACTTGATGTCGGCTGGCCTCCAGAGGGCACCTTTGATGTAATCATTATTTATGAAATTAAAGCTATTGTTTTTCAGGAAGGATTGGGATCCCATCTCAATCAACAACCATACATTACTGTATGGCAAGATTTGGTCCAGGATCCCCCACCTTGGGTTAAGCCTTGGGTATGTAGAAGGAAGCTAGGCTCCTGAGCCTTGGCTCTCCAAGAGTCAGAGCGCAAACCAAAACCTGTAGCTCTGAGGCATGAGAATTTGCCCAAGAACCAACCTTCGGCTCCTCCTAAAATCTATCCCAAGATTGAGGAGCCACCTGAATGGCTGAGTCCTCCACCACCCCCTTACCCGTGGCCTCAGATGTCTGATCCTGGTGCTAGCGGTGGTACTGGGGGGAGGGCTTGTGATGGGCACATGAAGTCAGCATGCTCAGAGTCCTGCACAGGGTCCCAGAGGATCAGATTCAACAATGGCATTGCTGCTGTGCGTCTATGGGCCCCTGGTGGACCCACCTCACCTCCAACCCCTCCAATATTGACCATTTTCCTCTGCTGAACTTTACAATTGGAAGACTAATCACCCTTCCTTTTCAGAGAATCCCGCCAGCCTGACAGGATTGGTGGAGTCTTTGATGTTTTCCCACCAACCCACCTAGGAGGACTGTCAGCAGCTTCTACAGATCCTCTTCACTACTGAAGAGAAAGAGCAGATCTTGTTGGAGGCCCGGAAAAAAATGCCCTCAGAGCAAATGGGGCACCAACCAATCTTCCAAATGAAACAGATGCTGGGTTTCCCCTTAAGCAACCTGATTGGGACGGCAGCAGATAGGGAGCAGCTGACAGTTTACCACTGAGTTCTTGTGGCAGATCTCCAAGGGGCCCCAAGAAGCCCCACCAATTTAGCCAAGTTAAGAGGGGTTCTTCAGGGGCTGGTTGAACTGCCATCTGTGTTTCTTGAACGTTTAATGGAGGCTTACAGGCGTTATACTCCCTTTGACCTAACCTCTGAGGGTCAGCAGGCAGCAGTAGCTATGGCCTTCATAGGACAGTCAGCATCAGATATTAAGAAAAAGTTACAGCGGTTAGAAGGGTTGCAGGATTTTACCTTGCAGGATTTGGTTAAGGAAGCAGAGAAAATGTTTCATAAGTGAGAGACGGAGGAAGAGAAGTGAGAGAGAGAGGGGCAGGAGGCAGAAAGAAGAGAGGACTACAGGGATCGTAGACAAGAGAGAAATCTGACTAGAATTTTGGCAGCAGTGGTAGGAGAGAAAGGGAAGATAGGACCTAGACAGATAGGGAACTTGGGCAACAGAAGACCAAAGATGAGTGAAGACAGACAGAGGCACCCCTTGGACAAAGACCAATGTGCTTATTGCAAAGAAAAAGGACATTGAGCAAGAGAATGCCCAAAGAAGAAAGGAAGGGCCTCTAAGGCATCTAGAAGAAGATGATTAGAGGGGATTGGCTCGGACCCCCTCCCTGAGCCTAGGGTAACCCCGACTGTGGAGGGGACCCCTATGGATTTTCTAGTGAACACAGGGGCTGAGCACTCTGTGCTGAAACAACCATTGGGGAAACTAAAAAAATACAAATACTATAGTAATTAGAGCAACTGGACAGAAAAAATATCCGTGGACCACCTTACGAGCTGTGGATTTGGGGAGAAGACAAATGACTCATTCCTTCCTGGTTATCCCTGAGTGTTCCATGCCTTTATTAGGAAGAAACTTGTTAACAAAGTTGAAGACCCAGATCAGGTTTACTGGGCCGGAGGTGACATGGGAGACTCCCACCTCCATGATATTGGCCCTGAGACTCGAAGAAGAGTATCAACTACATGAGCTCCTGAGTCAGGCAAAGACCCCTGATATGAAGGAATGTTTAGCGACATTTCCTAAGGCTTGGGCAGAGACTGGGGGTATGGGAATGGCAGTGAAAGTTCCCCCAGTAGTAGTGGAACTAAAGACCAATACCTCCCCCATAGGAGTGCATCAGTACCCAATGAGCAGAGAGGCTAGAGAAGGAATTAGACCTCATATCCAGAGGCTTATACAACAAGGTATTTTGGTGCCTTGCCAGTCTCCCTGGAACACTCCCTTGTTGCCCATCAAAAAGCCTGGCACTAAGGACTACAGACCAGTATAAGACCTAAGGGAGGTTAACAAGAGGGTCCAGGACATACACCTGACTGTCCCTAACCCATACAACCTTCTCAGCTCGCTCCCACCAGACAGGAAGTGGTACACTGTTCTAGATTTAAAAGACACTTTCTTTTGCCTGAGGTTACATCATTCCAGCCAATCTATTTTTGCTTTTGAATGGAGAGATCCAGACACCGAACTGGTAGGTCAATTAACCTGGACCAGACTACCCCAAGGGTTCAAAAATTCTCCCACTCCTTTTGATTAGGCCCTCCACCGGGACCTGGCTACCTTCAGAGCTGAAAACCCACAGGTAACCTTGCTCCAGTATGTTGATGAGTTACTTTTGTCAGCAACTACTGAACTTGAGTGTAGACAAGGAACTGAAAAATTACTAACGGAATTATGTGAGTTGGGGTACCCAGCTTCAGCTAAAAAGGCTCAGCTGTGTCAGATGGAGGTTACTTATTTGGGATACACCCTCCGAGACAGGAGGCGGTGGCTAACAGAAGCCAGGAAAAAGACTGTAACTCAGATCCCCACCCCAACTACTCCAAGGCAAGTAAGAGAATTCTTGGGCACTGTTGGCTTCTGTAGGCTATGGATACCTGGGTTTGTGACCCTAGCTGCCCCATTGTACCCCCTAACCAAAGAAAGGGGGGGGTGTTTGTGTGGACCCTGGAACAACAGAAAGCCTTTGAAATAATTAAAAGAGCCTTACTGATGGCCCCAGCCTTAGCCTTGCCTGACCTAACCAAACCTTTTACTCTCTATGTGGATGAGAGAGCAAGGGTTGCCAGGGGAGTCCTTACTCAGACTTTGGGACCTTGAAAGAGGCCAGTAGCTTAACTATCCAAAAAATTAGACCCTGTTGCCAGCGGATGGCCTTCTTTCCTGAAAGCTATTGCTGCCGTAGCCCTGCTCATCAAAGATGCTGATAAGCTCACTCTGGGACAAAAGACAACTGTAGTGGCACCCCACACTCTAGAAAGCATTATCCCACATCCCCCTGACCGATGGATGACCAATGCTTGTATGACACATTATCAAAGCCTTTTGTTGACTGAATGGGTGACCTTTGCTCCCCCTTCTATCCTCAATCCTGCTACCCTACTGCCTGAGGCTGATGACTCCTCACCTACCCATCACTGCGCTGACATTCTGGCAGAAGAAGCTGGTACCCGAAATGATCTGAAGGATCAGCATTGGCCTGGGAGTCCGAGCTGGTATATAGATGGCAGCAGTTTCATGGTTGAAGGTAAGCGGAAGGCAGGGGCAGCAGTAGTGGATGGGAAGCAAGTGATCTGGGCCAGTAGCCTCCCTGAAGGGATGTTGGCCCAGAAAGCCAAACTCTTGGCTTTGATACAAGCTCTATGGATGACAGAGGGAAAGTCTATCAACATCTACATTGACAGCAGGTATGCTTTTGCCACTGCCCATATACACGGAGCAATATACAGACAAAGAGGACTGTTGACATCTGCAGGAAAACACATAAAAAATGAGGAAGAAATTTTGATCCTCCTCGAGGTCATACATTTGCCAAAGAAGGTAGCCATCATTCATTGTGCAGGACACCAAAAAGCCCAATATGTGGCTAAAGGAAATCAGATGGCAGACTTAACCACTAAACAGGCGGCTCAGGGAGCAATGATCCTGGCAGTCAAAGAGCCTAAAGATTATCATGATATCAGTGAAACCAACTTTAGATACACCCCTGAGGACTATCAAGTTATGGGCAAATTAGGACTGGTAAAGGAAACCCCATATAGGGCAGTAGAGACAGAAGGAGGAAAACTAGTCCTCCTGTGAGAAGGACACAAGTATGTTACCAACTTACATTACCTGACCCACTTGGGGCCCCAGAAACTAAAAGATGTGGCTAGGTCCTCCGACTATTATGTTATGGGACTCTCTGACTTGGCAGAAGAAGTGGTCAAAAAACTGCAAAGCCTGTGCTATGACTAATGCAGGACACTCCATATAGACTCCTGGGAAGAGGCTCAGGGGTGACTGGCCTGGGGCTTACTGGGAGGCATATTTTACAGAAATTAAGCCAGCCATATATAGTAACAAGTACTTACTAGTTTTTATAGATACTTTTTTCAGGCTGGGTAGAAGCTTTTCATACTAGGACTGAGACGGCCAATGTGGTGGCTAAGAAGGTCATAGAAGAAATCTTCCCGTGGTTTGGGATACCCAAGGTAATTGGATCTGATAATGGACCTGCCTTTGTTGCCCAGGTAAGTCAGGGAATGGCCACCTAACTGGGGATCAATTGGAAATTACATTGTGCTTACCGACCCCAGAGTCAGGTCAGGTAGAAAGGATGAATAGAACCCTAAAAGAGACTCTAACAAAATTGGTCCTAGAGATCGGCAGAAATGACTGGATAGCCCTCCTTCCCTTTGCCCTGTTCTGGGTTCAGAACACCCCAGGGCGATTTAAACTCACCCCTTATGAAATCCTACATGGGGGACGGCCACCGCTTACTGAGGCGGGTGGGATACATAATCCTCACGCTGTTCTTCCTAGACCGTTATCTCCCCACCTGAAGGCCCTTGAAGTAGTAAGGTGCCAGCTCTGGAAACAACTAAAAGATGCCTACGAGCCTGGGGACCCACAGGTGCCGCACCATTTCCAAGTGGGAGACACTGTACTAGTTCAGCGACACTGAGTCGGGAACCTAGAACCTCGCTGGAAGGGACCCTACTTGGTGCTCCTGACAACTCCCACAGCAGTGAAAGTGGAAGGTATCTCAGCCTGGATACACACCTCCCACGGGAAACGAGCTCCTGCACCGGCCAAGGATGAATGGAAGCTGGAAAAACTATGGACCCTTTTAAGCTGTGTCTGCGTCGTGCACCTAAACCCAATTCAGGTGAAGGGCAATAACCCTCATGCGCCCCAACGACTCACTTGGCAGGTCCTGACATGGGGAGGGAATGTCATACGGGAACTCACAAGGGAGGCTCCTCCAGGAACAAGGTGGCCAACTCTCTACCCAGACTTATGTAAATTGACTATAGGGACCCCCGACCTCTGGGACCTTGAAGGATACTTTGATACCTCTAGACCACCCACAGAGGTTTCCCCTCCAGGACGAGGATGTAGTAGCCCGGACAGAAGAGCCATGTTAAGCACCCTAGACTTCTATGTTTGTCCTGGGCTCCATCGAGATCAGAGCCTGAATCCTACCTATGGGGGAGTTATCATTTCTATTGTAAAAACTGGGGATGTGAAACCACTGGAGACACCTATTGGAAACCCTCCTCTTCCTGGGATTACATCTCAGTTGGGGCCAACTGTTCTCACTCAGATTTCTCCAAATGGAAGGAGCTGAGCCAGGGGGCCTGCCAAGGCTGGTGTCACCCCCTGCAGATAAATTTTACTGAATCGGGGAAGAAGGCTACGGGTTGGATATCAGGATATTATTGGGGACTTAGGCTCTATAAAGAAAAGATAGATGACGGTATTATACTCAAGATCAGACAGAAGATTGAGAGTCCAACAAGCCAGCCCATAGGGCCCAATCAAGTACTGGCTGAACAGGGTTCCCCAGCCAAAGACTTCCCACGAACTCAGGAGGGATCCACTAATAAGACCACAACTCCCAGCCCCTCGCCTGGGGCAAACATGACTTCTCTGACCCTTCTGTCTACCGGACAGAGATTGCTTAACCTTATACGAGGGGCATTCTTCATGCTGAATCAAACGAACCCCAACATGACAGAATCCTGCTGGCTTTGCTTAGCATCAGGACCTCCTTATTATGAAGGAATTGCAGTATCTGGGGCTTTTAACAACACCACCAGTCAGGAGGCTTGTGTTTGGGGGATTAATCATAGGCTGACTCTTACTGAGGTTACAGGTGTAGGGACATGCCTGGGAAATCCACCAGCTGACTACGAACGTTTGTGTAATGAGACTCTTAAGAGCCCTAAAACTTCTGACACCAGGTACTTGGTTCCCAGTTTAGATAAATGGTGGGGCTTGTGGTACAGGCCTGACACCTTGCATGTCAACATCGGTTTTGAATGACATCAAAGATTACTGTGTGCTTGTACAACTGGTACCCAGGGTCTTTTATCATCCTGCTAACATGCTTGAAGATGAGTTTGACAAGCGCCCAACTCGCTTTCGACAAGAACCCATTTCTCTGACACTAGCAGTAATCCTGGGCCTCGGGGTAGCTGCCGGTGTTGGGACAGGTACCTCCACCCTAATACAGGCCCCTCAGTACTTTAATGAAATAAGAATAGCCATGGATGAAGATTTGAGGGCTCTAGAACTATCTATTTCTAAACTCGAAGAGTCATTGACTTCCCTCTCGGAAATGGTCTTACAGAATAAAGGGGATTAGATTTGTTAATCTTAAAAGACGGAGGATTATGCGCTGCTCTCAGAGAGGAATGTTGTTTCTATGTGGACCATTCAGGAGTAATTAAAGAGTCCATGAGTAAACTTAGAGAAAGGTTAGACAAAAGACAAAGAGACAGAGAATTGCATCAGGGATGGTTTGAGAGCTGATTTAATGGATCTCCTTGGATGACTACTCTGATATCTTCCCTTATGGAACCATTCCTAATTTTGCTTCTGCTACTGATTATAGGTCCATGTATATTGAATAAACTAATTGCCTTCATTAGAGAAAGAATAAGTGCTGTTCAGATTTTGATGTTACGCCACCAATATAGCTCTTTACAAGGTCAAGAAGTTACTGAAATCTAGTTCTATGATTAGAACTAGGTACTAGAAGTTATGGGGAGATAAGAGACCCAGATAAATCCAGGACCTCCCCCCCCCCAGCAGGAAGAATAGAGCCAAAAACCTAGCAGGGGAAGAAGAACCAAAAATCTAGGTTAGCAGGTTCAGTGACTCTGTTCCAGGAACTAGCTGACCATAAAGTTAGATTATAATCTTGAGACTAATCTTGAGAAACGGGGAGTTACCCCCTTGTGATTATCACTAGTATTTTCAGAATTTTCCAGTGATCACTGGTATTTTCAAAATTTTCCCTCCCTATCCCCTTTGGGTTGTGGTTTCATTTCTTCCCTTAAATACCCCCTCTCCCAGCTTCTCGGGGTCAAACTCAGCTACTCCTGCGCGGGATATGAGTTTCAGCCCAAGCTGGTTCCTGTCATTAAACCTCGTGTGATTGCAGCAAGGATGGTCTCCCGTGAGTTCTTGGGGGGTCATGTTATCCCGAGACTCGAGTGAGCGTCTCCCCACTCCGGGGGGTCTTTCAACAGATGAGGAAGAAGCCCCATCTGCACACACGCTTCCTCAAGCTGCTATGAGCAGGGCTGTGGTTGGAGGCTAGATGCAGACCTCAACTTATGGCTTTGACCAGACAGGGCTGACAAACTCAAGACCCACATGCACTCTGCAATGTGACCATTTATATTTTCATTGTTCCTCCCAGCAGCAGGAGGACACAAAGCAATGCCCTTGGATGGGCAGTTGGGCAGACCCACTGTGTGGATCTGACTTAGGGAGAAGGGATAGGTTCCAAGGCCTGTCTTTGGATGGGAAGCCAGTTGCTTTCATTACCTGGGGTCAATGAACTGGGTGCTGAGGGAGACCCAGGTACATAAGACAGTGTTAAGCTCCCTGGGGTCAGTTCCCAGACCCACTGGCACTTGGGTCCCTCTGCAGAGGCTCCAAATTCATGAGTCTTAGGGGCAGGTGATTTTAGCTCCAGTTTTTTTTTTAACGTCCTTAAATGATTCCCAACATCTGTTAAAAGTGTGAATCACTGAGTTAGTATCTCCAGAAACATAAAAGCACAGTTTGTGCTCTCAGTCCCCTTCCCTATGAAAACTGTAGCTCAGGGGCTGGACAGAGGGCCCAGTCATTAAGAGCACTTACTGCTCTTTCAGAGAACACAAATTTGGCTCCCAGCACCCACATGTAGCTCAAAACCATCTGTGACTCCAGTTCCAGGCAACCCAATGCCCTCTTCTGAAACTGCACACATACACGTAGCGCACATACTTATATGCAGGTGTATACGTATCCACATAAAATATAAATCAAAGAAATCATTTTTAAAAGTACATATATTTATATACAGAATTAAACAAATGTGCGCGCGCACGCGCGCGCACACACACACACACACACACACACACACACCACAAATGCAGCTAAAATTAAATAATGTTGAAGTTTCCTTGTAGCTTCCTCTATGCTTCTACACCCCTCAGGCCTCACAAATGATGCCCCAGGTACACCACAATTTACTCATGGAATTATTTTTTGTGTTGAGAAAGAAAATAACCAGAGGATGAAAGGTTCAGCTCACTGTCCCCCATCCCCCATGCTGGACTTGAGCTCAGCTACTGGTTGGCATGTGAGGATAGGCGGGAGGCAGCAAGCCGGGCATACCCACGCAGAGACTGTTGATGTACTGGGTAGGTCTGAATCATCTCCCACGGTAATCTCCTCAGGTGTATTTTCTGCCTGAATTGCCAGTGTGCTTCTGATTGTGACATCTACTTCTTCAGTCCTCAGCGTCCAAAGCAGCTCTCGGAGTCTATTATCCATCATCATTTCTATCCAGAATGAGCCCGCATTGACTTTAGAGAAGAAAAGAGCTGTGCAGGAAGTTAGGAGAGCTCTTTCTTATGGCGAGCGTATGGAGGAGAGATAAAAGCTGTACCAATACACAGAGAGGCCATCAGATAGCATAGAGCCAGCTATGCCTGCCTGGCCATCTCCACAGCTGGCATAGAACCAGCCTCTGGATCTTCTATAAACCATTGGGAAGGCCTCCTGAGTAATCCTCCTGCCTCCACCTAATACCGAACTATACCTGCCTGACCTAAGCACATCTTGCAGAACCTTGACCCTTGTAGCAGTTTCTTCTGGAGGGGGGTGGGACACTGGATTCTAATCTTTTCCCACAGAGCTCACTCATCTGATACCAATATACCTTCCTGGATTACAAACCTGACTTTGTTTCTTCATCTCCAAATTACCCAGGGATCTTCCTAGAGCCTTTCCTAATTCCAAACATCTGAATTGTGTCCCACAGACATCTTCCCTGCTCCTTGTGCTGCTCCCCCAGACCCTACGAGCTCCTGGGAGACACAGCTCATATGGTTCCCACCCCTGGATTTCTCATGCAGACTGGGAGTTTCTAAGGCTTAGACTCCATGCTCAAATCTGTGGGTCTTAATCTGAAAGGTGCATACTGGGCCATCTCGTTCCATCCAGAGATTCCGGTTGGCTTATGTGTGGCCTAGCTATCATGACATCAGTAATGGATGCTGGCTCTAGGTGTCTATTACTGTCTCTGTTTGGGGAAAGCCAGTGGTTTCAAGACTCACAGACTCTGCCAAGCTTCCCGTCTTTCTGTATTCTGCCTTCTCCAGAGTAGAAGGCTTTCTGTAAGTCCCTTCTGTACTCAATACCAGCTCTAGATAACTGAGTAAGGGACATGAGACGGTTTCTACAGGTCTGGTTACCACTGAGCAGTGAAGCTGTTCCCAGTCTGGGCAATGATTCTCCTACCATGGCAAGTAGCAGCCTCAGTACCCACTCAGGGCTCAGCATTGGATGTCTGTGGCAGGTGAGGATCTGAGGGTGAAACATTAACTCAAGTACATTATCTCTTCACGTTCTTTGTTTTTTGTATGAGGGAAAAAAGCAAAGTGAAGGGGCATGGAGGAGAGGGAGAATAAGGGGCAGAATAAGGAGAAGAAAGAAGGAGTAGAAGAAGTAGCAAGGAGAAGAAGAAGATCAAAGAGAAGAATAGGGGTGATCTCTACGAGGTTTCTGGTTTTTTAAAGACATAGTTGGATTCCATAGTCAAGGACAATAATAATATGTATATCAAAATCCCAAGGAGGGCAGGTAGACCCTGACAAAGCAGTGCTCCGGAACAGGTGAGACCACCCAGGAAGGAGCCAGTATTTAAGGGAAAGTACCTGACATCCCAAACCATTAGATAGAGTTACTAAACATCCCTGGATCCTGGCTTCACCCATTCTCCACATCTAATCTCTTTTGTGATAACCAGCTTTGGGGATGCCCAGAATTTGTTTGTTAGCAAAGGTGGGCCATGTTGCCTTCCTGCTCAGTGCCTGACTTCTATAGAAATTGCTATTGGTCCGTTAGCAGGTAATTTTGTGGAATTGACTCTATGTAAATTTAACTGCTAGAACAAAGAGTGAATTCCATCCCTCCAAGGCCTTATGGTGTGGGGAAATAGAGCAAGGTCACTCCCTTGCCTATGCAGAAGTCACACTGCTGAAGTGTTTTGGGAATGAATCCCATTTAGAAGGGAATAATCATGGCTTCACAAAGGTTTCCACAGATATGACAGTGACCTTCCCAAAACACAAGTGTTCCCTCAACTCTGCAAACTGGGTGCCCCATCGTAATGGTCTGTCCTGTCCCTTTAAGAGACAAGCCCCACTCCTCCCCAGTCCACCACCAAAGCAGGCAGCTCTTTTTTCTCTCTCTCTCTGCCTCTCTCTCTGCTCTTCTCCCTTCTCCCCTTACTCCTTCCCTTTCCCCTCCATAAGCCACTAAATAAATATCCAACTTCACTCTGCATGATATGCCTATCTGTCTTGGTCTCTCAGCCGCCACACCACTCCCTGCCTGGGACTTGCGGCTCTTTGTCTCTCACCTGCCATGCTACTCCCTGCCCATGGGCCACTTGGGGGCTTCCTTTCTGGGACTGACTGCCTTCGTGACCCGCTGTGGTCTCAGGACTTGCTGCCCACTGCCGCCACTCAGGGACCAGCATGTTTTATTTTTACCATTACATTGGTGCCCTGACTTGGATTTGAACCGAGCTGCTGGGGGCCCAGGGTCCCTCAGATTTTTCTTTCTCCTTTCTTTTTCTTTTCTTTTCTTGTGGCCTACTCATAAGTGATCCCTGCCATGAGAGACCACTTAGAGCAACCTCTAGCCTTTCTGGCTTCTGAAGTTGCCCAGGACTGGAGGCAGTCAGGCCTTAACACTCCACCTATAAAGAGAGAATGCTCTTCTGTAAGCCTTGTGGTACTTTTTTGTGGGTTTTCAAGTTTTTAGCTATGGTATAAACCCTCAAACTATGCTCCGCCAATGTCCTGCTGGCTCTGCTTTTCCTCCAACTATCCCTGCCACTGCTACAGCTGATCCCGCAGAAACTGATCCACAGCCAGCTGTTTTCAATTCCAGCCTTTGCTCCTTGCCGTGGCTTGTGGCATGGTGGTTCGGTAACAGGGCAAATCACACCTCTAGGTCTCCCTTCCATACAACATGTTACGGCTGCCATTTTGACTGAGGTCAGGTGATTTTACCACCATCTTAACTGAGAGCCAGGTCAGGCAACCAAGTTCCACCTTACTGAGGTATTCCCTGCCTGGTTTCCGGTGTTAACTCTGTTATATGGGTGACCTTGCCACCATCTTAACTGAGGTCAGGTGACTTCACCACCATCTTAACTGAGAGCCAGGTCAGGTGACCAAGTCCTGCCATCTTTACTGGGGTATAACCTGCCTGGTCCCCTGGTTTACTTATGTTTTTGTCTTTAAATTCTTCTTGCTGACTCTGTTACAGGTGTGGTTTGTGCAGTGGCATGCCTTTGGTAGGTCCCACCAAGAGCATCCACTTCTCCCAATTCCTGTTCACTCTGTGTCTGTGTATACATACATGTAACTTAAAAGCACCTATGTTTACTGTTACATGTTATAATTGTCTGTTCACTGTATCTCATTTCAGACTACAAAACAATGTCTCATGTTTTAAACTGGTATGTACTTTTAAGTCTCTTACAAAAATACTTTATATTTAATCCTGCTTTAAAATATATTAAGCTGTTCTCTACTATTGTCAGTTCTGCCATTAACCTTCCATTGCAAGCAGTATTTTCTTCTTTTTGTCTTTTTACGAGTGTAAATCTTACCTGCTAATTTGAGAGCCAATACAGTCAAGCTCAGACCCAGCTCTTCTATACTGTAATTATAACTCATCTATACCCAGTAAATAGCCCTCAACTGTTCAGAGATCTGGGTAATATGACATTTAAATATTTAATTATTAAAAACTTTTCATAACAAAAAGAGACAGGTTGGCTCCTAGCAGCAGCACTCTATTTCATCCAAAGAAAACAGAAGACAGCTGGGCACAGAACAATGTCCATCCACAATTTGCTTCAACTGCCAAGCATTGACCACTGCACAAAGTTGCCTTTCATCTAAACTGAAGATCTCCACACGTGTACAGAACCACTGGAAGCAACAGCCTAGCTGCTCAGGTCAAGGTAGGTTTGTCTTCCTACAGATTTCTTAGCCCACAGGATCTTCTGGAGCCTGGCAGGCCCTGTGCTAAACAGCAAAAGGCAAATACGACTCTCAGCAACCATGGAGGACCCTGAGGAGTAGCTCTAGGTGTCAACCAAGGTAAGTTCTCTGTGGTTTTTTAATCAATAACTCAAGTAAAATTTTATCCTTCTCAAAGAGCTCTGATGCAGTTTGACAGCTGAGAGGTTTTGTCAGTTTAAAAGGACAACCTCACCAAAGAAATTTCATCAAAACACAAATACAAGTTATTAAGGTGTGTACCTTCAAGTTATTAAGGTGTAAAGACAAATACAAGATATCTCTCATGCTGCTTCCATAGTCTCAAAAATACTTATATTATGAAAAAGTACCTGTCACAGTCATTCTAATATAAATACGCTGCTGTCTAAAACTTATGTTTTCACAAACCCAAAAAATTCTTGTGAGTTCCAGGGAGCTGAATTGAAGGATTTACCTTAAACAGATCAGACACATCCCTCTCAATTCCCTGGTCCTAATTTTTTTCCCCTAAACTTAGCTTTGTACTCTGTTCTGCCAATACCTTAAACAAGTGTAAGAGACACCAGATATTTCCATACCACAAACATTGGACAGGAACAAAGAGACCAGCTACCCCATAATGTGACCAGCACCCAGCTTTCTCGGCTTCCCCTCCAAGACAACGTCCACAAATAAGCAGGAAGCAGCCTTGAGAATCCACCATCCCAATTCCTTTAACCCATTGTGCCTAACCTTCCACCATTTTATTATAAAAAAGAGATGGGCGTGTAATGATCTGTCCTGTCCCTTTAAGAGACAGTCCCCACCCACTCATTTCCCACCATCCACCACTGAGGCAGGCGGATCTTCCTCCCAATTACAGTCTGTGTCCCTTCCTTTCCCTCTCTCTTCCAAAGAGGTAGCTGCTGCCTTGGCTCCTCCCCCCCATTTCTCTTTCTCTCTCTCTCTCTCTCTGCTCTTCTCCCTTCTGTCCTTCCCCCTTTCCCTTTCCCCTCCATAAGCCACTAAGTAAATATCCAACCTCATTCTGCATGGTGTGCCTATCTGTCTCGGTCTCTCACCCGCCATGTGGCTCCCTGCCTGGGACTTGCTGCTCTCTGTCTTTCACCTGCTACGTGGCTCCCTACCCACGGTTGTGGTCTTGGGACCACTGCCTACTGCCGCCACTTGGGGACCTGTGGTGTTTTATTGTTACCATTACACCCACAAGTTGTACAATTGTGGATCTGCCTTTATGAATCCATCAGCTGTACATTTACTGTAGAGTCTTGTGAGCTCCAAAACATGTTCACCCATGAGGTGTGACCTCATGTCCTAGTTGGGGTTTTTGTCTACTTGACACAAGCTAGAATCTTTTGGGAAGTAGACCTCAATTGAGAAAACTCCCCCATCCAGATAACCCTATAGGTAAGTCTATGGGGGCACTTATTTTCTTGATTAATGATTGATGTAAGATGGCCCAGACCATCGTGGGCAGTGTCACCCCAGGCATGTGGGCCTGTGTTGAATAAGAAAGCAGGCTGAACAAGCCATGAGGTGCAAGCCAGTAAGCAGCTCTCCTCCATGGCTTCTGCTTTAGTTCTTGCCCCCAGGTTCCTATCTCAAACACCTGCCTTGACTTCCCTCAGTAATGTAATGTGACTGGAGAGGAGAGGTGTAAAGTGAAATAAACCTTTCCTCCCAGGTTGCTTTTTGTTTGAAGTTTCTGCCTTGACTTCCACCACTCTGATGGGCATGGACGGTAGCCCAGCATGGTAAGCTACGTTACACCCTTTCTCCCCCGAGTTTTTCGTCATCAGGATGTTTTATCATGGCAACAGGAATGAAACTAGAACCATACCTGAGTGTTTACCCCAGTGTCTGACTCAGAAAAGGATTAAACCTGCTTCCTGGCTTTGAAGATTTGCTGAGCGGGTGTGAACTGCCTCTCCTGCTCTTGTGATCACAGCTGGACTTCCTCTTCCCTGTCTTTTTTCAAGTCCTTGCTAACCAGGAGCGCTGCTCTCCCGTCTCAATTTTCGTTTTACACAAGTAAACATCTTTTAATTGAAGCTCACGGGCTTTTTAGTGTGTTTATAACTCTGTGAATTAAAATCCTCGTGGACCTTGGCTCCGTCTCGTAGCTGGTGCTTTCCAGGGAGGCCCCTCATTATTAGGGAGATGTTTACAGCACTGGTAATTATAGTCACTGTGAAGCCAGTGATGGGAGTCTCCAGTGTAAAGGGTTGAGCGGTGATGCTGGTTCAGACAGCAAAGTTTCCTCTTGGGAACAGAACCCCCCAAGACCCAAAAGCACAGCCTCCCAGCCTCCAGTCAGCCAATGAGGCACATTTTAGAGTCCTTTCTTCTCCTGCTGGCCTTTGGAATCTGAGGTTTTTTTCTACTTATTAGAAGCTTTCTGGTAACCCATGTCAGAAATGCTTGGGTCTAGAAGGTTTTCGTATTTTAGGCTTTGCTTCCCAGTTTGTGATATTTGCATGTAACTGATGAGATATCTTGTTGGCAAGAACCTAAGGATTTCATCTACACTCCCATATCCATAGCCAGGTGATTGTTTTGTAATAATTTTTATAAATAATTTCAAGTAAAAATGAGAGTCTGTGCTGAAGAACTTTTCACTGGTGGTATCTTAGCCATATGCAAAGTCTCAGATTTGGGGCTAGTTCAGAGTTTCAGTTTTTGGATTGGGAGTCGTCTACCTCAGTGCACACTGAAAAGTTTCTGTGTTTTCTTAGACAAGCATTCCTTCACCATCCCAGGAATGTTCCACTTGTCTTTGGAGTGGGAAGAAATGACAGCTCACAAACTTTGCAATATCTGAGTCCCTCACAGACCAATGATGTGACTACTCACCAAAAACCTCTGCCTAAGAGCTGTGGAGGATCTCTAGGGAGGAGGAGATACATCCAGGATGGAAGGTCTCTAAGGAGGAAGAGATAACATCCAATAGGGAGGGTCTCTAGGGAGGAGGAGATACATCCAACCCGCTCCCCAACCCCAGGCTTTGGGAAGTGCTGGATCAATTGAAGAGTTTCCATGATGTTTGTGAGATGCAGGACTCCTTCTGGGAACAGCCACTGTCTAAATACACTGTCCCAGGCTTTGACAAGAAGAGCAGGAGAGGATCCTGTTGCATTCAGAAAGACTGGGCTTCAGGTCCTCCTCTGCCTTGCAGGATTACGTGAGTTTTGCCTCATCTGCTCTGTCCTGTCTGCAGATACTGATTCCCTTAACCGTGCAATTTTAATCCGAACGGTTGAGAAAAGGCCACTGAGTGCTTCCCTGGTTCCTCTGAATTCTCTTTGCGGTTCTCCTGTGGGCCTACTCAACAGCCCTGCTCTCAGCTTCATAACTGCCTCTGTCCACATCTGTATATGGTCATGGACTTGCACCTTGGGGAGATGCTGAGTGGTTTGAGGATGAAAGGAGGCCCACCCACATCAGAACCCCTCAAGTGGCCTCCCAGCAATGTCTGTGTTCGCTCTGATAGGAACGAAATTACCTTTACAAGTGCTTGAACAATACAGGCTTGTGCTGTGCCCTTTATAGAACAGGACCACAACACAGCCCATATTTCATGATGTATTCAATGTAGAGCCACCTAGGGCAAAACTTGTAGGAAAAATGCATGAGGAGACATTACTGGGATCTAGTGCTAGGCAAAGTCCTTTGATAAGTGTGCTCCATTCTATATTTTATACCTCATATCCTATTTCTTATTTATTTTCCTGTCTAGGTTTAGGGTTATCAATTTCATTATCCTTTTCAAATAACAAAGGCTGCTTCACTGGTTTTATCGGTGGTTTTGTGGTTTGGGTTTCATTAATTCCTGCTGGTTTCCCCCTGTGAACGTAGGTGAGGATGTAATGACAGATTTCAGGCCTTGCCCGCCTCTCTTCTAGCGTGTGCTCTGAGGCTATGATCTCCACTCGGAGCGTGGCTGTAGCTGATCGCACAAGACTTCGTCACACTTCCATTTTCAGTCCTCCTGTTTTCCATTGCTCCTGGTCTTTGTAATCACGGCTACTGCAGTGGAGTGTGGCCTCTGGGGAGTCTCTCTACCTCTTTGTTTTCCTCTTTCTTGTCTAATTCCATGACCGTGACAAAACACACTGAGTAGCATTGCGATTCACTTAAATTTGTGTTGATTGACCACCTGAGGGGCCACTGCACAACACTGCTTGATGCACGCTGTGTGCAGAGCATGGCTACATTCCATTGTCTGCTGTGCTTTTCTGTTCTCCCAGTCCCTGGCTTGCTACACACCTGTCCACCTCCAGCTAGAAGCGAGAGTCTGCCTGAGCTGCCTCCCAGAAACTCCTGGAGTTCATTCCCTCCCACCGGGTATGTTCCCATCTGTGCCACGGCTTCCTGTTGAGTTGACCTTGAATCACCAAAGTGTGTCCTCCATTTTGTTGTAGAGGCTGGTCTGTGTGTTATTTAGGCCGCAATGAGGCAGGGTGGAAACCCTCCCTGTGGTCCTGTCCCTCGTCCATGGCCCCTTTGTGTTGTAATCTTCTAATTATCACCCTGCTTACACTGAGAGCCCCATGGGTGGTGGCACCATTTCACTTCCTGTTGTCAAGCCTGGTTTGAAGTGCTCCATAGGAGAACAACCCCTTACACCATCCCCATCACTTACCAGTGCACTACTGTTTCTTTACTCATCCTCCTTCTGTCTGAAGAAATTCTTCATGGGTTATTTTGGACCCAGTCCTGTTGGAATGATGTTTCAGCTTTCCTTCATCTGAGAATAGTTGTGTTTCACCTTGTTCTCCAAAGATATTGTCACTGTATTTAAATTCAGGTCCTAAAAAGGCTTTTTCTTTCTTTTTCTTTTTCTTTCTCTTTTCCTGCAGTTTGATGTTGCCTTCCTTCACCCGGGCGTTCCAAACTGTTGATGAGAAGTCTGAAGTGAGACCATGGGATGCTCCAAACAACAAAGGTGCTTTGTCTATGAGCACTCAGGATTTTTCATGCACTTCAGCTACGCTGTTGAGATGCATGTGTGTGTGCACACGCGCATGTGTGCTTGCACACACACACAGACACACAGTTTTTGCTTTAGGAAATATTTTCCACTCTTTTGTTCACATTAGATGGCTTCTATTGCTTGTTCACATTAGATGGCTATTTTACCACTGAGCCTATGTGGTGGCTTCCAGATTTAGATGACCACAGCTTAAGCCATAATATTCTTTGATGGCTTTTCTTTAAGTTTTCTAGTTGTTTGCTAACGTTGTCTGTCTTCCCACTTGTTTCTGGAATGTTTGCCCTTTCTTGGTGGGGCAATATTCACAGCAGCTGACTCACTGTCTTGGTTGTTGCCATGTGAGCTTCCTGCCTCTGTCACCATTGGTCATCATTCCCACATAAATGGTGACTCTCTTCTTATGTTGCCATCAATCCTTGATCACTTTCTTTGTTCTTTGTATGTCAGATTGGGTTCCTGTCATTTCTTTTACATAAGAACCCTGAATCTAAGAAGACATTCTCAAGACACCCAGACACATCTTCACTGCGCGTGTCCCACCAGTGCCTAGAAATGCTACTTCTTGCAGTGCAGTGACTCTGAGCCAAGTGCTGACCCAACACCAAGCCTTTAAACATGAGGACAGAGCAGAGTTCCAGTGGTGAGGTGCTCACAGTGGGGCTCCGTCCTCTGCAAACCCTCTTCTCCCTGCAGGACCAGGAGCTCCCATAAGCAGCGCATCTTCCAGAGCCTTGCAAGTGAAATGGGAATGTTTTTCTCAGGTGAGCTTGGGGTGCATGCATTCTGTGATGCACTCATAATTAAATTCCAGTGGCTCTTACTGGGTCAGGTGTGGCTCAGACACTTGCTGATGTGTTTTCACACATGGCAAGTGCAATGTGGCTGTGGAGCTGACACCTCCTGGTGGGAGGGGGTGATGTTTACAAAGGTAGTGATCCAACGTTCTTGTTTGTCAGCACACACTAAAGGAGAGGGAGGCACTGGATAACATGTGGGAGTTGTTCGTTTATATGTCAAACATTCATCCATCACAGCAGTGTCTCCAAATCTGAAGGTCCTGCTCACTGCCTTCGCATCCACTGTTACATAGTTAGGCATAGCATGGAATGCCTAACTACTAATTCTCCCGCATTCACTTCATGTCTGCATTGTGCTAGGCTGCATCCTTACCACGTGAGTATACATCACAGTCTTTCTGTTTTAATGTATTGCTGTCAAATCAGTATACCTTGATAATTCAAACAGGAAACCATTCCTCTCTCCTCCTTGGCTAACTCTCTACTGTGAGAAGCAGGGACTCATGGATAGAGTAGTTTGGTGGGTAGACAGGGTCATCATGGATAGAGTAGTTTGGTGGGTGGACAGGGTCACCAGAGCTCTGGTTTCCTTCTTTCTCTGCTGGCGTTCATGAGTGGAGGTCAGTCAGTGGCCCCTCACCCTTGGTGAAGCTGCTGATAACAGCTGTCCATAGGCCAGCAGCCGATAGGCACTCTACCATGCTGCACTGTCACCAGAATGGTTCTTCGTTCTTTTCCATGTTTTTTCCACCAAGAGAAATGATGACATGGTACTCTATCTCTCAGGGATTTGTAAGAGCCTGGATCTCCTTGGCCTGGGTACCATTGGTCATAGTTTATACCTACAGGCTTGAGTGTGTTCCTCAGACCCTCTCCCCCGCAGTGTTCATTTCATCTGGACCTCACCTAGAATATAAGGAAACAGCCGTGCCACACCAGATGCCACCCTGGGGCTTCTCTCACTGTCCACCTTTCCATGACTTCTATCTCTGGCATCTTTCTCAGGGTCCCACTCAGGGACCACACCCTGTTCCCTGAGTACTACACCTGTGGTGCGGGAGAATTGTCTGTATTCTGTCAATCATGATTTAAATAAACGCTGATTGGCCATTAGCCAGGATGTATAGGTGGGACAGCCAGACAGGAAGTAGAGGCGGAGCAAGGAGAATAGGAGAATTCTGGGAAGCAGGAAGCTATCTTGGGACTCCTGCCCAGACCACCGAAGAAGCAGGGTGTGACCTGCCCTCAGTACTCAGAAAGGTACTGAGCCATGTGGCTAACCTAGATAAGAATAATGGGTTAATATAAGCTACAAGAGCTAATACAAAGCCTGAGCTAATGGGACAATCAGTTTATCATTAATATAGACTCTCTGTATGATTTTCTTTGGGGCTAAACAGCTATGGGGACTGGGCAGGACAAAAACACCAACAAGTAGGCCCTCATGTTACACACTTGTAAAGGGGCTGGTCTCCATCCACCCTCTACAGAGGCAACTCACAACACAGGTATGGAGTCCAGCCCCCATGCATACAGGCTATGAGACTTGTGGGACCCTGGATGCCTTTCTTCAATTTTAAAGTTGACCTTTAGCTTGCTGGTGGCATAACATTCAAAGCTGGTGTGTCTAGTCTGTATTTCAAGAATATTCTCTATGACAGACAGAACAAAAAGTCAGAATGAGACTTCTGTTTCTATAAACAATCAACTTCTACAGTGAAAAGCATCATGGGAGAAGGGCTACTGAAGTAAGGTAGAGATGCTAAGGATTCCCATTAACAAATACTTCAAGTCAAGATGGATCCCAGTTCAACCTGAGCCATGGTCCACCGAGGGAACAAGTTAGCTGGGTAGGCTGAGCTGCAAACAGTGGACCCTACCAGGTTTAAGCATCTTAGAATGCAGAAGGTAGCATAAGTAAAGCCACTGACAGTTCTGCATGGAGTCCCCCAGGAGGTTCCCTCAGTGACCGTAGATGCCAGACAATTCACACTGTTTAGTACCATTAGTCATAAAGGGGAGAAAGTGTGTTTGAGCAGTACTCCTCCAAGGCCTCTGCTTCAATTCCTGTCTCTAGGCTCCTGCCCTGACTTCTCTTATTGATGGACTGTGTTCTACAAGATAAAACAAACCCTTCCTTACCTGAGCTGCTTTTGGTTGCTATTTTATCCAATGGCAGATAAGCAAAGTCCCCTCTGTTCCAGTCTAAGCCAGTTCTCCCAAGGAGACAATGTGTTCGCTGCACTGTTAAGAGGCCTCTTGGTCAGGTAGACATCGGCTCTCTGTCCCCACTGAATCATCAGATACTATTACTATGGGAACATGAAGCTCTCCAGAGACTCACATATTGACTCCAGCTAGTGACACCAACTTTGGAAAGTTCTAGTAGCTTTCGGAGGAATGAATGGTCTAGCTTGAGGAAGTTGGTCAACCTCCTTTTAATGGTTAAGCCGGTCCCTCAGCCCTGTTCTTGTTCTCTGCTCCCTATTTATGATGAGGTGAACATCCTCACCTATCCCACCCTTGCTGCCATGATGCCCTGCTCAAGTGCAGGGGGACTGGACTGAACTCATGAGCCAATATAAATCCTGCCTTCCTTAAGATGTTCGCTCAGGTATTTGGTCCCAGTGATAAAAAGAATAGGTAGGATGGAAAACTGGGCAGAGAGGGACACTGACACTCCTGGTTTCCTATGGAGTAGTGACCAGAAAACTACACTGCAGTCAAGGGTAAAATGAGTTGGAAGATTGCCAGGGTCCTCTAAGCAGACAGTGAGGAAAATAATCACCATTCAAACTTCACAGTTCACCATCTACCGTAGGTAAAGTGAAAAAGACCATAAGCCAGGGACCCTTTGTATTGTCAGCAAAGGCATTGTCATTAAAGAGTGACAGGGTGGGAGGGCACTATAAGGTACACAATAGGAAAATGAAAGGAGCAGTCTTGCGGGAGTGTACAGCAGGGACAAAGAGGACAGGTAATAGGTCGGGGGACTAGGAGGGGGTGGCTTAATCTGGAGTGTGTGTGAAATGTCAGAGTGCCTGGGGCGATGGCTTGGTCGGTAAAGTGCTTGCCTGCCAGCGTGGGGGTGGAGTCCAATCCAAAACACCTGTGAAAACATAGGCATGGTGGCACGTGCTTACAATCCCAGAGTCATGAAAACTGGGACAGGTGAGATCCTGGGGCTGGATGCTCAGCCAGTCTAGCAGAATCAGTAGCTCCTAGATAATAGCTAGGGACTCTTATCTCACAAAATGAGGTAGAGTGATGGAGGACGACACCCCCTCTGGCCTCCACATGTATCCTCACATGAATGTGTGCCTACCATCACACACATGCACGATCACACAAAAGAGAAAGTGATGTAAAGAAATCTGTTGCTTAGTGCATTAATTTTTAAAGAAAGGGAGGTAGAAATAGAATTTTTTAAGACAGACTTTGGAAAATATGATTTTGCACAACAAAAGCAGGGTTTACTGAACTAAATCTGTGGTTGCCATGGAAGCTAGATGATAAAATGGGCACTTGCAGCAGGCAAAGGTGTCCTCTGCTTACTGCTCAAGGCCTCCTGACCCTTGGCAGTTTCCTGTCCCTCTGGGTCAGACCTGACCTCCGTGTTCTGCTACAGGAGGCTGGCTCCCTCTCACCTTGGCTAGCTCAGAACTCAAAAATCCTAGAGCATACCAGGACTTGCTGAAGGAGACACCGACATCTGGAAATTTCTTTTTCTGTAACAGTCTGTGGGCTGTCGGGGAAGGAAACAGCCAAGGGATTGGTGAAAGACACAGAGAGGGCATGCCTCCCCAGAAAACACACTCAGAGGAATAAAGGAGAGTCTCAGATTAGGCAAAAACCGTTGTCTGTGACAAAGACATTAAGGATAAGCTGATCTCTCCTTTAAAAAGTAAATGCAAACAGTAAGACCAAATTCATGAAGACACGTTATTGTTAGGAATATTTCCTAATGTGAGCTCCCTGCCAAATTAAGACATATCCAGGTTTAATGGAAGTTCTGCATTCTCAGTGTTCCCTGAGGGGGGATCTGGGAAGTCGCTGGAATGCGCCCACTGGGAGGAAGGAAAAGGGACCACGTGTTCCTCTTTCGGGAGATCACTTAAATACCTTGGGGAGTGGTCCTGACCCGACCCCCAGGGAGGGGTCAGGACCTAGCCTGCTGGAATTTGGAGTCCAGACTAGGCCTGGGGGCTGGGGTCTACGCTCCCAATTTGACATTCCAGACTCTTTGGATATAGGGGTGACAGAAAATTGGGTGGTAATTATGACAAACATTTAGGCTCTCTTTGGAAAAAAGGGTGTAGACCCAAATGTGGCTACTTCCTGCGGGCATGGGGCGACGTGGGGAAGGGGAGAGCTAGGTGTCCATGTTAGGCATCCCATGAACTGTCATCCCAGAGATGGCAGGCATCTGTTCCTTGGGGGAGATGAGAAGGCAGGTGTCGTGTGCGGTCCTGTCCATCGAGGTTCGAGAAACCTAGGAGTCAACTGTTTGAGGAGTACTCTGTCCTCTGGGGAGAGCGGGGCAGGTTTAGGGGCTTTAGGGTCCACTGGTGTGGTGGCAGGGAGACAACTGTCAGCCTGTGAACAGAGAAGGGACCTTAAAAGGGAGAGGTAGGGTAGGTACCCCACCAGTGAAGCAGTTTGGACTGGAAGGTGATGGTTAAGGAGAAAGGACCTGCCATAAAGCAGCTCAAAAGGGCTCAGGCCTGTAGGGGAACATGGGGTGGCCCTGAGGAAAGGGCCAAGATAACCTGAGTTCAATGGAGCACTTGGTTAGTTGTTGTTTGAGTCCCATTGTCCAGGAGATGTTGAGAGCTTCTGACATGAGCTCCATGACCCTGAACCATCACATCTGCTGTTTCCCTGGAGACCAGAAATGTTTCTATCCATCCTGCCAATCTTTGCTCAGTTGGTGTCCATGAAGCTGGTGTAGAGACTGACGTATGTGGAGAGCCCCCTGTGGATTGGCCTGGGCACACGTCTGGCAGGAGGAGTGAACCTGTAAAACAGAATCTTGGAGATGGGCGGGGTTAAAAGGGGCTCCAAGAAGCAGAACAAAGCTTTGGGGAAGCTGCTAAGGATATCTCCATCCAGTAAAGGTGCTGGGCAAGCCGGTATCACTAAGAAAGAATGAGAGAAAAAATTGTCTTGCAAGAATGCAGGGCAGTGGCAAAGTTTTAAGTGGAGAGAAACGGGTCCCGTCTACCCCCATAGCTGAAATTGGTGAGGAGAACATAAGGCCCAAGTGAGAATAAAAGTAATGGACTTACCTGCTACCTGCAGCTTCACCCTAGGCTTGGAGAGGGTTACGGGATAAACCAAGTCTGGGCAGCATCAATCCTCTGCACAACATTGGCACAGCTTCACTTGCCAATGTTGGTGAGGCCGGACCTCCGTGGCTTGGCAGAGGGGACAAGCCTGCACGGGGGCATTGTGATTTCCAGTGTCCAGGTTGCTAGCAGATAGGGCACATCCTCAGAGCAGGTGTAGTCCAATATCGTGCCACGTGACCATTTAGGCCACACTTAATAGAGCCCTATGGTTGGCTTCCGTTGTTCCACTTCCTGTGACCTTAGGGCAGCTGCTAAAGCCTGGGCCTGTAGATTGTTGTAGCTTTGTCTGTGGGGAAGACTCAGCTGATTTCTCTCAGGCATTAAAAACTTTAAAGGCCATTTTCACCAATTTTCATATAGGAGTTTGGGGACCATCGTCAACCTTTCTTAACTCTTTACTAATATTTGGTACTGACTGAGGAAAAATGAGTAAGCAGAAGGATTAGTAGAAAAGGAACCTAGCCGCTTTTCTAACTAAGAGAGATTTGGAAGAGAAAAGGGAGCCTGTGAGGGGCTAGCCCAGGGCACAGAGGGCGTCCAGGAATGGAGTGGTGAGGTAGGAGGGGGAGGGGAAGGTGGAAGTGGACCTTGAACCTCCGAATTGGGAAAGGGAGGGGAAAGAATGTTGCTCCACAGGAGGGGGTTGGGAAGTGTGGGATTGAAGGAGTAGGGGAGGGGCCAGTGCCTCTGGAGGAGTGGTGCTGTGAGACACTGGCTACTAAGGGGGGGGGCAAGAGCACAGAGACCAAAAACCATGGACATATTTATGTAAGCTCTGTTCATTTGTATCAGACAGGTTCAATTTTAAAAGATTTTTGTAAGAGGCTTACAGGGGCAACAGCAGACCTGGCTTTGAACTGCAAGTGCCCATTTTAGAGTCTATGCCCAACCACGTGACCTAAGTCCATTTCAGCACGTCCCCAAAATGGCTCTTAGGTCCAAAAGGGGGTACGGAGATTGAATGCCCAGCGTCCTGAGACAGACAGATCTCCGCCTCAGCCAAGCCCGGTCCTGTGGGATTGACTGCCACCTGGGAATCGAATTCCTGGTGTGAGCTCATGACTTTAGCAGGAATCTGAAAACGACAAAAATAAGTACAAATGGGTCCCCCCAAAACCCTATAGCATAGAAAAGAAACGAGACTCACCAAGACGCAACCGCTGTAGCCCAGAAGCTGGTTTTAAGCATGACGTAGGGAGCTCGAACTGTAGACTAGGGGCCTTTCAACACATGGCCTGCCACGTGTGGAAAGGGCCTGCCCTAGCTCGGTGGGACCTCCAAAATATTAGGAATATTTCCTAACGCGAGCTCCCCGCCGACGCAAAATTCCCAATCAAGCCAAATCAAAACAAGCCAAATTAAGAAATATCCAGGTTTAATGGAAGTTCTGCACTCTCAGGTGGCCCTGAGTGGGAACCAGGAAGCCGCACAAACACGCCCACTGGGAGAAAGGAAAAGGGACCCACGTATTCCTCTTTCGGGAGATCACTTAAATACCTTGGGGAGTGGTCCCCAACTTGACAGTTATGAGACAAAAAGAGAAAACAATGAAAAACAAATAAAACCTTCCAGAAATAAAAGCCTCATCAGAAGCAGAGGAGTTCAAGGATCGGGGCGGGGGGGGGGCTGATAGCAGTCAAAGGAGGAAGCGTGCCATAATGTGGAGAAGCGATAAGGGAACTAGAAAACATAATTGAGGTTTTTAAAGAAGCAAACAGAAAACAATGCATAACTACACAGAAGGAAGCTTTCTTGGGGTGAGGGATTGTTTGGATCTGAAAATCAAAACTACATCCCAGTCCATTGGGAAAATCAACACCATGCCCTTTCTAAGGAGATGCAAACAGGCAGGCAAATCCCAGGAGATTATGCAAAGGAATAATCTTGGGGTGGGGGTGGTGGTACTAAGGTGAGTCTCACATTTCCCCATAGCCACAGTTTGGAAAAAGTCACCCCAAGCACAATAGGGCAATATGTATAAAGGGTGAGGAATTTTCTTTCCAGTATAGAGATAAGAGACACACATTGCCAGAAACAAAAAGCTAGGGGTAATGGCACCCTAAGCCCTTCTTGGAAAACAAATGTCTGTCTTAGAAAGACAAGAGAATCTAACAAAGAAAAACCCAAATAAACAGAAACGGATCCACCAGAGCCCAAGAACTTGGCATGAACAGTGAGACTCAAATGCTGAATTTAAATGACAGCATGAGCTGTGGGCTGGTGAGACCCCAAACAGGGGAAGCAGCCACCAGTGTAACCCAAACACAAATGGAAGCTGAGAAGACATGGGTAGAATGAACGTTGTTCTTATTATTGTTGTGGGGGAAAATAAAACAAAACGGCAACCAAAACCAAGCAGAAAACACTGGGCAAGAGCAACTTTTCGGTAGAAGGGTTGGTCTGGGTTTGCAGCTTGAGGGTACAGTCCATCATGGCGGGTCACATTGCATCCATAGCCAACAACTAGGGAGAGACAAATGACAGTGTTTAGTTCATTTCCCCCTTTATATGCAGTCTAGAACACCAGTCTATGAATGGTACGGCCCATAGTCGCAGTGGGTTTTCCTACCTCAGTTGGCCCAATCTATAAAATTCCTCACAGACATACCCAGAAGCTTATTTCTGAGTGTTTCTACATCTGGTCAAGTTAACGAGAAGTCATCACAGCCTGGCTGTGCTCACTCTACTGTGTAGAGAAACATAGTTACCGTTTGTTGCACACATGGATGTGAAGAACACACACTAAGAATTTTCAGCAAGAATATATTAAGCTTTTGTGCTTCAGAGGGCACCATCAAGGATGTGAAAGACCCACAGGAGGAGAGGAAGTTTGCAAGGTGCCCGAAGAGAGGCTGGAGTTATAGTCATGTATAGAAGTGTATGCTGATGATAATAAGTAACTGAAAAAGACCAATGGATTAGACAAGCCTTCTCAAAAAAAAGAGATACTATCATATACAACAAATACAAGAAGAGACAACAGATTTAAACTTGAGAGAAATACAAGCCAGAGTCCCAGTGAGTCAGCAGTTCATCCCTGCTAAGACAACTGCTCTCAGAGCACAAAAGAATGTTGGATGAATGTGGAGGAGTGAGAAGCCTCATTCACTGTAGCACTGAAATGCACAGAGGTGAATAATGCCATTTGGAAGACACATTGGCTGTTCCTAAGAGCACTAAACCAAATCTCTGATGATCTAGCATCTCCCCGCCAAGAGGAACACAGACACAGAACCACTGAAACCGTGCATACACACAGCGTCATTCACCGAAGCCAAAGAGTGGGAACCACAGGAACACTGATCCGACTCGTAGATAGATGGAATGCGGTTTATCTAAGACATGAAATCTTATTGCATCATTGAAAGGATCAGCCCTGATAGAAGCCACATGTATGAACCTGAGGGCTCTACGAGTGAGCCACAAAGGATGACTTGGTCTTACCCCCTTCACAGGAAAAGCACAGAGTAGATAGAGACATATACACGGGACACCGAGTTGTGACTGGGGCTAGGCACTAGAAGAGCTGGAGAAATGATGGAAATAGGATTTATTTCAGGGAGAAGGGAATAATCCAGAACTGGGTTGCAATGACGGCGCCAGTATTTTCGTGGCTCCACTAAACCTCCAGGTTGTAGGTTTTAAGTGAGTGGTTTTATGGGCTACCAATTACATCTCGATGGAATTGTCATAAAACCCTCAATAACCTAACATTTCCATGCATTTCAGAACCATTTAACACTAAATATGTATACAGCTTAAGCTAGTGACTCTTGAGATGAAAGCTTTAGTAGAGGTAGCGGTGCCTTCGCTCTACCCATACGCCTCCCTTCCTTTAGTTCACTAATGCACCACCCTGGCACTAACTGGGGCATCCTGAACATCCTCATTCTTCTCCCTCCCCAAGCATAACGAATACAAGCTGTGGATGAGCTTACAGCGCTGCAAGTGAGGCTGGGTAGATTCATTTGCCCGGCTGAGGAGACACAGTTGGTGAACGGTGAGCTGGGGTTGGGTGCTGTAGTCTCACTCCAGGAAAGTACCCTTGGCATCCTCTCTGCTTTGAGTCCCCAAGTAAAGCCGCCATGTGGTACTCTTTCATCAAAGTTGACCTAGGTCTGCTGTCTGAGCACAGTGCACCTGGTTTACAGGAGTATCTGCTCTCAGTCAGTGTGTAAGTATACACACCTGTAATAACCTTCTCGAGACAGTTCTCTTGTCATTATGTCTTAAAATTGTGAGCTCATCACTTGCCCCCTGTGAGTCACTAGTTATCATATGCCAGGCCTGTCAGGGTCACACAAAACCAAGGCATTGCTCCCTTAAAATGTGAGGCCACTGGAAGACAGTCAGCTGGGCAGCTGAAAGGGTGGGTGAGCATTTGTAAAGATCAAAGACAGATGAATGCATAGATATGTATTATAGAGAGATGGCAAGAATAAGGTTGATAATAAAAGATAGATAGTATCTCTACTATCTATAGATGATAGGTAGATAAATAGACAGATGATAGAAATATAATACATACATATTAGATGATAGATGGTAGATAATAAATAGATGAATATTTAGAAATAGCTTGATAGTGAAGGATAATGATATATAGAAAAATAGTAGATGGATAGATGATAGAGGTATGTTAAAGATATATTGTAGCTAGATATAAACTACATATTGATGTCAGAAATATAGGTTGATACTGAAAGATGATAGATGACAGCAATATATTATAGATAGATGATGTATAGATGAATATGTAGCTATAGGTTATAGTCATAAATGACAGAAATAGGTAAATAGTAGATAGATGGGTAGATAGATAGATATGTAGCTGATAGAGACAGACAGTAGGTGGATAACTAGACAAGATGAAAGATAGATATCAGACAGACAGATATAAATACAGTCATATAAGGAAGAAAAGGAGCATGATGGTTTAGTACAATTTTAAATCTCTTGACTCAGAATCTGGACTGGACCAGAATCTTACAACCTAACCAGCATCCACTGGTGTCATCCATCATCCTGGGGCTGGATAACTGGAGTCAGTTTGAGTGTCCACCTGAGATGAGGCCCTGATGGGCACAGCAAGGACATTGGTGCCTAGTCCTTCCTCCCCTCACAATTCCCCGCACACTTGGAACTTCACTCCTTCTCAGACCGTGTCCCCTCTCCCCCAGAAGGCAGCGTGGCTACCAGAGTTGTGTGTGCCAGCCATTCTGATTTGTAAACCAGTGTTTATTTTTCCCCCTCCAGCTTCATTGTTAATGAGCCCGTAATTAGCGCTTTATTTCTGAGCTGCCTCTCGTGCCTGGTCCCCTCACTCCACTCGTGACTTCATCGTCCGTCAGTCTGCTGTTTATTCTTTTCTCTTGACTTTGAGCAGAGCCTTTCCCTTCCCAGGTGTTTAAACTCAGCCCTGGTTTCCTTAGGCTGGAAACCCACACCCTCTCTCCCATGCCCAGCCTTCCCAGAAATGTCTTCTCTTCCTCAGCCCTTTGTTTTGCTCTCTGGTGATCCTGGCTTCTTCACTCTATATATGAACCCATATACACTTGGGTCCCACTTGGCCCACCCCTCTTTCAGGCCCGAAGCATAACGGGTCCACTGAGGCACATATGACGTCCCAGAGTCTTTTGATCAGATGGAGGTCCTCGGCCACAAAAGGAATCCAGAGCTCAGCCACACTCCTGTGCTCATTTGCTGTGGACCGGGCTGGGCAGACAAGAGGAGGCTGCTTGGGAGAGTGCATTTCAGCTTGCTGGGAGCTCCGCAGCCACCCAATGCTGACCTATAAACACCTGTACCCAGTGGGAGAGAAAGGACAGGCACAGGCAACCCCTGGGGACAGGGAAAGGCCCAGGTAGGTCTGGACAGATATTAGAAGGTTGTGAGGGATTCCACAGTTTAGAGACAGCATGAATGAGGAAAGGGGGTCTGGGTAAGGGTCAGGGAAGGAAACAAGTATTGGTGTCATATCCTTATTTCTCAGAGAGGTGTTCCTGAAGCTGTGGCTAACTGGGCCATCATACCCATAGATCAGACCTCTGACCTTCTGGGGCATGTACCAGGTGGCCACAGGGTTCCTGGGGACAGAGGCTTGAATGATGACCCTGGGCTTGAGGAGGAAGGAGGGAAGAGTGAGGAAGATACACGGTGGAGGGCAGTCCACCCCATCCAAGTCACGGGGTGACTTATGTCCAAACACAGACGGACACTGCATCACAAGGAGCCCAGCAGCCTGAGAATCACAGCTGGCGAGAGCGCTTGCCTCTCCCAGAATGCCCTTGCTTGCCCACTGGAGCACACATCCGTGTGTGCCATCCCACTAGAGTCAGCACCTGCTAAGTTGGGTATTGAAGAGTTCTCATGGACCCGACTCTCTTCTTTCCTTACTCATGCCATTATCATGAACCACTTTGTCACTAGAAGCAAACACAGCAAACCCTGGCCACACCTTTAGTGAAATGAAATGTAAGGAGAGCTACCGATAAAGCACCAGGCTATGTCTGTCACCACTACTCCCGGCTGACCCATCCGCAGCTGCTCATGGAGTAGCCCAGACCTCCGTAGACATCCGGTGGAGACTGAGCGGACCTGAGCCAGGCTGCCATCATCAACCCACCCTCTGCCACCACTTCCCTGAGTCCTGACTCTGACCCCCCACATATTATCCCTGAGGCTGCCGTGCAATGGCAGAAATAGCCATATCCATGAGAAAGCACCATGTTCTGCCATAAAGCCAGATAAATATGAGATTAAATTAAAAGCTGAGCACCCAGTTTGGTCCGTGTGGCTGATTTGTGAGCCTGGCCTCCCTGGCCCTTTACGACAGTGTGAGAGCTGATAAATGCCTGTGTTCCCAAAGGTGCCCATTCTCTTCTGACTCCTCCACGCAGTCACCGGCGGGGCCCCCTCCCTAGCACTATGACTTATTGAAAGACTGTAACACTGTCCCCATGCTCAGCCGTGCCCTATAACTCAGCCCTGAATGAGAGTTTCCTTCCAGGTTCAAGTTTAGCCAGTTGCTTCATAGATTAAGCATCTGTAAGAGGCACCTGATGATTGGGAACATCCAATTGTGATTCTTTCCAGACTTCCCTCAGTGCCCAGCAGAAGCCAGGAGTCACCAGAGGAGCACCCTTGGATGTTAGCCTCACCCCACAAGGCCCCATAGGGCCCTGCCTCCCGAAATGAAGGGACTCTACTCTTCAAAGTCACAGGGCCCCGTCTTCTTCTGAGAGGAGTCTATCTTTTATAGCAGACAGGGGAGCCTCTTAGGCTTCTGTGAAAACTTTGAGAAACTTCCAGGCCATTGCCTTGTGTCTGTTTTCAAACGTGGCCTATAATGACCACATCTGGCCTGGCTCAGTGTCAAGTATGGCCAGCTTCCCTCTGCCTCTCCACGTGCATGGATCATCAAGGCTTACATCCCTGGGGATAACCTTAGGTACACAGACCAGAAACTTGCCGACGTTGAACACTACAGCCGCCACTCCAGTCGCACACTCCATTCCCCTTCAAATCAGTGTGTTGCATCTGCACAGAGAGGTGCATAGCGCATATCCACCCTCCTCCACTCCCACTGCTCACACGAGGCATTCGCCTGTGTCAATAGCTCCCAGATCATTTGGGATGCTCCTGTGGACACCTGGTGACCTTCTTCACACCGTGTCCCAACTCTGACCCTGCATTTCCTGGTTGGGGCTTTCTCATGGGTGTCTTCTCATGGGTGGGTTTTCCTAGTGTGTCTTCACTCTGCACTCGGAGCTGTAGAGCTGTGTGTAGGAAGTCATCTGGGTAGCCGCTCAGTGTGTGCCACTGTAACCTGCCGAATGTGCGCTCTACCTGCGCACGGAAGTCCCATCTACGACCCATCACCCATGAGAATGTGTTGTTTCTAGATTTTTTTCTATGCATTTGTGAAGGTTGCCACTGAGAAGCTCTGGGTCAAGGCTCATATAATGTGCTCCTGTTTCTGATGAGTGGATTTGCAGTCCTTGGGGTTGGGGCTGGGTCCTCAGCTTCTTTCAAATTTTCCCAAAAATGCTTGTAGTTTTACCATGTGTTCTCCACCACTGCTCTTAACCCAGGCTCCAGGGGTCCACACATTCAGGGGCAGTGTGAGTCATCTGGCCAGTCTCTCCAGCTTTCTCTCACTCCTCTTTCAGTAGGAAACAGGGATGGTGCAGATCCCCTGCTGGACCAGCATGGTCTGGATGTCATCCCTGCTTAAAGTTCATCCTCCCTCTCAAGCTTCCCTCCTCCCCATGAACCAATCTGCACTTAGATAAGTGGCCTTCTCAAATGAAGACAAAAGTACCCAAGAGTCCAGGTGTGGAATCAGAACTCTGCCATGTCACTTCTGACCCACCACGTGGATAATTCTTTTAAGATTTCAACAGAGTCCCCAAACACAGCAGCTAATGCTGCTTGGATGGACGATCTGTCACCAGCCAACAAGGAGATGGTTTGCTTCACTTCCTTCCTAACCCTCCCTGCCTAGGATCAAGTCTATTAAGGCAGAGGTTCCAGATGAGTGGATCCATTGAATCACAGATGTGGTTGTATGGCTGAGTTGGTGTTGGGGTCCATCCTGTCTAGGTGGAAGAAGACTCCGGTTCCTTCACTAAGGTGTGGCAAAAAGGAGCTGTTGGTTGGGACATGAAATAGACACAGCACTTGACATGCAAACAAGAGGACTGGAGTCCGAGTCTCTAGAGCACAGGTGGCTGTGATGGCATGCCTATAATTGCGGTCTCGGAAGGCAGACATGGGAGTTTCAGAGTAAGCTGGCTGGTACAGCTACATATCTGTGAGTTCTGGGGTCTGCTGGGGAACCCTGTCTCAACAGATAAGGAGGAGAGCAAGTATGGAAGACTCCCTAATGTCCACCTCCACCTTCACATATGTGCACCCACACACATGCAAGTATTTACACACATACATGCATACTACAGAGGGAGAGAGAAAAAGACAGTAAGCGCAGCGTGGTAGAGCATAGGGAACTCTGTCCACAGGAAGCCTGATGGGGCAGGGAGGGGGATTCCTGGCTGTGTGAGTAGCCACCCCCACAAGCCTGACGGACGGCTCACTGGGCGGAGTGTTAACCTAGCAAGTGCCGTCCCAGCATTACAAAATCACGACCATCTTGTCCACTGCTGAAGGGATTCAGAAGTGGTGGGACCGAGGGCTCACACACAGGAAGAATTGATTGTCCAAAGTGCATGGTTTAGAGACTCTTCTGTGTCCATGGAGGCTGAGAATTTTGAGAAAATGTCCTTGTTAGGAATCACATACATCCTCAGATTTGAATTTCTATAACGCATTTCATCCCAGACATCAAAGTTCCTGGCTCCCCAGGGCTCCCGTGGGGTTCCAATGGAAAGTGTCAGCACGGTTTCCTCTCTCACCTAATTAGGAAGCCAAACGTAAGGGCTGCCTGGCCTGAAAGCAAACCAGTCCCTGTCCTCCTGCCTGCTCCTGAGGGCCACGGTTTCTGGATGCCTAGGACAGACTGGAGCAAATGTGCATATCGTGTGCTATTGGTAGAACATCGGAGTGCTTGTGATCACCGCTCCTTAGGACTTCAGGAAAAGTTCCTTGGAGAGGTTGTGTGACACTGTGTCTTGAGGATTGAAAAGCAATGGCCTGCCCAGATGTGCTGTGGATTCAACAACCTCAACACACATACACACACACACACACACACACACACACACACACACACACACACATTCACTCACAAGCTGAACTTGGTAGTGTGTGTTTAATCCCAGTGCTCGGGAGAAAAAAGATAGGTGAATCCCTGTGGCTCACTGACCAGCCATCCTAGTACAATAGGCAAATTCAAGGCTATGTACTAGTGAGAGATCCTGTTTTCACAAATAAGAGAGACGCCTGAGAAACAATAGCTGAAGTGGACCTCTGACCTCAACACACACACACACACACACACACACACACACACACACACACACACACACACCACATGCATGCGCACTTAAATATAAACAAATAGAGCAAGGCCATCTATATAGGCATGTGCAACCTACTGTTCGGAAGCATGCACACATGCCTGGGTGAGCATCTTCAAGGCTGTGGAGCATAGGCAGGACCAACTCTATCTGGGCAAGTGGAGGCTGAGCTCAGAATGAGGCAGTGTGGCGCATGAAGCAAAGCTCAAGGCAGGAAGCAGTAGCAGGAAGAGGGAGCCTAGACTACCAGATGGCTGACTCAGGGCAAAGCAGCAAAACTGAGCCGTCACGTGTTTCGCCATACCAGGCCATCTGAGAGATCACATCAGGCCCCCCCAAGTCTATGGAGTCAGTTAAACTCACACCTACGGCAGTGGAAGGCGGGATGGGGTGTCTTTCATGTGTCACTCAGAATTGGACAGATCAGGATGGATGAAAATTCACATGTCATAGAGCAAGACGAGGGATAAGAAGCATCTGTTTGAAAAATCAAACTTTCCAGGAACAGAGCCAGAGTTGCTAGTTTATTTGTTTATTGCCTGGGGCGGTGAAGAACAGACTTATTCTTACAGAGATTCTTTGACCTCAAAACAAAAAGAATCTGCCCTGAGACCCTTTCCGGGAGTCAGTCCAGTCCTGCATAGAAGGCTGGAGTACTGTCAGGAGTGAGCTTGCTCAGACCGACCTAAGCAGAATCCCAAACTGGCCCCACCACTAGGCAAAGAGCCCCTCCGCAAGGGAACAGAGGAACATGTGTGAGCCTTGACCATGTTCCAAGTCCCCAGGAAGTCTTAGGACTACTAAAAAAAATTGATATCATGCACATCATGTTCTCTGACTGCAATTCAATAAAAATTCATTTCTAAATGATTTGTGGGCAAAAGGAGATATGTGGATGGCAAAGAGAACATATTTGAAACGAAAAAAGTAATGAAAACACTACTTATCAAAATGCATGCGATGCGGTTAAAGTGCTGCTTGGAAGACAATTTATACCCTCAGAGTGACTGCGTTTGACAAGGGAAAAATGATAAAATTAATAACTGAAATGTCCTACTCAGAAAAATTAGGGAAAGAACAAGATGAAGCTGAAGAAAGTAGGAGGAGATTGATTTTAATAAATAACTGGTTGTGGGTGGAGATGGGTGCTGGCCAGTTGGGGTGAGCATAGCTGCAGGGTAGAGGGGAGACCCGGACTGCAGTCTCTGCAGGATCACTGGAGAGGGTGTCTTGGCCTATACCAACCTTCAGGATTTTAGGATGGAAAATGCCGGGCTCTGGATTATCACAGCAGACTTGTGGACTTGAAAAAAGCTGAGTCCACAGGTCCTATGTATTATAAAGGGATCAAACTTGGTCCTTTCCCACCAGTACTGTGTTAGAGTCTCAACCCCCAGCACCGCAGACTGCAACTTTGTTTGGAAATATACTCATTTAGAAAGGAAACCAAGTTAAAATGCCATTTTAAAGGTACTCCTAACCCAATATGGCTGCTTTCCTTAAATAAAATGTTGAGGCTGATTGCTTTGAGGTCATGATTCAGTTGGCAGGGTGCTTGCCTAGATGCGGGAGGTCCAGGGTTCAATTTCCAGAAGTCAGGCATAGCAAGACAGGCCTGAAATCCCAGCACTCTGGAGGCAAAGGCAGGAAGGTCAGGGGTTCACAGTCATCTTCATCTCCATAGTAAATTCAAGGTCATTGGTGGACACATGAGATACTGTCTCAAATGAAAAATAGTAAAGTTGGGACATGTGGCAGACATGAGCAGAGGGAAGGTGTCTGCGATGGCTATTTTTTATGTCAACTTGACACAAGCTAGAGTCATCAGATAGGGAACCTCAACAGGGAAATAACTCTATAAGATTGAGTTAGAGACAAAACTTTTTCTTAATTAGTGATTGATGTGGGGTGGGCAGCCCGTATGGATGGTGTCACTCTGGGCTGGCAGACCTGGGTTCTTTATAAAAGCAGGCAAGCCAGGGAAGAACAAGCCGGCAAGCAGCACTCCTCCATACCCTCTGCATCAGCTCCTGATGCCAGATTCCCACCCCGATTGAGTTCTTGCCCCGACTTGCTTCGATGATGAACAGTGATGTGAAAGCCTAGGGAAGATAAACCCTTTGATTTGCAAGTTGTTTTGATCGTGGTGTTTCAGCACAGCAACAGTGACCCTAAGGAGGACAGCATCCATGCAAAGTCAGGCCAGAACAGGGCATCTACATGCTGAGGACCGAGGTGATTATCATAGACACTCCAAGGCCAGAGAAGGTGAGGCAGATCCTACCCCAGAGGTCCTAGAGGCAGAGTGGTCCTAGATGTTTGAGTCAGAATTCCAGCCTGCATAAGTGAGGCCCTATATTCAGATTGTTTCCAGGCCCCTGGGTTCGCAGTGGTTTGTTTTCAACAGCCCCGGCAAATAGGTCAACCTTTTAAGGACCCAACTGCATCCTGTTACTGACAGGTGGACAGTGGGGGGCTGCCACCACAGTTGAGGTGTTCAATTTCATCCACTCTGGACTGGCATACAGATTGAACCCCCTGGGGATGGACAGTCCACCACTTCCCTCCCAATGTCTCTAAGTGCATTGGTTTCTGAGGCCCTCCAATCTCACCCTCCGGCCCACCGTTCTCTCTTCTGCAGTATTAAGTCCCTGGAACCAGGAGTGGCACCTCACTCCCTCCTCATCTCCATTGTCTCCAACAGTGCCTGTAAGCTAGAGAAAGCGTCAGAAATAGACACTGAAAGAAAAATGAAATAAATGGATCCTTCTTTGTAAACTTTCAGGCTTTACAAAAAAAACTTGTAAAAGAATAGTCATGAAGATATATGTTACAACAAATGTCCAAAAATTGCTAAAATTATTTATCACAAAATGAGAAAGTACTCAATATTCCAGACACTTTCCACAAAGCTATTGTCATTATTAAAATCTGAAATGGCTTAAAAATAGACACACAGAGAGAGATGAGTCGACTAGGAGAGGCTCAGAAACAGAACTCAATATACTGAGGAATTTAATATAAAGCCAGGAGCTCCTTTAATCTAGTGTGAAGACAGTGGTTTAGGGATCAGACGAAAGGAAGCAAAGCTGAACCCCATGCCACATGCAACACAAAAGTAAATTAAAATGAGAAAAAAGAAGAGTCTTAAGACAAAATTAAAACTATATGTATCTGCTCAGATACATTTACCAAATTAATTCCAAATAATGTTTCACCAGTCAATAGAAAATGATCACAACGAAGCTAATTTCTCAAAGAGGAAAGAAAGAGAGAGAGAGAGAGGGGAGAGAAGGAAGCAGAGGATGGTAAAGAAAGAAGGAGGGAGAGAAGAAGGAATGAGGGTGGAGAAAAGAACAGAGAGGCAAGCCCATTGACCTGCTACATTGATGGGATATGAACTGCTGTCTGGGTATGGGAGAGGATGCAGGATGCAGGGCCCTGGAGACCAGGACACTTTCCTTACAACCAGGATAGAGTCTCTAGAAGATTCATAACCCTAGGAGCAGGAGCCAGGAATGCCTAGCCCTCTGGTCTGTCATCTGGTCTGTCACTAGCTCTTAGCCCAGACATGGGCCCAAAGCTCTGCACAGGGTCTCTGCTGTCTCATGTGATGCCCATAGCCGGACACTGCCCTGTCATACACACACACAGGGCAGGCCTCACTCTTCCCTGCCCTGTCCTTCTTTACAGTGACAGAGGCAGTGTGTTCTGGTGGCTTCTTCTGTAAGGACTTACTTACAATTAGTGCAACTTGCTTCCTTTTGGGTGGAGATGAAATATTGGCAGTGCTACTACTGATCGATGTCTTTTCCTTTCTAGATTATATTGGTCAGCATCAAATCATCTTTACCTAGTGACACCTGCTTTGGTGTCACAGCACCCAGGCCCCTAGCACATTAACACAACTGCAGCTTTGATTTGCTCTGTGGAGGTGAACTTCAACATTCTGCAGAACAAATTGACCATGTCTGGTCTCAAGAATTCCGTTTGTCATGCTCATCCTTCGGGGGACTGTTTAACCATGAACAGAATTTTTAAATTAACACAATTAAAGAGGCTATTTCTTAATGTACCTTTAATCTTTTCTTTTTACAGTTAAGTCCTCAAAAAAACACCAGAAAAAAAAGTCACTCTCCAGGAAAATTATAAACAATTGAACTCAAACTCCAGAACTCTCCTCTCAGGGGCAATCTTTCTCTGATTTTGTCACCTTGGAAGGAAGACCTTTCTCTCCATTCAACCTGTGAGTCCAGTTAGCAAGACTCATGATTCAGACAGGTGAGACACGTGGCAGGAGAGGGACTTGTTCAAGGGTCTGCTAGTGTGGCCGGGGACTCACTGTGGTGCACACATGAAATAAAATTATCGCCATAAAAATGTGTGGAGTTCTAACCCTTGTCATCAAGAGCATGACCCCTGGAGGGATGAAACCTGATAATGGGAGCTAGATTGAACAGGGTTGACTGGCTGGGGCTGGGGCTCAGGAGCACAGAACCCACCCAGCACACACTGAGGTTCTGGCTTCCAGCTCCAGGGATGCCAAATTAAGTAAGCGAGCCAGTCAAGGCTTCGGTTTTCTTTGTACAAGATACTCATTCATAAAGACTACATAGGTAGAGTTTACAGGTGAATTGTGGCCAGGGGCTGAGTGTTGGAGTACAGACAGTGACTGTTAATGAGCTTAGGATTTTGTTTTACTGTTCAGAAAATGATTTCAGGTTACAAGGGGGGAATTAATAGACAGTTCTAGTAAGATCAAACTCTACTGGGTTGTACTTTATCACGGGGCAAATCTGTCGCTGGGTGACATGAATCTCAATATATCTATCAAAATTGTAACTAGAGGTGCTGGATAGATAGCTCGGAGGTTAAGATCAGTTGCTGTTCTTGTAGATCACTTGGATTAAGTTCCCAGCACCCATGTAGCAACTCAGAAGTGTCCATAACTCTAGTTCCAGCATATCTGATGCCTCCTTTTGGCTTCCCCTGTCAATGGGCATGTGCACAATATACTTACATACATGCAGGCAAACACACATAAAGTTAAAATAAATAATTCTTTTTCTGAAATATAAGTAGAACATCCAAATTGGATCCTGTACCTCTCAGAAGCAGAAATACAAATGTGCATAGAAATCAAAGCTTGTACTGGGCGCTGGTTGCACACACTTTTAATCCCAGCCCTCAGGAGACAGAGACAGGTGGATCTCTGTGAGCCTGAGGCCAGCATGGTCTAAAAAAGCGAGATCCAGGACAGGTTCCAAAGCTACAGAGAAACCCTGTCTTGAAAACCAAAAATAAAATAAAATAAAAATAGAATTTGCATTTATATATATATAGATATAGATATCTAAAGGCAAGTTATACTATAAGAGAAATGGGTGATATGGCTTTGGTTTCTCAGGTTGGACTTTCATCCTGTCAGTGGAATCATAAACTCCAGGTCAGTTGTGAAGCAGACAAACTGTCCAAGGGCCCGGAAACACTGAGATCTTGACCTATGCTGCTGAGTGTGGAAGTAACCAACAGTAAGTGACAGACATCAGGATATCTGACACTGGATATGAAGAGAAAACGCCATGACTCAAGGTGACACAGAGTGATAGGATGATTCCCACATTTACACATGCAGTGTATGTGGTTGAATATATGATATTTTTTCTTTCTTTTTATAACGTCTTTAAGAAAATTGTATATGAAACAAAGCACGACCCATGTTCACACTTATACCTCAGATGGAAGAAAGCTCATGAGACCTGGATCAGGCAGCCTCGGTGCCATCTAGTGGATTGGTTACTTTTCTCATTGCTTCAGCAATGGACCTGACAAAAACAGCTGGAGGAAGGAAGGAGTTCTTTGTCTTATGGTTTGAGGAGATACAGTCCTTGAAGAGGAGGCCATTGTAACAACAGCAAAGATGACTGGTTACATTGTGTCCATAGACAAAAACCAGAGAGACGAATGTTGATGCACAGCTCATTTTCTTCCTATATTCCTTTTTGTTCACTCCAGGATTCCAACCCATGGGATGATGGCACCAGAATTCAGCTTAAAACTCTCGGGAAACTCCCCTATAGACACACACAGACATGTGTGTCTCCCAGGTGATTCCAAATTCAGTCAAATTGACAACTAAGAGTAACCATCACACAAGGACTCTGAAAGGCAGGTTGTTTGTTCAGGGTTGTGTGGTTGTGATAAACCCAGGGTGCTTACTGACCTCTCCTCATAAAGGAAAAGAAGACTAGAAATGGTATTAGTGGAAAGTCAATGAGAGCAGAGATGGGTTTGAGAAATGCTCATAGTGAAACCAAAGAGAAAATCCAGAGATAGCAGAATTAAATGTAACATATTCATAACTACAGTAACTGTACAAGGACCAAACATACTAAATAGAAAACAGCACTTGCCAAGTTCGACCAGGACCAAAGGTACCTCCACAAGCTGCCTAGGAGAGGAGCATTTCAGCAAATGGGGCAACTCAGATAGGACGAAATAGGTAGCTAAAAGCTGGGGCAGTGTACAAGCGAGAGGAATGCACAGAACGAGGGTATGCTCACCCTGTGGAGCCTAGAGAGTGGGATAGCCCCAAAGGGAAGAAGCCCACTTCACAATGAAAACCCAGAAATCCTGAAGAAGTAAAAACCCCAAACCAAGGTGTGTGCCATGTTTATCTCATTATACACATCTGAAGACCGAACAAGATCTGACAGGGTAGAAGCAAAAAAACAATGCCCTCATGATGGGTGGGAAGCAGAATGTGCCTCACTCAGCACTTACTAAACAAATAAGGCAAAATGAAAGATTCAATGGAGATGAAAACCTTCTGGAGCACATATCGGGGTCAGCCACTCTGACCATGGTGACATTTCTGGAGCTCACACCAATAACTGCTTGTGTGTCCATTACTCTGGTGTCACCATGATTGTATTCCTGACAGAAACAATCTAAGGGAAGATTTATTTGGGCTCAGGATTACAGAGAGTAGTTCGCAGTGGAGATTGTGTGATAGTGTAATAGAGGAGAGCAACTCGCACCATGGTGGCCAGGAAGCAGAGAGAAGAAATATGTAAAGTGAGCAAAATAAGGTAGAGCTTCAAGAATGTGCCCATGACAGACTACTTCCTCTAAACAGGCCCCACCTCCCATCTGTCAGTATTCATCAATACCATTCATCATAGAATGAACACATTCAGTAAATTAGAATCTGTGGGATGTAATGGTCTCTGGGATTGCATTTGTTCTGTTGATGATATTGATTGATTGATTGATTGATTTTTAACCATGATCCCATGACTCTCAGGCTTACCTTGAGCTTACACTATAGGGAGGAGAACTTTGAACTTCTGGTTTTCCTGTACTCACATCCCAAGTGTGCTACCATCATCTCACCAGGATTATAGAGTGTTAGGGATGGAATCCAAACCTTTGTGTCCAGTAGGTAAACACTCCTCCTACTGAGTGGCATGCTAGACATTTACTAATCTAATGAAGCCAACGGTCAAAAGTAACCACACAGAACCTTCTCAATGTACCTTTCCCAGGGTGGGTGCCACTAAGCAGCTGAGAATAACTCAAACACATTTCAACAGATTCCAATCACACAGTGCTCACCTCTGATGAAACTGAATTATGGTAAAATCTGCAATGACGAAGCACCCAAAAAAGTTAATGGATACTGTTGAGCCATCCACTCTCCCCAGATGATTATATACAGAAACCATCCCATTCAAAAAAATCTGTCTTGTTCATTGAAATTGACAGGTTGAGGCAAAAACTCATACAGGAAGTTAAGGCCCTTCCCTGGTTAATCTTGATCACCCAGAGTCATCCTCATCTGAGAAGAAAAGTTTCAGTTCAGGGATTACCTCCACCAGCTTGGCCTGTAGGAATGTCTGTGGGACATTGCCTTGATTATCCACTGATAGAACAGCGCCCAGCAGGCACACCATTTCATGGGTAAGTTGTCCTGGCCTGAAAAGGAAACCTGTTAAGCCTGAGCCTTGGATCCAGTCAGAGAGCAAGTCAGTGAGCTAGCCATTCGCCATGCAGCATTCCTGCTGTGGCTGATGTGATGTAAATTAGCAAACTCCTACCTTAAGGTTCCTGCCTTGAGTTCCTGCCCTGACTTCCCTAAATGATGGTCTGCAGCCTGGAACCTAAGCTGAAATAAGCCCTCTCCTCCCTGAGTGGCTTCTGGTCCCAATGATTCATTATAGCATCAGACAGTGAACTAGGGCGAGCCCCCAAGTAACTGACACAACTTTGAGAAGCAGAAACTTTGGAGTGTCTGTTCTTCCTTTGTTTGCAAAATATGATGACTCTGTCATAATGAAGAGCACATGGGGCAGCCTCCAGTGGAGAAGGTCAAGGCCAAGGGAGCAGAGCAGAAGACAGAAATAGGTTACAAGCCTGATATGGGGGAGGCTTTGAGCAAAGGTGCGACTTTAAACGTTTATTTTCTCATTAATTCCTGTATATCTGGGATTAATTTGGATGTTTATTGAAAGGTAGGATCATAACTCATCTCCCCTAGTACATTAGCCAATTTTCGCAGAGTGCCTCAATGCAAAATGCAACCTTTCACAGAGCTGGAGGCTTTTAATTACAATGAGCTACTTTTTCCTGATGAAAGACAAAGCACTCGCATTTCAACTGTAAAGCATCTGATGACAGCAATGTCAGAGCCACCCAGACGCATAGAATTGGGTTTAACATGGAGGGGCAGTCATGCCGTCATCTTGCCCTTGATCCTGTGTGGTGATAGGGTAGAAAGTGATCCTTGGTAACACTTGAAGCCCCAGGGCACTTCTGGTGACCCACCACACTGATACCTTGGTGATCCCAGTTGTATTTTCTTCCCTTAGCTGGGAATAGAAACCGGAGATCCCAGCAGAGTTTTCTGGGGTCTGACTTCTAGCCATCACTGACCACTCTACCCCCCTTCCATCAGCAGACTCTGCATGACATGGTCTACTCATGGCTATGGCTAAGAAGGCTGAGAAACCCAGGGTCACAGAATAAGTGATGCATGCTTGGGAGACAGCTCTGCAGAGGGATTCTTACACATTGTCCTCATGAGAGACTGTGGCAGCCACAAGGTTACCAGGACCAGAGAGCACTGGGGATGGAGGAGGATTGGTGAGCAGTGGTTGGGACTGGAAGGGCGCCCAGAGGGAGACATTCCCAGGGAGGTACAAGCTTTACATTTGGATTCTGGTGGATTCTGGCTGGAATCCCATCAGCTGGGCTGAGCTTGCCTAGCTCCCTTGACTGCACTCCACAGTTCTCCCCCAGCCCCCTCCCACCAGACAACTCCAGAAAGATGTTTAAGCTCTGGAACCAGTCACCTGAGCCTGCATCCACTCTTTATTGCTGGGGATAGTGTGGTCCTGGACTCACTACTTAGACAGTGCTTCCATTTACTGTCCAGCACAGTGGGACAGGAATTGTGTCTCATACTGACTTGAATGGTATGACCTGGATATTGTCATTATTATGATGCAGCGTCAGCTGTTGCCTGCAGTGACCCACAGCCTCCATGCCAGGTTTCCATACCCTCACTTCCTGGATCCTTTACCCTGCATCCTCTACCATACCCTCCCTCTTCTTTCTTAAGACATCTTTCAGCACACAGGCAGTCACAGAGAGTCCTAGGATGTCCCCTCGCCTGCCCCCACTCTGGGATCTTCAAACACCTTGACTTTGACTGTAGGTCTTAGTGGCACTAACGTGAGGAGCCACGAGTTAGATCTAGAAGAAGGAGGCAGGGCTGAGGAGAACGCCCCTGACAAGAGTCTCACCCATCACCCCAATACCAGACAAACCTGACCCTCATGGTCACCTCCTGATAGCTGAGTGGAAAAGTACAGACTCCACCCTCAACCTCTGGTCAGGCTGTATTTGTAAGTGTTCCTGAGGACCTTGCCATGGTTGTCTCTGGGAGGCTAGAATAACCTGAGAGAGAACTTGTTGTCCTGAAAGACGGATCTTAAATCCACTCCCATGCAAAAATAGCTGGACATTAACGACTTCTCCCTTGACTCTTTCTTATCTAGTGGGAAATAAAACCACTGTGATTTAAAACACTTTTCCCCTTTCTTCTGTGGCTTTCTTAAGCATTAGCAATGTTGTGGGCAATTTCTCTGGGAAAATCAAAGGATAAATCAAGAGGGTGGCTAAGCTGCCCCTAAGGCCTTGAGTTAAACCGTGCCAGATCTTGAGTGCAGTCTCAAGGCCCTGCTACCCAGCTTCACCTGTTGATTGACACCGGCATGCTTCAGAAGATTCAAAGAGGGAGCCGAAGTCAAGCATGCAGCCCTACTCCGGTAATGACAATCCTGCACCTAAGTGCTGGGGTGGCTCCTCTGGGGGCCTCGAGGGACACACTGTCTGCCTGTGGTTAAGTCCAGCTGCTTCTATCTGATTGCATCTCCAATGCACAACAACCGGTGTTAGAGAAACTGAGAAACCAATGCAGGTCAAATGTTAGAGTCGCTCATACCCAGAATTGTTACTTTTTATCATCCTTTACATGAGCAAGAATTGCACCAAAAAAAAAAAAATTAAAAAGAGAAAAGGAAAGACCTTCATCTAGAACCCGGGAATTGTCACTGGTTCAGAAAACTTTGCATGGGTCATGGCCTGTCCGTGGCTTCCCAGCACATCTCTGTGGTTTCACATGTAGGGACTCCATTTCATATCAGGCATACCGTGCATATGTGGTGTGTATAATGTGTGTCAAATTTAAAAGGCCTTATATTTTATTTTTCTTTTTCTCCTGCAATGCTAAGGATAAAATCCAAGTGGCTCTCACTCTAAGCAGGTACTCTTCCACTAAGCTACACCAGCAAACCAATTTTGTTTATTCGATTTGCTTATTTGTATAAATGCAAATACCAGCCAAGGCTGGAGTAGGTGCTCGGCACACTCTCCACTGCAGCTATGGCTTGGTTGCATGGAGTAAGACAAGAATAAGCCAAGTAACCTCCTGTGAGTGTTAGCTCCATTCACAGCCAGGGTTATGGTGTTATTTCCATCATTACAGTTTATGTGTCCCCACCCTTTATAGCCTTAAGATTTAGAAGGATGTGAGCCCTGGAGGCTGATATGTCTGGGCCAGGTTGTGGCCCACATCAGAGGATGATTAGAAACTTAACAGAATTTGGTGGATAATATCATTAAAAACCTGAAAAGAAGAGATGGAGGAATGGTTCTGAGGTGAGCATATCTCCAGGCATTCCTACAGTATCCCCAGTGGCTTGACCTATCTCTACACCGTTCATCAGTAACTAAACTGGAGAGAAAACACAGAGAAATAATCTCCTGAGTGAAGGGGAAAGTTGCTTCCTGCTGGCCACAAAGACACTGGATTCAGGGTCTCATGGCACTAATACTCTTTCTGCCAGACAACACACCCATCCCAACCTCCTCCATTTTCCCCTCCACCAACATGGCCACTGGCATTGTAAGCCATGATCTCCCTCCAAACCTGAGGGCCCAGAGAGATAATCAACAGACTCAGGGAAAGGAGATGGGAATACAATGGGAGAGATGGATCAGCAGTTAAGAGCACTTACTGCTCTTCCAGAGGACTCGCGTTCTGTTCCCAGCACCCACATAACAACTCACAATCACCTTCCAGGGGATCTGGTGCTCTCTTCTGGCCTCCCCAGGCACTGCACACATGTGGCACACATACATCTACTCAGTCTCAAACACATACACATTAAATGAACAGACATAGTTTTTTTTTTTTAAAAAAAAAAAAGATGTGAAGTTTAAAGATCTTTTGTGGTCCTGCTTGGGACTCACTCAGGAGCCCCATGGCCTCTAGGCACAGGAGGAACGATTTGGCTCAGGTGCGCCACACATCTGCTTGAAGATAATGCAGAGTCCTTGACTCTGGCACTTAGCCCCAGGTCCCCAGTAAGGGTGTCTGTGTGAAAGCCATGCCCAGTGCTAAAGCTGCACATGCCCCATACCATTGCATCGCTCCGCACAAAGGACTGAGTAACTGTTGCCAGGGTGTGCACCCCACTGCCCGACTTACAGTACCTCTCCACCATTCCATCTAACATTACTCTGTGTCACTGTGCCCTTTCCATATTGTCCCCTCTGCCTGGTGGTCTTGTCCACTGATGCCTTCACAGACTCATTCATGACTTCCCTGGCTACTGCCAACATCGTTCCTCCGAATAAGCCCACACTGCTCCTCCCAACTGCCCTGATGTTCTCAGAGCTTCCCTGAGTGTGCTCACCACCACCAAGCAAAGGCAGGCTCAGAGTCACCTGCCACACTCACTCTCCCTGGAACCCTAGGCTCATGTCTCTGTCACCACCATGGCCACCCGTGTCAGGCACTCTGCCAAGATTTGCACAAGAGATATGAACACACTGGTATGTGAAAATAAGCCTTAAAAACAAGGTAGTTATGGTTCCAAATAAATTTCAAGAAGGTATAAATCAAAGCAAAATGGGCTTCCAGTATGAGAGTTAACCTCGAAGGACCATGGCTATAATAGGTTTTTATCTGCATTAAATACAGCCGGTCGGAGGAGACTTCACTTCCAGAAAGGAGACTGGGGACAAATTTGTCTCTAATTTTGGTTTCGTAAAAATAAATTAAGGCAATTATTACCTCAAGATTGCTACCCAGCATCCTTCTATCTCCTTTAAATTCCACATGAATGCAACCCATACTAAGGACTCAGAAACAGTCAGTGGAGTATGCATTTTCCTTCCTGACAGGGTCCATGCGATTTATTGAACTTATAATTGCTCATCAGGTCTTCTGTGCAGGGTAGGAAGGAGGGGGTCACAGTTTAGGTTATCTGGAATGCCTGTGTGGACGGGTGTCAGATGGATAACCAGTGGGGTCAGCAGCCTTGGGCAGTGGAGTTCAACTAAAGGCTCCCACGTGGTGGAATTGGGGGACGTGGATGAAGAATGAGAGAACCAGAGGAGACAGTGGGCACATTCTCTGAGCCCTCAGCCTCCATCTTCAGGTCTACGCGCAGACACTTAGACCTCAGCGATTGGTCACACAGTTCAAAGTTACCCCGGACTCTTGGAGACAAGGTGACTGCCAGTGGGATCTCAAGGATTCCTTCCCTGAATGCATTTCTAGAAGAATTTGGTGCTGTACTTTCTTGTTGTGGGGGAAGGACTTTAGAGACAGTGCTGAATCTGGCCAGGGGGAAGGGTGAGAAGCTGAGCAGAATGGGAAAAGATCACATGTCCCAGGTGGAAGGGTCCAGCTAGACCAGGCTGAGGAGTGAGGGTTGCAGACAGACGTTTGGTGGTGCCAACACCTCAGTCACTCACTCCTATCATTGTCCCTTCTGAGAAGCTCTGGGCGCATAAATTTTAGCAATGATTGCTTTTACTAGTCTTCTTCCAATGTGGCCACTACCATCTCATCCCAAGATGAAGTTACAGAAAGATGAGGGAAGTTGAAGGCCAGGCTGAGGTCCCATCATGATGGCAGGAGGCCACTGAGCTGTTACATGAGAGTTATTCATAAGACTCTCTGATCTATGCTGCCTGGACCCACAGCAGCAGAGAAAGCATGAGCAGCAGCTTGCTGCAGGGACTGCCCTACACACCCCTCAGAAATACAAGCATCCCTGACTTGCAGTGAGTAACAAACTGAGTACTTGTTACTGGTTGCCTACAGAGTCTGTAAGCAAAGAAGGCCCAGAAGGAGGAGAGCTGGCACTGACCTAGAGAAACAGCCAACATGGGACTGAGGATTTGGAGGTTAATGACTACTTGGGGGTCAGCAGAGGAGCCAAGAGACCATTTTTGGCCCCTGTTAGTGGTTGGAGTTTGATCCAAGTGACAGGGAAGAGTTGCATTGTAGCAGGTAGCGGGTGGGAATGTGACATCCACAATCCCTGCTGATGGGTGTGATTGTGACAACCATCTGCTTCTGGGGCCATCCAACATTGAAGAAACAATACTGAGATGTCTCGGTAAGGTTCTGCCTTCTGTTGCTGCAGCCAGTCACCTGAGGCTACGTTGAGGAGAAGGCCACTCGTTTGTCCCAGCTGCCCAGACGGAAATAATCACAACGAAACTTTATTAATTAAATCACTGCTTGGCCCATTGGCTCTAGCTTTTTATTGGCTAACTCTTACATATTAACTTAACCCATTTCTATTAATCTGTGTATTGCCACATGGCTGTGGCTTACCCAAGGCTAAAGTTCCATCTGGCTCTGGCTGGGCTACATGGCTTTTCTCTGACTCCACCTCCTTTCTCCCAGCATTCAGTTTAGTTTTTCCTGCCTACCTAAGTTCTGCCCTATTAACAGGCCAAGGCAGTTTCTTTATTCATTAACCAATAAAAGCAACACATAGACAGAAGGACCTCCCACATCAAGGCTGGAAACATTAAAGTAAAGAGTTCTATGGGGTTCATGATAAATAGATAGATAGATAGATAGATAGATAGATAGATAGATAGATAGACAGACAGACAGACAGACAGACAGACAGACAGACAGACAGACAGACAGATGATAGGTAGGTGGATGGATAGGTGGATAGATAGACAGATGACAGGTAGATGGCTGGATAGGTAGATAGGTGTCCAACACATGCTGAAAGGAAGGTGGGGCAGGTTCTAGCTAAACAAACAAGGAAAACTATGGACTGAGCTCTAAGTTGTCTGTGCCCTGTGAAGAAGCCTCAGATTTGTAAAAACAGACAGGAAGACGAGGAAGAATGAACTCCATTATTGCTTCATAAGAGGTCAGTAGACACAGAATCAAAATGCAGAATTGTCAAGCCAGCTGAAAACTCCATGGTGATGGGTTTCCAGAGCCCACATTAGCCTCTGGGGAGCACTTGGCCACCAAGCACACTCAGTATCCACAGAGGCAGGCCTCCCTACGGGCAGTGAGGTAGTGACTGTGCATATCTTGTAGGGCCAGGATTCTTGACATGAGGAAAAAGGAGTCTTCAGCATATCTTGGGACCAGCTCCTCTGCTGGGTGTTAGGGAAAAAAAATCTCCTATCTGCTTCATGTATTCAGGTCTCTAACAAGTATATGAGCCAAGCAGAATCCACTGTCAAAGGTAGACTAAGAAAAGAATTGGGCTTTTAAGGAGAGAAACTTACAACTTTCCAAAGAAAAGATGCTTACAACCTACAGGCTTCATCAGTATTTAGAAAAAGAAATCCCCAGCCCTCTACAATCACCCCATATGGCTACCACTGGGTTATGAGACTCACAAATAACTAGTATGGACAGGGACATGGAAGACAATCAATGGAACCCTGGCATAGCACACTCTCTTCCCCTCCCTGCCTTTCTCCTTTCCTTCCATCACATCAACTCCTCCCCCTCCCTTCATCTCCCCCCTCCTCTCCCTCCATCTTTCACCCTCCCTTCATCTTCCACCCTCCCCTCCTTCATCTTCCATTCTCTTCTTCTCCTTCCTGAGACAATATAGAGTTTAAGAAAATAACTGTTGACACTTTAAATGTTGTTAATACAATTTACCACATCAAAACATTATAGTAGACAATTTGCAAACCTGCATAAATAAATTCACCTGAATTAAAATAGTCTGATATCACTCCTGATCAAATGTGACATCGAAAAGCAGATTTCTTTTTTCCTTTTTGGTGTGGGGATCAAACCTGAGGTCTTGAATGTGGTAGGCAGTATTCTGCCACTGAACTACATCCCAGCACTACCACAAAAATATGCACTATCATTTTAGCAATTACAGTGCAGGCAGGACATGGAAACCATGCAAGGCATTTCAGTCTGCTGCAAGAAACAGGATGCTTATTATTAATGTATGCGGATGTATAAGGCAATGAGGCTATTCATATATAATTCACTTCTATAAAGCTGGGGAGGAGATGGCCCATCGGGTAAAGACACCTGCTGCCAGGCCCTGTGGTCCGAGTTCAGTCCCCAAGACCCACGTGATAGAAGTGGGGAATTGATTCCTTTAAGTTGCCTATTGACTTTCACACGGGTGGCAGTCCACATGTGGGCACCCATACACAACAAATAAGTTAATTAAAAACCCCAGTGAAAGTTAGGCCAACTTAGGCTGACTATAACAGAGGGCAGAGATTAACTCAGACCTGGAGGTACAAAGGCAAAGAGGTAGACTTACCAGAACTACAGACACATGCCTATACACTCATGCACATTCACATGGTCACAGACATGTACACACAGGCATGCGTACACTCCAAGGAACTGTATCTCCATGCATGTAGTAGGCATGTATCTGATGCCAGTCCGTGCTGCAGCACTATGGAGCAGACTGGCTGGGCTATGAGTTCGGGAGATGTCTCTGACCTCTCTGTCTAGCTCCCCTGTGCATATGGGAGCTAGACAGAGGAAGACTGTCTTCCCCTAGCCCCACACGCTTTCTATTCCCACACACCAGATTCCCCTATGACCAGAACATAATTTGAAGCTAGCTGGCCAGGGAGCCTGGAAAATTCAATTTATAGAAGCTCAGCTTTAGCCTCTCAGAGCAGGGTGGAGAGCTGTGGGTTCATGGAAAAGAGGGGTAAACACTCAGCCCAGAATCCTACCTGAAGCATGGGAGGTTGCTGTGAACAGTCTCATTACAGTCCTGAGTAGGAAGTCATAGGATTTAAATGCTATGTTTAGACAGCATGATCGAAAAGGAGGAAAACATAAGAACATTGGAAAAAGTGTTGTCATTATTGGAAGATATGCCACTGTTGTCTAAACAGGCTGTGGTACACTTTAGAAACCATTATTAAAATTAGTATGCACTTAGAAAGGCACTGGATATTAGTACAATAAACATGAAAGCATGCATAGTCCTTTTTCTAAAAATAAGCAATACTCAAGGCCTGTATTTTAAAAGTATTTACAAAGACAATCTAAAGTAGCTAGCAAGAAATCCAAGTGTACATGCAGAGAAAAATCAGACATCGTTGCTGCAAAGCAGGATTCTCTCAGAAGTGCACACTTATGGCCAAGGCAACTCAATCTTCTATGATGTCAGAGCTCTCTGAGCTGAGTCATGAATTCCATGGAGATCCGGCTCTGGGAATGGGTGTAATAGTTCTGACCTTGATAATAAGCAGAGAGGGTCAGGAGTGGCCACCAGGTTACTGAGGACAAAGTCACAACAGACTTCAATATTGGAATGAAAACAGGAAAATGACGGATGGAACAGAGCAGGAAGAACAACAAAACACAAGAATTGGGTAGAAACTAGCTCAGGGGAAAGAGGCAGGCATGGAAAGCATCCTTACGCAGCTCAAGACAGCTGCTTCACCATGGAGACTGCAAAAGGAAGGAGAATGAACCCCTGCTTCATGATGCTTTTTAGATTGTTGAAGAGTAAACAGAGGCAGAGCTGTAAGCATTTTAGGGATTTATTTTTCACTTTTTTTTCTGTGTGTGTCTATGTGAGGGTGTGTGTGCAAGTGGAGTACCTGCAGAGGCCAGAAGAGGGCGTAAGAACCTCTGGAGCAAGAGTTACAACTGTGAATGCCTGATATAGATATGAGTGTTGGAGTCTGGTCTTTCAGAAGAGCAGCAAGTACTCTGAAAGTATTTTAAAATAAAACATTCCAGGAACCCTCAGACTGTTTAAAGACAGGACAGTACTAACCATAAAACACTTTAGGAGTAAAACCCTTTTGTTTATAAAATGATGCCATTAAAGGTAGGAGAAAAGCCATAAAATGCACAAGATATTTACAATGTGTCTGTCCTAGGAAGAAGTACACAGGGTAAAAGTACCTCTAAATCGCCAGAAACAGGCATGCCCACCAATGGGAAATGGAACAGACATCTGAAAACATAGGTAGAAAACAAGAAGAGTTGATTGCTAATACACATTTACAGCGATGGTCAAATCCATTGCTCGCTGGGGAATGCAAATTAAAATGACTGGTTTATTTCCAGCAGGCAGATAAAACTTAAGAAGGCAGGTTTGGCCAGAGTCCATGAATCTGTGAGCAGTGAGTATTCACCCACTGGCAAGACAAGGAAATCTCAGCCACTGTGGTGAGGACATGTCCCCCTTGCGGTCAGTGTCTGTACACTGGATGAGCCCCTCACAGATGTGGGGCGTGAATGAATGTCAGTACTGTGGCCTATGAGTTAGTTTGACTTGTTACTGTCCAACTCTTGTCCCTTCTACCCAAGGCTGGGCCAATGGACCTTTAGCTTCAGGTCCATTTGAGAGCTGATTGCAGGACTGGAGTCTTTTAGCTCAAAGATCCCCAGAACCCTAAAGCAGGGATGATGTGGGTGCAGCATGCAGCTGGGCCTAGAGGCCTTTCTCCCAGGTTCCTATCTGCACCTCTTTTCTTTAGGGATTGCAGCGGGGGAGCGCCCAAGCTGCCGAATAAGGCACATCCTTCCTAGGCTGCCCTTGGGGTGGTGGGTAAATGCTTTGTCTTCTTCCTGCTTGGCTGTTCTGTTCCTGCAGTGCAGAATGGGCTTCCCAAGGGGCCTCTGCATTTTTGCTGGTGGTGCTGTGGAGGAAGGCCCAGCATGGATCTCTGGACTTCAGCCAGGTCTGCAGGGTTTCCAAGCCCAGTTCCAAGTGTCAGGGCAGCTACTGTGGCCTGTGTGTCCCCCTTAAGTCCTACTTTGTCTCTTGGATGTTATTCTGGACTGCTGAGAGCAGAGGGTACCCTTCCTATAGGACTCTCCTTCCTCTATTGAGAACAATGATGGCAAATTCCTATCTGCTGCAGGGCGGAGCGGTGGAGATAGACAACAACACAGTAGAACCAGAAAGATGTAGCCTCAGTTTGTCCAAAGTCCTGCCATACCAGTTGGTTCTGGTCATGCTAGGGAAGGGGTGTGCCAATTCCAGTATGAGGGCCCTGCAAGAGTCTAACAAACCTGATGCATCTTCCAGAAGCTCTCAGGAAATACATGCCATCCGTGGTTCCCTTCCCTCATCATTCCCCCATGCAGGGAGAGGGGTGTCTCTGTCCTCCAGTCCCTTCATCTCGTAGGCACAGCACTCAAAACCTGGCTTTCTTTTTAATCTGTGCTGTCCAAATCCTATGGCTGGTCAGATCCAATCAGTTCTTTGGAATATTCTTTTCAGCCCTTGGGCCGTATTTGCAATTCAGCAATTGCAGAGACATGAGCAGTGGTGCCCATCTGTAATCTAGATGAGGGCCTTTAGGGTAAACAAGCCACACTTTCAAACTGCATTCATTGGAGACTCTCAAATCCCTTCCCGGACAGAGAAGAGGTGTCTAGCTTGGTGCTGTGCAAAGGGAGGAGAGCTTGGGAAAAACTGAGGGGAATGGTTTGATGCTGGGGAGCTGGTCATGCAGTCCTACCATAGAGCAAAGAGCGACAGGAACCTTTACAGCAGGTCCTTATCCAGTCGCAGCAGCAGACCCTGCAGGGCCGGCTGATAAAGAGCAGAGGCTTTTCATGCATTGTGGAGCGCACACTCCAAGGGGCTGAGCCCGTGTCTCTACAATAGTAGTCCATAATTGGGCATTCCCTTTCAGGCAGGCAGCTTCTCCCTCAGAGTTGGGATTGGAATCAGGTGCTCTTCTCTGAGCTTCTTTAGGCTATGTGGGCAGTTAAGCTGCCAGCTCCCAAAGAAAAAAGACCCTAAAGCCACGGGGCTGCTATAACATGCATGCCCTTCTCCAGCACACTTGATCTCTACTGGTCAGTCTGGGAATCTGGTTGTCAGGGCAGCCCTTTTGGGGGGTGGGGAGGGCGGTGTGGCAGCATCCTCTATACGGGCCACATGGGTCTTCTTAGGAAAATCATTCTCCACTCCAGGAGATGCTCCTCCAGAGTACCACAGTGAGCTTGCATACCAGGTACTATTCTTTGGATACCTCATCCATTGATGGACATACCACCCAGCATGGTAGCCCTGCAGGCATCCCTAGCAGTGAGCATTGGAGAACAGGGAAGATCGTCAACAAGCCCAGAGGGCAGAAACTTGAAGTGTAGACTTGGTTGTCTTTGATGTGGACTGCTGGGCCTCCAACCGAAGCCACCACTAAGACCCTTACAACTGCCCACCAGACCCTCTAAGCTGGTGGTGACCCCAGAAGATCAAGGCTGTCTGCTATGATTCACCCAAACACACCATGATGCAACCTTGTGTGTGTCCCAAGTAGAGCAGCTAAGATGGCCGCCATTTCTTTTACGACAGGTAAGGGAGGCTGGCAGTGAAGAACCCTTCATGTTGAATAGATGACTGAGAAGACACAGCCAGGTAGTTCCACAAGAAGCTGAACATGTGAGAGGGCAGGTAGACATGGACACATTTTCTAGGACATAATTTTCATGTGGGATTCCACTCTGTGTGCTGTGAATATGCTTTATTACCATTGGTTAATAAAGAAGCTCTTTCAGCCAATGGCTTAGCAGAGCAAAGCCAGGCAGGAAATCTGAGCAGAGATGTATATAGAGAGAGTAGGAAAAGTTGGGGAGACGCCATATAGCTGCCAAAGGAGAAGGACGCCAGAACCTTCCTGGTAGGCCACAGCCTCGTGGTGATACACAGATTAATAGAAATGGGTTAATTTACGATGTAAGAGCTATTTAGAAATATGCTTAAGCTATTGGCCAAGCAATATTGTAATTAATATGGTTTCTGTGTGAAATGAAAGCGCAGTCTCCTTCTACACAATGTCAGCTTAGAGAACAAATGGCTGCCCTTCTTCCAGGCCAGGCTGGACGAGCCAGGCTCCCTTCTCTTTACCTCTGTCCTCTCAGCCTCATGAACTGACTGAGGTTATCATGGGTCACAGCCGAATGAAGACTCACAACAGAGTCATCCCAGAACCTTTGGGTGTGATCCACTTGTATTGAAAAAGGCTCCTTCTGGTGACAGAGAAGTCGCTATATTCTATTGTCATGGGAAATCAGACCTTTCCCCTTGGGAGTATCACCAAACAACAGACACCATGGTTCTCCCGCCCAAAACTGACGCTGGTTAAAAGCTTTCCCAGTAAGCCACGACCTCGTGGTAAACACAGATTAATAAAAATGGGTTAAATCAAGAGTGAGAGTTGACCAAAAAAAGGCTAGATATAATGGTCCAGACAGTAATTTAACTAATACAATTTCCGTGTGGTTATTTCGGGTGTAAGCTAGCCGGACAAAACAAAACAAAGGGACACAGCCCACTCACCTCTCCTACTACATACCTGAAGATGACTTGGAGAAGAGGCCATAGGCTCCATGTAGACACAAGACCAGTCAGAGCAAGGATGGCAGGCATCTTAGATGTGGAGTTTATGGGAGTCCTGATGCTTAGAAAGCCGTGTGTTTCTACTTATATACAGTCAGCAATTGCCATGGGCTGATACCGTCAAGTGGCTATAAGTAAGACGTGAAAGACGGTGCACCCTAAATTTCCAAAGCTGCACTCTAAGAAGCAGAGATCACATAGCCAGCAGTATATAGGAGACAAAAGTCAAACTGACCTCAGCTGGCCGGGTAATCTTAAGAGCTCAAGGAAAAGAAATTTGGTCTGTGGCCAGCAGCTCAGTTGCTAAACCTAGAGTGCTCCACCAGGCATCATGCAGAATTTCAGACCCGCCTGAGAGCTCATAGCTGCTGGGGGCCAGTCTGTGCACTATTTACCTTTATTGGTGTGTGTGTGTGTGTGTGTGTGTGTGTGTGTGTGTGTGTGTGTGTGTGTGTTACAAGTCTGCAAGCACCTGAGGGGGCCAGCAGAGGACGTCAGACTCTCTGGAGTTGAACTTACAGGTGGTTGTGAGCCACCTGGTGTCAGTGCTGGGAACCCAGTTTGGGTCCTCTGCAAGAGTAGTGTGTACTCCTAACTGCTGGCTATCTCTTCAGTTTTTCTTTTTTAGTTTTTCACACATTTATTTGTATGTGTACGAGAGAGAGAGTATGCATGTGTGCGTGTGTGCATGTGTGTGTGCGTGCGCGTGTGTTTAGGCACTCATGCCACTGCACACATGTGGAGATAAGAGAACAATTTGCAGAAGTAAATTTTTCCTTCCACCACGTGAGGCCTGGGGATCAAACTCAGACCTTTAAGCTCGGAATCAATCGCCTTTGCTGACTAAACCATCTCACCAGTTCCCCTTGTACTGTCTTTCTTAATATACCAGTCTGCATCCTGCTGACCTTCAGACTTCGGGCTTGCCTGAAACCCTGCCATATCCCAGGCCTAACCTTTAATTTACACTGCGTCTCTTACCCAGTGTGTGTCACCCCCTCCACCCCCCCCATCTATTTCTCTGCTTCCAAATGAACTAGCAAGTGTCCGTGTTTGCCCCGGTCATGAGTGAGTGCTGAGAGCCCAGTGGAGAAGATTCCTCACACGAGGAAAGAAGGGAGGTGGCAGAGGAGAACCAGATAACAAGAGGCCGTGGGGGAGGCCACACAGGGAGGAGAAGACAAAAATCCCTCTTTCCAGGCTTCTCTGCCCAGGAACTGCAATTTTCAAGGGTGCTCAGCTCCTGGTTCCTGGCTCCTGCCATTCAAACGGGTACTGAGCAATCTTAGGTAACGGTAACCCAGTTATCTGGGAATTTCAGTTCTTTGTGAAGCCCCAGGATCCTCCCTGAGACCCGGACAATGCCACAATCCACTAAGAGAAAGAGCATTTTATTCCCATTGGTGAAGGAGCTTGGGGAAGAGTTAAGTGCTGCCCTCACGCTCCTTCACAGCTAATGTGGCCTTTGTGTTTTCATTCCGTGTCAACAGGGGCTAGATAATTACACGCGTGAGCCAGTGCCGCAAAGCCACGCAAGCCAGGACCAGTTTCTAGACACCCCGTAGGTGGAGGGCTCACCAAGCACAGACACGATTTCATTAAAATGTTCAGCAATTCCGAGTAAACAAGACCCATCCCCCCCAAGGCTCTGTGTGAGGCAAATTCTGGCTCCTCAGATGGCAGAAAGCTTGGAGACCGCTCAGAAGTTAAGCATGACATTTTCAGGTGAATTATAAGATGAAAATGGTTTTTTTTTTATTTTTCTATTTAAAAAATGAAGAAGAAATTTCCCTGCGGGCTGTTTACATTTCTGAGCTGGAGAAAAACACAAGCAAACCCTACAAAATGTCACTGACAGTTTCTTCCAGAATGGTCATTAAGGCTCATGTTTTTATTATTACAGCCTTGCTGTGTGTCGAGACAGCTATGGGAGTAAGGAAGCTGTGGCCTTGGGTGACAGTCGATGTCTGCCTTAGTATTTCTGTGAGAAGAGAAGTCCCATCTGGACCCAAAGCCACTGCATCTGTGGTTTAGCTTTTATGGCATCTGGAGCTGCTCAGTGATTCTGATGTCCATCCTATGGGAAAGAATGTAGAAGCCTGTGACTCCAACCAGAGTCCTGTGATATGTCCTCAGCCTCCTTAACATGACTTGCTCTCATTAGTGTTCACATCTCCCTTCTTTTCCAGGCCAAGGAAGACAGACCTCCCAGCCACCTGCAACGAGAGCGCTAGCTGATAAATTTGGCCAGCCTCTGGCAGAAGTAGACGGTTCCTTTTATCTTCCTGGCTATTCATTTATTTGCTTATTGTTAACTGTGTTGAAAGTAACAGGTTTCCTCCTGGCGTTCCCCCTTCTCTCCTCCTCCCACCCCCACTCAGTCTAGTCTAACCCAGGGGTCCCCCATGTGCATTTATATAACTGTACATAGCACATACTCTGCTAGAATTCTCTCCTCCCCGCCAAATCTCATCCTCCCCCCTCCAGGCTGCTTTATGGTTTCCTGGCCTACACACACTCACCCCTCATAAACACACAAATACAAAAATAAGTCGGGTTCTGCATATTAGAAAGAACATGGGATATTTGTATTCCTAAATTTGGGTCTTCTTGCTTAATATTTTCTAATCCCGCCCATTTTTACATCACCCTCCAAGCTTCTTCTGGATGTGGCTAACTAAAGGCTGTATTCCAGATGGAACAGTTTCTAAGAGGCAACGCCTACCTCAAGCAGAGACCCAAAGAGATGTTGGAGAAGTGACCAAAAGGCCTATCCCTACCATGTTGAGGATGCCCTAGTTATTTTTAACCCCCAACTTGACACAGACTAGGGTAATCTGAGAGAAGCTTAAATTGAAGTGTTGTCTTTACCAGTTTGGGCTGTGATCATGGCTATGGAGATTGACTTGACAGACATCGGTGTAAAAGGGCCAAGCCCTCTGTGGGCATCACTATCTCCAGGCCTGTGGCCCTGGACTCCTAATCAACTTAGCTAAGCATGAGCCAGAGAGCAAACCAGCAAGCAGCCTTCCTCTGCGGTTTCTGCTACAGGTTCCTGTTTGAGTTCCTGCTACGACTACCGTCAATTATGGATTGTGACCTGGAAATGTAAGGCAGGCTTTCGCTCCTCTACCTGCATGCTGAGAGGCATGCCCTCCAACTCACTACCTCCAGGGAGGTCTGATCCCCAGAGGGGGCACCAGGGACAGGAATGGAACAGTGCAGGTACACTTTCAGTCAGATGTCAGTGTCAGAAGCCAGAGAGAAGCTGAGGAACACTCCAGTGCATAAGAGATGGGAAAGAGGGGCAAGTCTCCACTGGCCCCTGAATTAGGTTCCCAGACAGTATTTGATGGGACAGGCAGTAGATCAGACTGTGGATGGCATCCTGAAGTGTGTCACTGCCCATCTGCAAAGGTCAGAGAGAGGATTCCCCCATTTACAATCCACCTGCCTAGAGGAAGACAGTCAAGCCAAGTCTGCTCAGCGCTGGCCGGGCTCTTCACCAAAGAGAGGCCCAATCAGGTACACTTGGCTCAGGACTCACAGAAACCCTCGTGGAAAGCCACCTTGTGGAAAGCCACCTACCTTGGCTCCTAGGCAACTTTGAAGCATCCCTGTGGCTGATCAGGTGAGGAAACAGTAAAAATGGGTGAGGTTTATGTAAGCCCTTCATGTGTAAGGAAGGTCAAACAGTCATGAGAATGTCAGGCCCAAAGTCAGGTCTTCCTTCTCTCTCTCTCTCCCTCCCTCCCTCCCTCCCCTCCCCTCCCTCCTTCCTTCCTTCCTTCCTTTCTCCCTCCCTCTTTTCCTCCTTCCTTCCTTCCTCCCTCTCTTCCTCCTTTCTTCCTTCTTCCTTCCTTACTGCCCTTCTCTTTGTCTTTCTTCCTTTTACATTTCCTCCCTGACTTCCCACCTTCCTCTTCCCTTCCTTCTTCTGTCCCTCTTTCCTTCAATCTCCCTTCCTTCCTTCATCTCTCTTAACGTCCCTTCTTCCTTCCTTCCTTTCTCCCTTCCCTCCCTCTTTCCTCATCCTTCCATCTCTCCTTCCCTTCCTCCCTTTCTCCTAGTCCTCCTCCATCCTGCTCTTCCTACTTTTTTCTTTTTCTTTTTTCTCCCTTTATTTCACTCACAGGGAAGTTACACGGTAGACTATAGAAACAACATGCGCAGGAATCTTGGTCAGCATTCAGACTCAACATTTTTCAGGCTGAATGCTTCGATCCTCTGATCCCCACTTTCCCTCCTGTGGCATGAATGAGTCAAGATGTGAAACCCTGGCCATGTGCTCTGGGCCTTCGTGGCTGTCATTTCCCTAAATCCAGCATACTGCAGGCAGGATGCCCATGTCCTCAGGGCCCAGTTTCCCTGGAAGCAGCCAGGGTTGAAAGGAGGTTTTGAGGCAAATCTGCTAGGCAAAGGCAGGACTGGGTTTTCCTAAGACGGTAGCTTCCCGCAACAGGAGCTTCTCCGGGACCTGTGCCTGGATCTGCAGAATCTCAAACGGAGTAAAACCATCTGAACAAGTGTGGCTCCGAGGCTTCCTTCCGACTTAAGCAAATAGATTTCAGTTTTCCGTTTGCAAATTCCTCCCTGGATTTAGATTTGGGAGTCACTTGGCACAGTCTTTCTCTTAGAATAGTTTTCAGAGAGAGAAAATGCCTAAAGCAAAAGCTCTCGATTCCACTGTGTCTTCTTCCTTTGCTTGCTCTCCCCTGTCAGGGAAGAGCTGAACTTTGTGCCGCCCCCTTCCTCCCCAGAGCCCCCAGTCTCCTTGTTTAATGGGAAAAGCCCTGCTTCCCACCACTCTTCCCTCTCTCGTCTTCATCCACCCTTACCCAGTAGACGAAAGCAGGCAACTTTCCCGAAGGCACGGACACCAAGAGAGGGGTTCATCTCCTACTTTGTGTTTGTGGCCATAGAAGCAGCTGCGGGAACAGAAAGGAAGGGTAAGAGACTCCAGTCCTTCTGGAGCTGAAGGAATTGCTGGGAGGAGTCACATAGACATGTGGTGGCTGCTGAGGACATGGCCAGTGAGGGGTCAACCTTTGACTCGGCCTGAGGAAACGCCTTTATCCCATTTAGCGCAGATGTCTAGCTCCTACAAAGAGATTTGGAAGACCCTGAGCACTGACATGATGGGTAGGGTATCTATATCACTATGGTTTCTGTCCTGGTCAACACACAAAGGGTGGCAACCGTCCTTCGCCTCTTTGTGTCCTCCCACTCAGGGACATTTCCTGAAGGGGATGAATAAGAACAGAGGGGAAAAATAACGGTTTTACAAGCTTTCAGTCCTGGGAGCCGACGCCTGCTGTGCTGACTAGTCTTGGTGTCTACTTGACTGTCTCTGGAATGAACCACCATCCAGAACTGGAGGGCACACTTGTGATCCAGATCCTGAGGCAGGAAGGCACACCTTTAGCCCGGGCCACACCATCTTCTGGAAACCTACATAAGGATAGTGGAGGAAGGAAGGGCTCATTGGTTCTCTGCCTACTTGCCTCACTATATCAGCAATCCATGCCTTGTTGTCCTTGGTGCCTACTTCAGGATTCCAGCACATACAGAAGACCAGCTGAGACACCCAGCTATGTGGGACTGAGCAACTACTAGATTCTTGGACTTTCCATTCACAGCTAGCCATTGTTGGATTAGTTGGACTGCAGCCTCTAAATCGTTCCAATAAACTTCATACACACACACACACACACACACACACACACACACAGAGAGAGAGAGAGAGAGAGAGAGAGAGAGAGAGAGAGATAGAGAGAGAGGTCACTCTATAAGTTCCTTGACTCTAGAGAAACATGACTAGCTCACCTGTACAACTCACAAGATCCCTATGCATCTCCCCACTTTGCAGAGACTGAAAGGGACAGATAGTAGGCCCCAGGGTCTCCAGGTGGAGGTCTGAGCACTTCTCCAGGCTACACAGAGCACAACAGGTTGACTCCTCCTAGACTACTCCCTGGTTTGGGTTCCCTGTCTCAGCCAATAGCACATTGGATCCCTAGACACCGCCCATAACATACCCCGCTTGCCCTACACACTCTACCCTTCTTCATCCTTCCTTGTTTCTTCTGTGCATCATCTAATGTGAATGCTATTTCTTTTCCCCTCAAACCCCTCAGATAGGAAAGTTTTAGCTTTCGCCTCTGACTCTGTGGATTTCTTCAACATCCTGGACGTGGTCTAGGTGCTGGCTCTCCGTAGTCCATGGGAGCCTGGAGTTCATGTTGTGGAATATTTATTTAACTATGCAGGTATGCTGCATTTGTTCCATTAGGTAAAGATATGTTTCCCTAAGGCACTTGATTGGTCTAATAAAAAGCTGAATAACCAATAGCAAGGGAGGAGGTGTAGGAGGAACTTCCAGGCAGGGAGAGTAAGTAGGAGTAGGGATTTAGGCTCAGGGAGGAAGAAAGAAAAAGACACACCAAGGAGATGACAGGGGCCAGACAGACAGACATACAGGAAGCAGGAAAGTAGGACATACAGAATGAAAGAAAGGTAAAAAACCCCTAAACAAAACATAGATGAAGAAAAACAGATTAAATTAAGTTATAAGAGCTAGTAGGACAAACCTAAGCTAAAGCCAGGCATTCATAATTAAGAATAAGTCCTCCTGTTTTTATTTGGGAGCTGGTTAGTGGCCCAAAGAAAATGCCAACTCCATCCATAGAGATATAGAATCTTATTGAGTAGTTCCCACTTCCCAGAGTTGCCAAAGGGATCTGTTTTTTTTTTCCTGATACGGTGGGGTGGCTCTCTTGTAGGTGACAGTGGTGGTGACAGCTTGTCTGAACACAGATGATTATCCCGTGAGCTTGGTAGGGGTTGGAAAAAGCCAGTTAGAGAAAATCTCATGGGATGTATTCCAACATGTTCTAGACATGCATACTCGATTGACAGACTGGAAACCCTGTGATGATACCATAGTAGGGCACCCTGCTATTCTCCCAACGACAACCCACCAACCTGTGCCAGCCTGCATCAGCATCCCGACACACAGAATGAAGATCTGAAGATGCTGGGATCTGATTTGGCTCTGACATTTTGCACTCCCCAGCTTCCCCATTGATGTTATGTGCTGGCTGATTTGCTGATGGCAAGACATTCCAAGTAAACAATCAAGGTTAATTTACAAACAGGCTTTGCCATGGATTGAGCTTCATGGATCTGCAAGACTTCCGGTCTGCATGCAAAGCTTCAGCATCTTGCCAACGGTGCTGTGGAGATAGTAAAATGGTGGGACCATTTTCTTCCTGACCCTGTCCAGGGTCTGTGTAACTCAGGCCTGATCTCTCTTCCATTTCTATTCTTTGCCTTAGACAGCCGCTGATGGTTGGAATCCCAGAGACAAATGCCCCCAAGGACATGACACAGATCTGTCATAGCAGCTGCTCATTTGGGTAGCTTCTCTCTTCTCCCAACTCACTCTTAACCTAAAAGATATTCAGCCTCTGAGCAGTGAGGCTTTACACCAGGGAACTTTGCAATTGTTCTCTGAGGAACCAGAAAGACAGGAACCTTATCTGAACCCAGGAGTCTTTCTCTGAATGTCTAAAACATGGAAGACCCTGAATATAGGGACTGAACATGAACCAGGATGTGTGAAATCAAGTTTAACCCATCTCAGCAAGTAGTTGTGACCTGGAACTTTCCACACATTCCTGCGTTTTGAGAAATGAAGGTGAAGGTACTTGTCCCCCCCCAGCTTACAAGCGCTTTGCTCCTGCAGCAGACATCCAAGGGATACTGAGGGAAGAAATCCTCAGACAAAACCAGACCCAGAGCTTTTCCCAGTCCAGGAAGAGAGGAGACCTAGCAAGGGACATGGATGCCTCACACAGTTCTGGATTATCTGATAACCCAGATCAAAGAAGGTCTTCTACCACATGTATGTGCTTCTGATCCAGTAGTACCCTTGGCTGGCCAGGTGAGCTCTCTGGGGTGAACGGCTTGCAGGAAGCAAGCATGTCTAAGAAAGAGATATTGGAGTCAAAGAGTAGCAAGGGGCATTTCTAAGACACACTAAAACCACAAAGCTAGGGGCTGATGCTGAGCTGTAAGACCATTGGCTTCTGGAGGGAACTGAGGTCCCAGGACCAAGCGGCACAAATGCTATGAAGGGTCCTGATTGGCAGCAAGCATACCTGCTGGGCCTCCCTTTCTGTCTGGGACTCTAAAGCAAATCTTTTGAAATACAAGCCTTGTGGAAGGGGCCTCTTCTTATTGCCCGTGCCCCATGTAGTCCCTGTTGAGGGTCTGACCTGACTTAGAGGAGATAATTACCCACAGTGCCCAGCACCAGCTCTTTTCTCTTACAGTGCATGTGAGGCTTTAATGCATGGTGATATTAAACATGGAGTAACCCAGATGGGTGTTGTTGGTGACTAGGGTTCTCCCAGTCCCATTAACACCCACCTATTCCAAAGCCAAGCTGGAGCTCAGCTGACTCGCCTTTGAGATGTTGTGTGCTGTTGCCCTGGAGACGCTCCTCTGCCCCGCCCCCACCACCACTCCTTGGTTTTAAGCTTAATTCTGCAAAAACATGCAATTCAGCTGGCAGGAGCTTTCAGATTTAAATATAGAGATTAGATTAAATTGGCGTTGAAGTGGTGTTTGAATTGAAAGAGCAAGAAATGAATAAACTCTGGGCGTGTTAAGGAATGTGTTGGGGAGCGGGGCCTAAGCTGGGCATTTTCTACAGTGTCAAGTGCAGCTCTGTTTGGCTTTGGTGTTCAGGGCTTCCCTAGCATAGGTGCTGTGATCTGTTTAGGGGAAGAACTGGTTTAGGTTGACTTTCAAGCAAGGGCTCAGAGCTCAGCTTGAATTCAGAATTTTCTTCCCAGCTGGTGTTTGAGAGCCTGGACAATGAATCCTTCTCTCATCGTCTCTGTCTCTGAACTTGGGGATGGTCCTAGGACATGCTTTGGCCAATAGCTGAAGCAGAAACAACATGAACCCTGATACAGATCTCATAATGTCATATACTGTTATACTTCAGCAGACATCAGCCAGCCACAGGAGGAAGAGGGGTGCATGAGTAAACTGTCCCTCAAGCTCAAGGCTACCATCACCTGGATAGGGCTATTAAAGGCCAGCAGCCACTGTCACATGCTTTTGGTAGCCAGGACTCTGCTGACTGCAACCTATGGAGAGATGATAGAAGGGTAAAATGAACAAATAACTCTTAAGACTTAGCACTTTGGGGTGTCTTCTTGCATATTAGGAGTTGATTGCTTTGTGGTCCAGCAATGAAGCCTTAGGTCATCTTTGTTGGCTAGATGTAGTTGAAGGGATCTTTTACTTTGAATCTTTATTTAAAACATAGAGTGAGCGATTCCTTAATCAATGGCGAGTGCCTCCATGTGTGGATCCTGTGGATTTCAGGTCGGCCCATCCTCTGAGGGCTGCCACCTCTGGCTTCGCCCAGCATTGCAGATAGTAAGGGTTCCGGAAAGCCCTCAGAGTCTAAGTTTCAAGGGGTTGTGAGATCCTGCCCAGCTCTGGTTTTTCTAAACATTGAGAGGCAATGGGTGACGGGTCAGGTTCAAGACCTCCATATTCCATAAAGGAAAACCCACGTGTTTTTGTCTAGGTCATGGTCACTCATTTGATGTCAGCGATGCTTAGGAGAGGACCCACATATTAGGGACTTCTGCTAATATTCTGGCTCTAGCCACCAGCTGTGGAAAGAAAGCCATCTGGGAACAGAAGACCTTTGGGGGAGTGCCTACTTCTCCTAACTGTAGAGGTATTGGTTTTAAAGCACCTGCAAAGGGGAATCACTATCCCAAGCCTCACCTATGGAGTTGCACTACCCTGTCAGTCACTCAGCTTCAAATGGCATCCATTTTCTCCTTAGCACTGATGGCAGCTTGTGTTCCACAGGAAAGCCCCTATTCACAGACCTGGGGGACATACTGAGATGATACATATGCCAACACCTGGAAGACATAGCTACTGTGACGATGACAGCCATCCTTCCTGCATAACGCAGCTTCCAAGCACAGAGCTGGGTGGCATCGCAGGATGATTCAAGTTTCAAGACCTATGGATCAGTAGCCTCCTCCTTCATTGGACATAAGGCCTGCAGCCTTCCGCAGCCTTCCAGCCTCCACCAGGTTCTATCTCCTCCCTGGAAAAGAGCCACTTCATAGCAAGAACCCAGGCAGTGAGCCCATGGCTGAGCCTGCCCTTGGAGTCTCAGAGAAGCACCTGACACCTCAGAAGGAAGATTTGGCTCATGCACTAGTGATCTTCACACTTGTGGGGAACTCTGGGCACCAGGCATTGCCTATTCACAATTTCAAAATCCAGTCACTCAAAAGTCCTTCAAGACAGATGGTGCCCTCCTGCCTAGAGATGACAACACAGGGACTCTGAAGGAGCAGAGCCCTGCTGAGGTGAAGAGCAGACGAGAAGGATCCAGGTTTCCATCCCAACGGAGAGAGCAAAGGTACTCATTAGTATTAGGCTGTTGGTGGGAAGTAATTCACAACATAGTTCCTTTCCTAAAAAAAAAAAAGCCTGCTCCTTTGACATCTTTCTCAGAGTATGACAGGGCTGTCGCCAACAGAAAGCACATCCCATTGGCACAGTTCTTGGCATACAACCAGTCGGGGATACATGGAGTTTTCAGAATCCAAAAAGGCATCTCGAAATGATTTGGTAAAGCACAATTTTGAAGATCTACCATGCTTTATGAGGGTGACTGCACTGAGATAATGTTCGGGGACAGCCACCTACCATCTGCCATGGGGGAGCCCGTGCCAGCCAATAGACTGACAAGACTGTCGGCAACATGCAAGGAAGCAGCTCGGAATAATCCCACCATTACATCCAAGCACCGTGCGCTTCTGCATTGACCATCGGGATACTTGGGGTTGCTTTCCACAGCTTCCTGGGAGAGTCCTGGGAGGGCCCAGGCACTCTGGAGCATTTTCAGTTCACGTGGTGCACTCCAACTTTGCAGTCATGTTTGTAAGTATAAGATATTATTAGCAAGTTGCAGAACAGCCAGCCCTAATTATTGCTCAGATGAGTTGCTTTGCCTTTGTCATTATGGCAGAACTAGCATCCTGCTAATTCTGCTTAATTACAAAAGCCCCCCTCACACTGCACCTGTTACTCAGGATGCCTGGCACAAGCGACCATGTCCTCCCCATCTCAGTCCCTAAGAACTGAGAACCTGTTGCCTGTCTGTAGTTGCAGTGGTGGGATTGCCCATTCATTAGCATAACTTCCTGACCCAGCAGAAGCGCTCAGCAGCTTGTATACACCTTGCCTGGCCCCGGGGGGTGGGAGTGTTTTCTGTCCAACAAAGTAGAGGATGTGCTTGGGCCCAGGTGAGGCTTCTTCCCTGCAAGAGACAGTGTGCTGTGATTTCGCTGCTCCATGTGGAGTCAGTGCTGTGTGCAGGGCCCATGTACTCGGTGTTGAGAGCATGTAGGGAGCCAACAGAAAGGGTGGTCTCGTGGTGGTGAGATGGAGATAAACAGGGCAATGCACACAGAACAGCCGCACTTCGCTGGGCCTCAGCAAAGCGCAGCTGCCCCGTCTGTTGCACCTCTCTGAGACCCACTTGTTCTTTTGGCCAGGGCTGACCCTCTGCTTCTTGCATCAGGGACAGAGTTCAACTCTCCCATCCTTGGAGCTGGGCTGGTCTCGACGACCTGGGGTCCAGTGCGATGTGGCTAGGTATTCTGAGGCTGGTCAAACTCCAGTGCACGTGCGTGAGTCTCTTGACTGGCGTCCGGAAAGACCAGAAAGGAACCCCAGGTGGACACTTGAACCCTTTCCAGCTGCGCTGCCAGCCAGCAATGGATTGGGTGCCTTTTGGAGGCAGTCCAGAGGATTTTCAACAGCCTGCAGCCCCGAGCCATTGATTGCACTTGGTGGGAGCCTGGTAGAGGACAGAATCTCTAGCTAAACAGCCCCAGGGACTGCTGGCAGCCAGCCAGAGGGAGGGTTTAACTGGGCTTTCAACTGGTTTGAGTAGTTGAGTGCTTTGGGTTGGCTCTCATGCAGGTGATCTCTCTCGCTGCCTATCACCCCTGTCTCCTCCTCGTCAGTCCCTCACCCACAGAGGGGCGCTGGCAGACCCAAGTTGTAGCAGATATTGTGGAGAGGTGTCAGTTGTGGCAATGGCCAGGCAGAGGTGTGATCATTCTGATGGTGGCCTTGATGTTCTAGGCGTGAAATCTGAGTGCCAGTAGAGACCCCACTCTACCTTTGGAGGACAGACTGGGTAGGTTTCTTAGCTTGAAGTGGGAAAGGGATTAGAAGACACTGGCCAGGCAATGCTCAGCTTGGCCTGGTCATTCCCCATCTTCTAACACCAGACACAGGGTTTTTAAGTAGGAGCTGACTTGTGAGATGCAGCCAGTGCCTGAGCTGGGGACACTCCACCCAGACACATACTGCCTGGCAGATGGACTGCTGCCAGCCTCCAACCCTCCCCTCCCACTGAGGCAGGATGACTGACAAGCGCCCCTCTGGGTGCCCTGTGCTGTGAGCCTCACACTTCTCAGACCCTCCCAAGGCTGCAGCCAGAACTGCCTCCTGAATGACCAGACTGCCACCAAGAGCTGCCTGCAGTGGCCACACATTCTCTAGGCTTTTATCCAGGCATAAGATATCCAAAAGCCATGTCAGGCTGGAGACCAGGGGGCTTGCCATTCTAGCAAGTTGGGATCTACACCACCGGAACAGAATCAACACTTTTACATTTGCTATGATACCTTAGGAGAAGACCCTTGCGCCAGCTCATTATTACCCAGAAGTCTTCAAGCTAAATAGGGAAGATCTGGAGAAAGGTTACATCCAGCTTTCACTATGTGAACTACTGGGGTGGGCCAGGAACGGTGAGACTGTAAGAGGCATAGAGCGTGTGAAAAGGTAGTGTTATCTCTAGCGGGTGGCCTTGCAGAGCTCTGTCCGTGGCACAGAGAGACAAGAGAGGACACCTTCTGAGTCATCTTGTTAGCACAGGGGTCCTCTCCGAAGACCCCCACTCCAGTGCCACTAGACACTCCTTCCTCAGCCAGCATTGGATCACTCTGACGGCCAGCTCTGTCTCCGAGTGGACTGCCTTTGCCTTGTTGATGGGTTCTTCTGACTGAGTTTTCTGTTCAGGGAAGACCGTCCTGGTTGCTGACCTGGCTCTCCAGGCTTTTCTCCTCCCAGATTGGGTCTATTGGACCAGCAGATCACAAAAGAAGCAGCGTGGCCAAGACCCAGCCATACCCTGTACAGTAAGGCCCTGCCTGTCAGCTCCCTCACCACAAGGAAGAAGGCATGAGCTGTGTACTCCACCCTGAGAGCTACATCCTCACCCTACACTGCTGCTTACTGAGTCCCAGAACAGGGAGAGAGACTCCATCCAGTAACCAAGCCAGTTAAGTGCAGGAGGGACAGCATGACCAGAGGAAGGGCAGTGGACAGTCCAGCATCCGGAAATCCCCGCCTATCAGCCATTGCAGACAAATGTGCCCAGCTAGGAGGGTCACTTCCCCCAGATGTCAAGTGGAAACCTACAGCTGTTACAGCCTCCACCCAGAAAAGAAAAAAAAAAAGAAGAAGAGAACATGGTAGACAAGTGGTCTCTGGGGGAATGTGGCAAAGGAGGAAAGAAGAGAAACAGCTGGTGGGGAGGGAGAAGGTCTCTGCCTTCCCAGACCACTAGGCAGTAAACAGGTAGCTGCGGCTAAAATTAGAGCACTTTCAGTCATAACTGGCTTTTACATTTGTCAGACATTACATGAAGTGGGTTTGAGTAATGTGATAAAATGTGGGAAAATAAAGGAACACTCAACTGTTCATTAAACTCTAGAATGCTCTAACATCAGGGCAAATTAAACCAACCACCAGATGAACAAACATTTCTATGTACAGAGGAGGAAAAGTGGACAGTTGAGTGTATTCAACCCAATAAGAGAGTCAGGTCCAAGGAAGAGGCAAGAGGGAGCCACTCCTTCTGGTAAGGGGCTTTGTTAATGTTGTCTTCAGTTTGTTAACTGTTGATGAGGTAAGAACAAGTGTGGAATACTCTGGGTATTGCATGCTGATCTGCTAAGCGGGACACAGAATGAAAGACTCAACAGAACACTGAGCCTGTAAGCAGGACACAGGGCACACAGGACGAATGTCCTGACAGAATGGCTTAGTGAAGGTACACAGTGCCCCAGAGACAGTAGCAGGAGCCGGTCTCTAAAAGATGACAGTGCCTAGGAGTAGATGTCAGGTTCCAGCACTGAATCCAGCAGCAGCTGTTAACACCCACCCACTTGACGGTCTCCTTTGCCTGGCAGCTCCAGAGAGGATGGGGCAGAGGCTGGCTGACAGTAAGTTCCTATGAGACATCAGTCTGACTACAGTACTAAACAAAATACATGCATACACACACCACACCATCCACATGACACACACAGAACACACACACCACAGACCCCACATCAACATCATCCACGTGGCACACATAGGACACACGCACACATGCACACACAAGCACACACACACACCACAGACTCCACATCAGCACCATCTATATGACACACACAGAACACAGAGCCCACACCAACACCATCCACCTGACATGCAAAGATCACACGCACACAAACCCCACAGAGACCACTACCAACACTATACACATGACATGCACAGATCTTTCTCTCTCTCTCTCCATATATATATATGTATATATATATGTATGTATGTATCACACACACACACACACGCCACAGACCCAACATCAACACTATCCACATGATACGCACACAAACACAGAACCCTTCAGTGATCCCCAAGGTGAGCATTCCTGTGGCTCAGCTCTTCACTGAAATTTGGCACACTAGCAAAGGAGACCACAGGCAAAGTCCCACTGGGGACTCATGCTCGCCAGCATCCTCCCTCTGGTTCTCAGAGCCCAGGGCCTCTCCTCTCGCATACGTCTAAATCAGTGTAGCGGGAGGAAGAGCCAGGCCTCGGATCAGGTCCCTCTAAGGGACACAGGGGAAGAACAACATGCCAGAGATTGTCATTGGCAGGGCATCTCTGCACTTCTTTCTAAACTCCAGCCGAAGTCTGAAATCAGCATGTGAGCTGGTCCAGTTCCTCCTCCATACTCTGCCCCTTGGAAGGAAACTCCTTCTCCAGAGTCAAGCCAGCACCCAAGTGTCACTGCAAAGGCTCAAGTTCAACCCATTGTATTCCAGGTTTCCATGGCCACCTGAAGAGGTAGCAGCACAATTTCTATTAAGCACACAAAAGCCCTGGCCCTAACGTCAGATGACTGAGCTAAATCCTTAAAGCTGTGAAGCTGAACCATATGATCTTGCCAACTATTCAACTATTTTTGGACCTACCCAAATAACAACTTCATGCAGTGCAAGCCAGTAAGAAAGGGAGAGAGCCAAGATTCAGGCTTAGATTTTTCTGAATATTGAATTTAACTCTTAATGAGTATATAATTAATGCTCCTGCAGTGGAGATCTTTAATCCCCCCTATTAGGCCCCTTCTTCTTCCAGACCTACATTGTTGGAGTGTCACCAAGTCCCCTAAGTGCAGACCGAGGAAGACACAAACTCTGGGGTGGCAGGTAAGGCAGGTAAGCCAGCACAGCTCTACCGACCGATCTGTTGTGGTAGGAATGGGCAAAGAGATAGGAGACCCCAGTCCCCAACAGCTGTGATTTCTCATGGTTTAGACAGCTTGTCTCCTTAACCGTTAGCATATCCTATAGGTCAATATGCGTCATTGTCATTTGCAAGTGTGCAACTGGGGACAAGATCACACATTGTGAGAGAAGGAGCTGGGGCTGGTGACACCCACATCAGTCTTTGGGTCTCTGTTCTTGATCCCCATCCCCCCTGATCCCATCTGCTTCTCAATGCACAGGCCAGGCTCTTTGACGGACAGCAGAGTTTTCTCTAAGAAGAAAGTGACCAGCACCAACTCTTGGAGGATCTCAGGGCCCTAAGAATGCCATTGACAGCTGCCTGCTCTGCTCCTCAATTCCAAGTTCCAGAAGCATCTATTACATACTCTTCATTTTATCTTCCTCAAACATGGTCCTGCTTCCAAAAGTCTCAATGGTAAAATGCTTCCTGCCATTGCCATCGATCTTACCACATCTCAGGGTGCACCAGAGCTAGATCAGCCTGAGCCTACAGAAATGACCTTCTCAAGACAGAGAAGCAATATTTCCAAGCCTGACAAGCAACCTTAAATGTAATGTCTGTGGATACCGTGATAATTGTTTGTTTGTGCCATCTTGGGAAATGATACTTGCAACCCAGGCCGCTCCAAACACTGTGGATGTGTGTGATGATGTTCCCACAGGTTATTTATAAATGATTCACAAGAGGCAGACCCAGGAGCTGAAGATGTGTGTAGAAGAAATCCTGGCATACTTTCCTGTCTCAAAGTCTAAGTCTCAGGGAAGGTGTGTGGAATCCTCTATCAGGATTATATGGAGATGGCTCCCTGCCCCCCGCCAAAAGGCTTATCATTACTGTACCAAGATCACGGGATATATACTTGCCAATGTGCAGTTCTCTCCTTGTAAGGGAAAGGCTGATGGACAGTAACAAAGTGAGTATACAGTACATTTGCCATCACTATTTTCATTATCATCATCACCCTTACCACCACAACCATAACCATCACCATCCTCTCTTCACCATTATCACCATCCTCAACAATCATCATCACCATCATCAGCATCAGTACCTTCATTATTATCACCATAATCATCATCTGCTGTGGGACAATGATCTTGTGCCCTGTAAAGATTTACCACTTGTAAGGTTTAATAAAAACGTTGATTGGCCAGTAGACAGGCAGGAAGTATAGGTGGGGTGACCAGAACAGAAGAATTCTGGGAAGAGGAAAGACTCAGTCTATAGTCGTCACCCAGACTAAGAGGAAGCAAGATGAGAATGCCTCATTGATAAAGGTGCCTAGCCATGTGGCTAACACAGATAAGAATTATGGGTTAATGTAAGAATTAGTTAATAAGAAAGCCTGAGCTAATAGGCCAACCAGTTTATAATTAATGTAAGCCTCTGTATGTTTCTTTGGGACTGAATGGCTACAGGACTGGGCAGAACAGAAACCTCTCTCAACAACCACCACCATCGTTACCATCATCATCACCTCCAGCAGCATCATCCCCATCAACATTGCACCACTACAATCATCATTACCACTATTGTCATCAAGACCACTGTAATCACCATCATCAGCATCACCAGCATCAGCACCATCAACCTGCAGGGGGAGATGACATATCTGCTGTTATTGTCCCTTCAGTTAATGTTTGCTGAAAGAAAGGAAGGAAGGCTATCTCATTATTACCTCGGATATGCATGAGACACATTTTATATTAGAAATATTCTCCCGCTGTCTCAGGATGCATCACTTAGCAGAGCATTAGGGAGGCCAGGCACCCATTTATCTATGTCTATAAAGAAGAGTCAACATAGAGCCTCCTCCAGCAACCTGTGACAGCAGGGTCTGTCTGCCTTCACTGTCTCAATGGGGAGCACCGCAAGTCTTCATGGACATGACCATTTTCTTGTTCTCCTCTGTGCCCTAGGGCCAGAGCCAACATACTGGCAGGGTTAGAAGATTTCTCAAAATAACAGAGAAAGTGATGCATGCCACTTAGGATGATGAGGCAGAAGATCATGCATTCAAGGCCACCTGAACTGCACAATTTACCTCAAAAAAGAAATAGAAGAGGGGGTTATGCAAATGCCATCTTTCTGCTTCTTTGCTGGGAGCATGCTCTAGAAGGAGGAACGGGTAAAAGAGAGATCCAAGGAAAAGGACTTAAAAGAGCAATTGGGGGTACCCCTCCCCTGGGTCCTGAGGAGCTGGGGGCTGGTGAGTTCTGCTGGAAGGTTCTGAGTCACACTGGAGATCAGGCTAGCCCACGGCAGCATTTTTTGCTATGGAGACCCTATGTTCCCACACAGCTTTCTACCAGCATCTCTGTGCAAACTGCCTCTTAGTCTTGTACTTGAGGATGGGAAACCTATCCTTGTAAGGGGTTGGGTCTGGACAAGGTGTTGACCATGGCTTCCAGATGCCAGTGATGACTAAACACCTGACATCACCAGGCAGGTAACCTCATCCCCACATGGAAGATGCCAGGGAGTCACCTCTTGGTCATTCCACAATTAGGCTAAAATTCAGTAAGAGATAGAGGCACAGGCTCCAAGGACTGGGTCTTGGGGACCCACCAAGGGAACAGAACTCTGGGAAACTACCAAGAGCACCCACATGAGGGCACCAGGAGCCACTTACAGGTCCTGGGATGATCACAAAGAAGGACTCACTCTTGATACGTGGATAGGGGTTCTTTGAACACAGCACCATCTTCATGGGCTACATAGGCAGCTTCACCCACATACAGTGAGAGTCACACTGAAGTCCCAAATTAACCAGGAGGCTAAGGCTGGTCAGGAGATGATGGTTGCGTTGTAGAAGGCTCTTAATACCTGCTCTGCCTCTGCTCAATGGAGCGGAGGAGACAAGCTTTGCTGAGTGCCAAGGGAATGGGGCAAATGACCCCTACCTGCCAGAAAGTATATCTCTATGCAGCCAGAGGAAGCAAGTGCGGAGCCTGTGATGGACATCTGGGATGAGAGGGAAAGTTCCACAAGCTCACATTCTCCATCCTGCAAGACACCGAACAAAGGGCCTTTCAGTAGCAGGTGACAAATACTAAAAGCCCAGCCATCCCAGAACAGAAGGAACAATGGAGACATATCTCACTGGATAGAGAAAAGGCATGACAGCATAGAAGGGCGCTGCTGCCACCACCAATGTCTGATTTACTGAAGGGGAGGGAAGGCAGCTTCCAGGAGGGGCTCGCTGCCAGCTCAGTAGCTCGCTCTACAGATTTCAACACTAGAGGCAGAGCCCTGAGCACAGAGAAACACATTCGGAGCTTCAGCGACACCAGGCAAGAGCAGTGGCCAACAGCCCCGGACAGGACAATCCCTGGAAGCTCAGAGGAGGGAGGGAACTGCAGAAGCCTAGATAGGCTCAGCAAGAGGGAGCTGGCAACTTCACATCTCAACAGAGGAGGTGTCTTAGTTAAGGTTTCTATTACTGTGAAGAAGCACCATGTCCGTGGCAATTCTTATAAAGGAAAGCATTTAATAGTATCTGTCTTACAGGTTCAGAGGTTTAGTCCATTATCATCATGGCAGGCAGCATAATGGCACATGCGCAGACATGGTACTGGGGAGGTCGTTGAGAGTTCTACATCTGGATCCATAGACAGCAGGAAGAGAGAGTGACACTGGGCCTGGTTTGAGCTTCTGAAATCTCAATGCCCACTCCCAGTGACATACTTCTTCCAAAAAGGCCACATGTCCTAATCCTTTCAAATAATGCCACTCCCTGTGAGTCTATAAGGACCATTTTCATTCAAACCACCACAGAAGGGGAGCGGAGCTCCTCCAGCATGAATTGGCAACTGAGGAGATCACAACACAGATTTTAACTCAAACTGGGTCTACCCTCTCTACAGACAGGGTGACAACCACAGCAGTTGTGTCCTGTAGAAAGATTTATGACGGGGACCATAGAGCCAGACTTCGAACAACTGTCCATGAGTATCTGAGTAGGCTACACATTTCCTGCTGAGTTCTCTTCCCACAATCCATGGTGGAAGGAGTCCCGAAGGTTGTCTTCTGACCTCCACAAATGGACATGGCATGCATGTACATGTGTGTGCGCGCACACACACACACACACACACACAAATAAATACAAACTTTTTAAGTGAAACTTTTGAACAGAAAACTCACTACAGAAGTTTCATGAATAATTAATACAGCCAACATTTTTTAGTCAGCAGAAAATGAAAATAAAAATCACATGACATGCCCCTAGAGTTCCCACAAAGATAAACAGAGGCAGGAAGTAACTTTGCCTTGTAAAATGAATGGTGCAGACAACTTTAGAAAGCAATCTGGCTATTTTCCTGAAAGTTAAGTCTATGCTTTTTACCTGGTCTAAGGTTTCCATTCTTCAAGGTGCTGTCAACATTATTCTCAAGTCATGGATCAAAGCAATTCAACTGTTAGCCGATGGAGCCGACAGTCCGTGTGGCCAGAATATCACTAGGCTGTGAAAAGAGAGGGTTACTGATGCTTGTGGTGCCATAGACAGTATCCAATGACATCATTGAAAATGGAAGAAGCACAGGCTTCCAAAGGCTGCAAATCAGGACTCCTTCACATGACAGTTTGGAAAAGGCTATACTAGAGACGTAAGATAGTTCAGCAGTTGCCACAAGCTGGGCGTAGAGTAGGTTGCCTGACAGCCAGGGCCTTGAGGATTTGGGAGCAATGACTGTTTCCCAGCTTGATTGTTCTGTGGTTATTTGACTGTCTATGGTCCTCAAAGTCTATAGAACTATAGCTTGAAGTAAAGCTTGTCTGTGCTCATGACGTTGGGCAATAGAGGAGCCTCTACAGGCCGCCTCACCGGACCACTTGAGGGCCGTGGTGTCAATTTCGTTGTGACTGAGGTTACTGCCCCACGTAGCCAGCATTTAAAAGGGCAGAACTAAGGGTGGTGAGCTCAGGGGGTGTGAAGCCCACTGTCCCCTGCTGGGTCCTTGGCTAGCCTTTATGCTCTCAGCGTCCTTAGAGTCCACCACCTCCACCGTGGGGCCTGGATAGCCCGTCCTTTGAGGTTTGGCAGGCCAGTGCACACTCAGACCCTACTCAGAGGAGTGCCTGTGCTACGGTGCTCCAAGGCTCTGCCCACTCTTTCTACAACTATTCTGAGAGCTCCGCCAACAGAACATACGATACAGCAGGGGATTCAATCCAGAGGCCAGGGCCTGGGATCCAGGAGAGAGTAGCTGGGCTCCTTCTGAGACTGGGTGATGGGACCCTGCTAGCCCCTGTCCTGAATCTACGGGCACGGCTCCTCCTAGCTGACCTACGCCTTGAACACGCATCAGTCTGATGAGATCTGCCACCACCTGCACACAGCCCTCTCTCTCCAGCCTTGTCTGCCTCTGCATTTCCCTTCTTTCTTTCTATTTACTGTGTTTTACATGGGAATCTATTCCCTCCAGTGTAAATACGAACTCCCTAGCTAATTTCATCTGCAGCGACACAGTTTCCAAACCATGTTGCCTCTGGGATTTGGGGTTAGGGCTCCTGCACATAAATCAGGGGGATGCTATGTAGCTCATAAAAAGGACCTTTCCCAAAACAAGCCTGGGAGCCCTGGGTTTGTGAAGAAATGAAGATATCAAGATGCTTTTTACAAACTGTTGGTGCTGTGTCCTTGGAGACCCTCTCATCTCACTGGGCCAGAAGTCACAACTCCACCCCTACAGCTCCCACACAAACCCCGCGTTAGTTAGTACTACCACCCGAAGAAACTAAAGATGGGTACTGTGTAGGAGGCCCACGCGCCCAGTCTCAGCAAACCTCCTTCGACTGTCTGTTTACAAAACACAACTGAAGCAGGCTCACCCGAAAACTGCCACCAATTAGTGCCAGCCTAAGGCCTCCACCGTGCTTAGCTTAGCTTGGCAACTTGGCCCAGCACTTGCAAATCAGACCCTAGGGGTCCCGAGTGCAGTGGGGTGAGGCTGCGGGGCTCTGCCAAGACTGACTTCCTGGCACAGCCCGAGGGACTGCCTTAGGGGCAGCTGTGCTAACCCCGGCCCCTGGAAGGCTGATCCCTTGGTTTTAATTGAATGTTTTTGAATTTTGTACATGAGCCCAGAGGCAAAGTGCTCTCAGAAGGCACAGTTTAGCAAATTGGAGGAAAAAAAGTAAAATAAAGTAAATGAAAGGGTTTTTCATCCTCTCTCTCTCTTCTCATTACACCTTCTGCCAAGGCCAGGATATCTGCAGACTGTATTGGGTTAGGCAAAGGACTCAGCACGGGATGGGTGGGTAGGTGGATGGATGGATGGATGGATGGATGGATGGATGGATGGATGGACAAGAGGGTTTGTGTTGGTGGGTGGATGGATGGGTGAGTGGCTGGAAAGATGAATGGATATATGGATCTATAGATGTATATATAGATGGATGGGTATAGAGGTGGGTATATAGATGAATGGGTATATAGATGAATGGGTATATAGATGAATGGGTATATAGATGGATGGGTATAGAAGTGGGTATATAGATGAATGGGTATATAGATGAATGGGTATATGGATGGGTATACAGGTGGGTATATAGATGGATGGGTATAGAAGTGGGTATATAGATGAATGGGTATATAGATGAAAGGGTATATGGATGGATGGGTATATGGATTGATGGATGAACAGTTAGGTGGATTGATAGAGGGATAGCTAGGTAGTGAGTAGGTAGGTATATGATGGGTGTATAGATGGATGATGTATAAATAGGTGGGTGAATAGATAGGTATATAGATGCATAGATGAGTGAGTATGAATGTATGTAGATAGATGATGAGCTTGTGCGTGTGTTGGTGTTTGCATGTATAAATAAGTAGATGAGTATGGATTGTTATGTGGATAGGTGTATGGGAGAATGGATGGATCCATGAGTGGACGGGTGGGTGGGTGAGCGCTTGGTGGGTGGATGAGTGAGTGGGTGGGTAGGTGGCTGCTGTGAGGATGTCTGAGTGAGTGAGCAGATGGGAGGGTGGGTGGTGGGGAATGGGTGGGTGAGTAGATAGGAGATAGATAGGGCGGGAAGTAGAAAAGGGGAAAAATAAGTAGGAAGAAGACCCCTCCACCGTGATGGGTTGTAACCTAAACTATGAGTCTAAATAAACTCTGTTCTCCCTGAAGAAGCTTTGTCCAGGCATTTTATCATAGCAATAAGCAGTGTAAACAAGACAGAGGGTAAGGAAGGTGAGGGGGATTAGAGGCTGTCAGGAATAGTCTTCTCCAAGCCCTCAGCCTCTGCCTAGGAACAGGTATCTCCTGGACTAGGGCCTGAGACCACATTTCCAGACAGGGAATGTCCTCCTGAAATGAGTTTCAGAACCCTGATTGTACATGTCTATTACAAGGACAATGATATGCTCCTGGCTTATCCAAGATCACAGCCTTGGGCAAGGTGGGACCTATGGGGACCAACTCACTGTGTCCCCACAGATGTGGGATTATGGTTGTTTCCAGAAGGACCACTGGCAGATTGTTGATCTGAGCTATTCATGGATTGTGACTTGAAAGAACAAGAAAGACAAATTCAGTCTTGACATTTCCAGCCTTTATTTGTGTTGTGGCCTTGTACCATTTAGGGCTCATGTCTTATGTGTTTGGCCATGCCTGTTCTTCTCCAGGCCTTGAAAACAGCATGTGCTTTTGTCCATGGAGCTAAGGTGACATCATATGAATGTTTGATAAGGACAAGTCTATGGGAAAGAGTTTGAGCCCTCAGGAAATTTCACCTGTGACACATGACTCTATTACTCTCCTTGTGGACTTGGGTGCTTTAGTGGAATTCTGGTTTCTGTGGGCATCAGGCACACATATGGTATACAGGCATGTGTGCAAGCAAAACATGCATACACACAAATAAAGTTTTTAAAAATTAAATAAGAAATCAAGATTCAGGAAGTTAACAACTCACAAGTCTCAGGACGTCCCTGAGATTTGCTTGATTCACAAGGCACCTCCTTTCCTGAGATTATATAAGCAGTAAAGGATGCTAGGGAGAGGAGAGTCTCCTGTATGCTGAAGTGCCTGTGAGTTCTTCAGAGAGCTCCATGTTTCTAACTTTCATGGTTGTGACACAGACTGATGTGGGCTTTCAGTGACATCTGCTTCTGAGTCATTCATGCTCCTATGAGTAACCCCTCATCTAAACTCCTGTAAGTAGCCACAATAAACACATATGCTCACAAAGCTGGACTTTGGCAGAATCCTTTGCTCTGTGGTTAGCTCCCTTTCTGGGGTGAGTAGAAAAACACCATGGAGACCAGCTCTCCTGGGGCTTCTCGGGTGTCTCTGGGTTTGGGGTATTTTTACATATTATGCTTTAGACACTGCACTCTGGCTTTGGAGTAGAACAGATGAAGCAAGAGGGTCTGGACCCAGATCATGTGCCCCTTGAGCCATCTACCTAACTACGCCAAGTTTGGATGTTAATATTCACAGAAGTACCGTCTACAGTAACCACATAGAGGAAACAAGCCTAATGCAGGAACTGATGAATGGACGATGAAGACAGGCCTGCCCACACAGCCAAACACTGTTCAGCAAAACAGAGGAACAGAGCACAGGTCTATGCTCCATGTTAGTGAACCTTGAAGCATCATTCCAAGGTGGATGAACCCTGAAGCATCGTGCTAATGTGATTACACACACAAGACCTCCACAAGATCAAGAGAGTTAATAATGGGGGACTGGGGGTGGGTTCCTGTGGCTCCATCCTAGTGGAGGAGATTTTGGCATTTGATGGCTGTTGGAAGGGAGAGAATAACACTTCTCTGGGTTTGAGAACAGCCATTGATAGGTTGCCCAAACCCTAGCGGACGCCATATACCTGTGTATACAATCAGTGCTAACTGGACTCAGCGAGTTATTTAAAAATAAAATACTTGGAAATTGGGAGAGAGATGGGAGATGTGTTAGTGGGAGAAGCTGGAGGGAGGGGAGGGGGGAAAGTTATGATCAACATCCATTGTACACATGTGTGGGGCTTTCCAAAGGAAAGAGAAAAAAGAGCCAAATAATAGAGACCAGATCAGCACTTTTCATTTTTCAGGAGCCAGGGCAAGGAAGTGAGGAATAGATGCTGATGTGAGTGGGACTCCTATCAGATGAGAGAATTTTCTAGAACTGGGCAGTGGTAGGTGTTGCAAGCACTGAGCATGTAACACTTCACTAATTGCAAATGATGACATATATCTTTTGCCACAGTAGAAGTCACCAGTAATCAAGTGTCCATTTTGTGGTGACATCTTTTGTTTGTAGTTGAATTGAATTTTATTTTTAATTAGCATGTGAGGTAACAGAATTCCTTATGGTGCTTCATGCACACTTAGTTTCGTTTGATCCTCGATCTCCACTGCCCCTGCCCTGCTCCTCTCCCCTCTCTCCCCGCAGCCTGTACCTGATAGCACCCTCCCTCCCTAGTGCACCCTGCTCAACTTTCAGACCAAATGAATCTGCTACTTGCCCAGTCCTTTCCCTCCCATGGGCCCCTGTCTAGTTTGCTGGCCTCTATCCACACAGAGTTCTCATTTACCCTACGTGCCTTACCCTCCCAGTAGCCCATGAAAGATCAGAACTCACACTTGCATTTTTTTAAAGAAATGTTTGTTTTATGCACATCAGTGTGTTGCCTGCATGCTTGTCTGTGTGAAGACATTGGATCCCCAGAATTGGAGTTACGAACGGTTGTGAGCTTCCATGTGGGTGCTGGGAATTGAACCCAGGTCCTCTGGAAGAGCAGTCAGTGCACTTAACTGCTGAGCCATCTCTCCAGCTCCTTACAGCTGCTTTTGAAAAAAAAAATGAATTTTATACAGAAAGTGTTTTGTGGGCCCTTCCATACAATGAGAGAATTAAAATAGCAAACAACCATTTCAACAGGCACAGACGGCCTGTCAGAGGTGAGGCCCTCATGAATCCATCTCTGTCCTGAACTGTGAGCTGCAGGCGCATGGTTCCTGAACTCCTGTGTGCCTGTCTTCAGCTGCTCCCAGCACTCAGCATCCTCCCGTGCCTCCTGCAGATCCATCTGAACAGAGAGACCACCAGCAAATGTGAGCTGAGCTGAAGGTCAGATTCGAGCTGCACATGGTGCTCTAGCCTCCAACCAAGCTCCGCCCAGTCTTCTTACCCAGCGCTGAGCACAGGGCTCCCGGGGGATTGTGACGAGGTGACTGATTCATCCATAGTGCAAGGACAGTGTAAGCAGGTGAGAACAAACCCACTACACATGACTTTCCAAAGCCCTTTGTGTATTCATTACACAGCAACCCAAACACATAAGTATATACACAACACACCTACATCATACATGTCTGAATGCTCACAAACACACACTTAGGCACACATATATCCTTACCTGAGCAAATGTGCATGCAGACACACTAACATATATACACACACACACATTTGCCTATATTTCCAAACACAGAAACACATGTACACACATATATACAAATGGATGCATGTGTATTCACACTCACATGTATGTGTATACATATACATAGTCACCAACAGTGCCCCCATAGAGATACACAGAGCCACACACACATGTGTACAGTCACATGTGTACATTTACCCTTGCACATGAAAACAGATAAGCACTCACACTCATATACACTGGCAGGCAAATATGCACACTCACACAAAAACATGCATAAATGTCATACTCGTGCATACATATATACATATCCTAAACCCCAGAGGAGGCCAGTGTGGGCCATGAAAGCAGGTTGGCCCACAGCCAGAAGCCACTGAGCTCAGCCTCACCTGCTTGTGGCTTCCAAGAGCAACAGGGAACCATCCAGGGAACGGCCTGTGGCAGGTACAAGGCTTTTGTGCTGCACCGGAACATCAAGGCACGAATTATCACCTGTGTGATCAGCTGCCAGGCAGCAAGGAGGCAGCAGGTGGGTAGAGAGAAAGCCTGTGACATCTTTGGAACCAAAAGGGAGTGGGATGAAAAACTGAGAGACACTTTTTAAAAAAAATTGCTCCATTTTCATGGCGAGCCTGGAAGCAGGGTAGAGGAGAAGGTAGGGAAGGTTTGCAAGTATCTCGCATCAGGGGAGCCTTTCCTCAGCTTTAGGCTCCTCCCCAGGACCTGCTGAAACTGGTTCATTGCCCCCTCACACAGTCAACTTTAAGTCCATTCCTCTGCCAACCTCCTGCACCCAGGTACAAACAGCCGCTGTAAGACCCACTGTACTTCAAGGGATTCAGACCCTTCACACCAGCCTCTGCCCAGCGATAGCTCACTGCTGCTCAAGATGACTAAGGGACAGAAATCAGTTTCTTCCATCTAGGCTTCTACAGCCCTCCTTGAGGAAGCCCGGACACCCAGCCCTTTCTCTCCTTTCAGACACAAGTATGGAGCCAGAGCCGAAGGGTCATCCGCTTCCCACAGCCAAAGGGCAACAGAACCACTGAGTCCAGAATCCACAATGAGGCATGAGGTCATCTTGGTTCCACCCCCAGACCACTCACCAGGGAAAGAGAAGGTTCTGGAATAGTCAATGGAATTATACTCCTGCCACTGGAGGTTGCTGTGGGCCAGGCGTGGAACTGTTAGTAGTTTGGTCCACGGTGGCCAGGAACCGGATTCCCAGGCCAGTCTAGACACTGCGCTCCTTTTCCTCCGGCTTCCAACCCACTCTCCCGGGGCTGGGTGCCCGGGGATTATCTTGTTTGCAAAAGGCCTCACGGGTGTTGTGGCTTTGGCAATTACTGAAAAGAAAGCCTGGTTATTATTCATGTCGTGTGTTGAGAAATCTCTATAAAGTTTTTACAGCCGCAAATGTAAAAGGGGTTTTATTGGCTCAGCATTCCTCTCTGCTCTTCCCCACCCCCAGGGCTCTATTTCAGCCTTTGTCTCCTACGGCCTAGAACAGAGGTCCTAAAGACAGCTGCATGGTGCCCGGCGAGGTGAAGCTACCTGCTGGAATGGACATGGCAAGCCTGGGTTGTTCACCCTCTCCACCCTAGCCCCCATCTCTGTCTTGCACTCAGGGGTACATCTGGAAGGTGGAAGAAGGCTGAGGCTTGGGGGTTAGAACAGGGTTCCCGGTACTGCCATGTGTTACAGCAGCCCAGCAGATGCATCCCGCTTCTCCCATCCCCTCAGCTGAATGAAAGCAGTGGGGGGCCTTTTTCCTAAAGATCAAGGACAGAGAATCAGGAAGAGGCAGGCAGCCTCTGTGGCCACAGATCTTGTCAAGAGGTCTCTAGATGTGGCTGGCGGCTGGGATTTGGGGAGGGTGAGCATGCCAAACTGATGAACTGATGCTGCCCGGCAGAGGTTTGACACTGCCCAGCAGAGATTTGGCGTTGCCCAGCAGAGGTCAAAGGTCAAGTCTCACGTCCCTGCACTCCACACTGTTTCTTCCTTCCCCTGTCACTCACACACAGTTCACCCCTTCTCCAATCTGGTTGAATGTGGCAAGACTTCTCAAAGCCATCCATTCCCCCTCTGTCACCTGTTGGTTCACAGGTTCACAGGCAGACAAGGATCCTGCAGGTTCCAAAGTCTTTCATTAAGGATCAGGATTCTCTCAAGCAGAGACATGGCTGGGCAACAGTGTAGATGCAATTCTGTGATCCTGTACTCACTGAAACCCACCCTGTTCTCCCTCAGCCCAGGCAGGAGGGAGGGTGGAAGGCATGCCACCATCAAGGAAGCCTGGACAGCTACCAGCTTCCTATCAGTTGGCTTCAGGGAAGCACCTGCTGGGGCAGTGTAACATTTGGTGCCTTTTAGATTGCTTGGCTTTGTCACCAACACAAAAGTAGCTCCGTTGTGTGCTTATAGCAAGAATGAAACCCAAGCAAAGTGGACGTCTGAGTTTTCCTTGGACCCACCTGAAAAGGGAGAAGATCCCATCGGACTGGTGCCTAGTGAGGTAGGAAAGGCAGCAGACCATAGCAAAGGCTGGCACTTGGGGAGCAGACATCTATAGCCATGAACTTGCCGAGATGCTGAGGAGTGATGAGGTAATGTTTGAAGCTGAATGTGGGCCCGCTGAAGTGATAGGATTTCCTGGGCCTGGGCTATTGTAGGATCTAAGGGTAAAGGTCTGAGGAGAGGAAGTGAGGGCACTTTGCTCACTGGGGAGAAGCGCAGGGCAGAGAAGCCACTTCAGACTAGAGGGAGGATCTGCCTCTCACTGCCCTACCACAGCCTCCTTCGATACCAGCCATGCCGTTTCACTAAAGGGCTAATGAAGAAGTACAGAAGGGACTGAGGAGATAGCTCGTCAGAAATGAAAAAAAAAATGTAGTTAATGAAAGATAAGGAAGGAAGGGAGGGAGGGAGGGAGAGAGAACATATGCTCCTCTTGTAAAGGATCCATGTTCTGTTCCTAGGGCCCACACGAGGCAGCTCATGGCTGCCTGTAACTCCAGCTCCAGAGGATCTGGCATCCTCTTCTGACCTCCTCAGGCATGGCAACTCATGTACATATACCTATACACAGACAAGCACATGTACGTGTAGTTCAAAATAAAAATAAGTCTTTTTTTTTAAGTACAGAAGATCCCTGATTTGTAACTGTCTGCATTTAGACATTTCAAATTTAAGTTTCAACTTTGAAGTGATGGAAGTGTACCCGTACAACCATCTGTTTTCCACTCTCAATGGGGTACTCAGTACATCACACAAGATAGGCAATTTTCCATTATAAAATCAGCTTTGTGTTAGATACATTGCCAAACAGGGAGCTTCCAACAGGGGTTCTGAGCATCACTGAAGTAGATTGGGCTGACCTATGGCTGGATATTTTCTTTGTATCATGTGTTTTTGGAAGACAACCCAATCATTAGTCAGGGAACATATCTGCTCACTCCTGTTGACCATAAGTCAAAAGCTGGGGCCCACTAAAAAGTTGAAGTTGAATCATGCTGTTATATACTGCTCCCTTTGCCTAGCAACAAGGCCCTGGAATGACAACAGAGATAGCAATGGATCAAGCAGCAAAAGGCAGTTAAGCAGAGGAACTGCGGCTCACAGGAGGAGCCCAAGAGAACTGGGCAAACATGAGGATCTGTGTTCACATCCCAGCATCTGTATGAAACCCAGGCACTACAGAGGGTAGAGACAGAAGTTTTCTGACCCTCCACTTACTTCCAGATTTAGAGAGAGATCCTATTTCAAGGAAATAGCTAGAGCTCAATAGAACAGAATGCCTCTTCTGGCTATGCACACATAGGTGTGTGCACCTGGACAGACAAATAGACACAGATACACACACACACACACACACACACACACACACACACAGAGAGAGAGAGAGAGAGAGAGAAGGGAGACAGAGTGAGAGAGAAGCAAAGGATTGCTTAGGTGACCTCATAGTTAATAGAGGAATAATGAATAAACCAACAGAAAAGAGAAGTTCTTGGTATGTGAGCAGTTACTATACACATCCCAGCCTCTATATAGAGATAGAAAAGGCCTGAGCACTTCAGTTGCCAACACTTGACACATTGTTTCCTGCTTTCAACATTAAAAAAAAATTAAGGCAGGCCAAGTGATAAGGAGAGGCAGAATTAGAAGAGGCAAAGCCCCCCACACTTAAACTGGACTCTGATATTGCACAAGCTCAGAATTATCAGGCAGGAATGGAAGGTATGAAGGTAAGTTATGATGCTCATGCTAAGTGCACTAAAGGAAAAAGACACATGGAGGAACAGACAGGTGATGCCCATAGAGATGGAAACATGAAGAACAAAGAAGGGGTTGGTAGAACTTAAAGCACCTGTGGTGGCCACCTGGCTAGACTGGACTTGGCCAGGGAAAGAGTACGTGAGCGTGAAGATGTGGCCATAAAATTCTTAGGAACTAAAACATGACAGAGAAGCCCCGGGAGCATCCCAGCACAGCACCACGATCACAAGAAGAGTTTCTGGAATTCCATAGAGACGAAAAAGAGAGCAGCTAGAGTAAGAGGTGCTTGAAATAAAAATACGCCTGAGAGTTTTCCAAAAAGGAATGGCAGATGCCAAACGCACCTCGGAGAACAGCCACCAGAACAAACGCAAGCGTGCGCAAAGGCAGCAGCACTCAGCCTGCAGAAAGCAAGAAGCAGAGAGGGGAGCGTGAGAGAAGGAGGTCTAGGTGGACAGGCAAGCAAATAAGCCGAAGCCTGGCCCGTGAAGGACAAAGAACCAAAATGGCAGCCAATGTTCACCAGGCACAAAGCGAGACACTTAAAATATGAAAGAAGAGCCCACCACCCCAGCTCTCTGAATTTTACACAAATATCCTTGAAAAGTGAGGGTGAAATGCTCTCTTAGATATGCAAACCTGGAGAGTATTTGTCATCAGTAGAAATGTCCTTCAATAAGTGATGAAGTACGTGCTTCAGAGAGACAGAAAAGCTGTGCAGGTCAGGACCGCACACCCTGTTGAGGAGGGAAGCACACTGGAGATGGAGAAAGGATGGACTCAGTCTTTTGTCTTTCTTATGCTTCTCTTGTTTAAAAGCTGCCTGGTCAGAGTCACAGTGGCAGCAGTGGGTAGGTGCAGCACATGGATGGATGGATGGATGGATGGATGACGGGAAAGTGGGAGGTTGATGAAGGATTCTCCATTCTGATGACCCAAGTGGCTGGTGAAGCCATGTCCTGTACTTTGAGGGTGGACATGGGTTAGTTAGCAACTATGTGTTGAAAACATCCATCTTTGAAAAAGAAACGCGATTGATGGGCAACAAAGAACAAAAAGAAGATCATATAAAATTCTCAGTTCAAACCACAAAAGGCAGAAAAGGCCAAGGGCAAGTGTGGGGAAGGGAAAGAGTTAAAGATACAGTAGGTGCTTACACAAATCCCATAATCCCTTTAGACTGGAATAGTCTGAAAAGCAGACTGTGAGGGAGTCACAGGGGCGTGCTTTAAGTCTGAAGATACATGTGTACTAAATGTAAAGAGAGGAAACAATATAATGCCATACCAATGTAGACCCAAAGAAAGTGGTGGTGTCCTAGTGAATTTTTATTGTCAACTCGACGCAGTAGAGTCACCTGGGAAAAGGAAGCCTCAGCTGATGTCTTGATAAGATTGGCCTGTGACTGTGTCTGTGAGACAACATCTCCATTGATGATTGATGCTGGAGGGCCCAACCCTCTGCGGGTGGGCCAGGCTGTATAATAAAACTAGATGAGCCTAAGCCTAGTAGTGAGCCAGGGAATAGCATTCCTCTATTGGTTTCTGCTCCAGTTCCTGCACGCCATCCTGCCCTGACTTTCTTCAATGATGGACTGTCAGCTGTAAGCTGAAAAAAGCCATTTCCTCTCCAAAGCTGCATTTGGCCATGGTGTTTATCTCAGCAACAGGAAAGCAAACTAAGACAGTGAATAGCTACAATCATTTCAGGCAAAACAGAGCTGGGAATAGGGGAAACGACCATGAATAAAGGAGACGTCACACAGGAACAAAGGAGGAAAGGCTCCACAAATGGGTAAAGACCGGTATTGTGTTACGGCAAAAAATAAAATAAAATAACAGAGGGCGGAAACGCAAACTGATGGCGCTCCAAGGAGAAACGGACAAATCCACTATTAGAGCTGGAGACTTCAACACCTTCTGTCAGTAATTGACAGTTCCAGCAGGCAGAAGATTATAAGGACAGAGTTGAACCCAACAGCACTATCAATCAACTGAATCTAATTGACATTTATAGACGACTTCACCCAACAACAGCCAAATGCACGCTCTTCTCAAGCTCCCATGGGACATTAACCAAGATAGACATTGTGGCCCATAAAACACACCTTAACACATCAGAGACAATACAAATCACAAATAGCATGACTCAGAACACAGTGGGACGAAACTGGAACTTGGGAACAGCAGGATAGTTGGAAATTTTCAAAAGTTAGGAGATTAGACAATAAACTGTGAAACAACTTGGTACTTAAAAATATTCAAGAGAAAATTTCAAATATGCTTAAGGAACTAAAGACACAACTGATAAAAATCTGTGGGTAGAATAAAAACAATGTTTAGAGAGAAATTTAAAGCACTGAATGAATGCATTAAGAACAAAAATTTTCAATAATAAAATTTTTAGGGGAAGGTTCAAAAAGAAAGCAATGAACTAAATCCAAAGCCAGTAAAAGAAAAGGATGATACAAACAAGAGAAGAGATTCAAGAAATAGGACACCAACAGCTAGAAGCCAATGTTACAAAAAATTGGTTCTTCAAAAACTGTCATTAGCAGTCATCAGCTCTAGGAGGCCAATCAAGAGATAAAAATGAATTACCAGCATCCCAAAGGGAAGGGGCATTAATGTGATCCTCCTATGATTATTAAAAGCTAATTAAGGAATATTACAACAGCTCTGCTTACCACCACTTAATAGATCTAGGGGTTTTTTTGTTTGTTTGTTTTTTTGCTACTCTTCATTAACACAGTGACAAAAGTCCTAGACAATGCAATAAGACAAGAAAAAAGGGAAAGCAAACAGATTATGAACAAGCAAATGATAAAGCAGATTCACAGTGTACAGGACTGAAACATGGAGGTTAGCCCCCCTAAAAATGATATGGTGCACGAGCAATGAACAGTTGAAATTCTCAACTAAAACAACATCATTCAGGTTAGCAAGAAAACAATGGAATACTTAGATATGATTTTAACAGAAACACACTCATAAACTCACAGAGAGAGAGAAAGAGAGAGAGAGAGAGAGAGAGAGAGAGAAAGAGAGCGAGAGAGAATACAATACTTCAAAGAAATCAAAGAGTTCATAATAAATTAAAAGATGTTCCATCTTCATGGACAGGATATATGTAATAATAACAACTAAATAAATAGAAATTATGAATTGAGAGGGAACTGGGGAAGGAGGACATGGGAGGTGTTAGAGAAAGGAAAGGGAATGAGAGAAGATATGTTTTTAAAAATTAAAAAAGTTTTTGTGTTAAAGGCAAGAGTCCAAATTGTCAAAAAAAAACCACACTAATAAATGTCTAAGTGAGGAATCTGACACAAGGTGACTTCAAAGCGTGTCATGAAAGTGATGGAGATATTGCTCAGTGCTTGAGACCACTTGCTGCTAGTCCAGGGGACCCAAGTGTACTTCTAGTATCCATATCAGGCGCTTAAAACTGCCTGTAACTCCCGATCCATAGAGAATCCGATGCACTCTTCCAGCCTCTGCATGCAACAGAACACATGTGGCATACATAACATAGATGCATATACATAAGAAATATGGGGAAAATGTACCTTAAAAATGTGTCACTCTTGACAGTGTGATTTAGGTACAATCAAGTAGATCAATGGAACAGAACCAAGATCTCAGCAACAGATTTACACCAACACAGGCAACCAGGTTATGCAAAAAGAGTGAATACATATCAGTAAGGAATGATCTTTGCAATAAATGATGCTGGAGCAGTTGGACATCTGCATACAAAATGCTCCAATGAATTCCTAGAAGAGAGGTCACTCAAACATGATTTAGATGGAAGCTAGCAGCAAAGCTACAACCCTTAGCTTACAGACATTGCCGCTGGAGGGGACAGTGTGACAATTCCTTACAAAGTCAGGAATTGTGTCTTTCAAAAGCAGTTTTGTTCACACTAGTCCCACGCTGGAAAGTGTGGAGACAAGTCCAGGTGACTCTGCAGTCAGAATTGGGGTGAGTTTCCAGTAAAAACCAAAAGTACAATCCATAAAGAAAAAGTTGGTGATTTGTGTTTTATTGAAGTAAATAAGTCCTACCCTGAAAATGGCACTGTTAAAAACATCAAAATATAATTCAAAGACAGGAAAACATCTAATTCACCTACATCTAAAACATAGGAAGAAATCATTATGTTGACTTCATCAAAAATTGTTGCAAATCCACATTAATGAACAATAATTAAAAATGAATGAAAGATTTGAACAGACACGCATCAAAGGAGAAATATCAAATGAGGGGTGTTTTGTATCCTATGTCATTCGGGAATGTAAAACTCGACAATGAGACACCCTTCACAGCTATTAGATGCTAAAGTTCAAAGGCTGACAATACCATATAATTATGGGGATGTGACATAAGATGGGCTTGTCACTCGTTACTGCTGAGACATGAAAATGACATTGCACCCTAATGGGACAGTTTGGCAATTCCTTACAAAGTCACTGATTGTGTCTTTAGAAAGCAGTTGTGTTCACACTAGTCCCAAGCTGGAAGGAGCTAAAATTTCCTCCAACGTATGTGTGTATACACAGACCATAGGTCAGTCATCCATTGCAACCTTATTTCGTGAATGAAAATGAATTAAGGTATAAAGCCATCAAGAGAAATGGAGGGAAGGTCAGTGCTAGTTGCTAAATGAACTCACTTTGTAAAGAAAAGTTTCTGGGTGGTTCTGATTACAACACATGGCAGGAAAAGTGAAGCCACAGAGAGTAAAATGTCATGACAGCCTGGAGTTTGAGGCAGGGAGAGTAGGGTACATAGGTGACACAGGGGACGTTCTGCAGGTTAAAACTGGTCTGAATGGAACTACAAGGGTGCACCCACACTCTGTGTTCGTTAAGACCCAGCGAACTTTACCACTGCAAGGGGAGGCTTAATGGAAACTATGGATTTTTGCTGAGAACAGGATATGGATTTCTAAATGCATTCTCCAGCTTTGGTTTATGTTTTTTACTTTTTAATAATGTCATTTTCAGGGTAGAAGTTTTACATTTCAGTCAAATGCAATGTATCAGCCTTTCTTCCAGGGATCCTACCTTTGGTCTTGAATTGAAAAGTCACCCCAGCCCTGCTTGGATTTACTTCTGTGCCTCCTTCTAGAAGTCTTATAACTTTGTATCCAACTTATATCTGTAATCCACCATAGCTAGCTTCTCAATGGTTTAAGAATACTATAATAACAGTGTCTATCAACTCTTGCCATGTTCTACCACATGCAACATGACAGCAACAGAGCAGGCTTGGAAAAGCAATGTGAGAAAACCAACCTCACCATCTACCCATCTTCTTATAAATCTAAAACAGTGTGTTCATTAAAAAATATCTGTTGGTATACCATTGAAATGATGTCAGGTTGACCTTGACGGAACAGTTCATAGACATGCCCACTGCCCACTGCCTTATTGGTGGAGTAGAGGAATGTCAGGAGGATGAAAAGGGACCAGGGGTCTTAGGGGGAGGCTGGAGAGGAACAAAGCTACAGTTTCCAAGGAGAGGAGACCAAGGAAGGACTTTCTGTGGCTCTGAACTTGACACAAATGCAAAACAGTTCTCCCTGCTTTGTGACATTGTGCTTACCCAGATTTTAAAATGGATTTGTGTGTGCATGCGTGAGCATGTATATGTGTGTGTATGTATGTATGCATGTGGCGATCAGAGGACAACTATCTTGGTACTATTCTTCCACTGTGGATTCCAGGGATAGAACCCAGGTCATCAAGCTGGGTGTCAAGTACCTTTACTCTGAGCAATCTGGTTGGCCCTGACCCACATTTTAATATTTGCACTACTCAGTTCTGGAGTTTTGCCATCAACTCTCCAGTATCTCAGACCAACAGTGAATCTAGATTTTACTCAAAGTGTGTGCAAATCCATTGAGTAACTATGATCAGGGATGTTCATGTGTTATTCTGGGCCTGGGGATACTACCACGACAAAGCTTAGATTTAATCTCCAGTATCTCAAATAAAATAAAATATAAAATGAAATAAAGTATTCTGGCTGTTATAAATTGTCAGAGAATTGCAAGGTGGCCATGGAAGCTCCTTAAAAAGTCTGATCTGCTAGAAACTGAAGAGATAGGGATAACTTTCACTGGGGTTATAGTAAGGAAGGCAAAACAATGAAGATTTATTTGGGAGAAGTCAGCTCTCCTTCTGAGGAGCAAAGACATCAGTGGTATCTTAGATGAGGAGCTTGGATAATTAGGAAATGGGGAAATTGACTAACATGAGGGAAAATAGCATATAAAAATCAACTTTTTTCATAAATGTATGATGTTGCCCTAGGTGCTTGGCATGAGACTAGAGTCAGAGGCAGGGATTTCATCTTTAAAACAATGTTTGAAAAAGGATGGAATAAAGAGGTAAAGGCCTAAGGAGATCCATGAGGTCATGACACAAAGTCCAAGGACAATGTCTAAATAGTAAGGTCCACCCCTGTGATGACAGATATTTGACCATAAGAAATTGGTGATTTTCACAAGATCTGTATTGATGTGGATTTGAGGTTGATAGATTACTAGAGGAGAAAAAAATGTTGGGAATGGATCAATAGGCCCAGATGGAAGACAAATGAAAAAGAAATGAATACAGAAAGGAAAATGGGGGCATGTGGAGTGGGGTGGACATGATGGATGACTGGAGAGATGGGTAGATGGATGTGCAGGTAGATGAATGAGTAGATGGATAGATAGATGCATCAAGAAAAGGATGGATGAATATGTGGGCAAATAAATGAGTAGAAGGATGGTCAGATGGAAGGAAGACTGTCAGTTGTATTGCTTTAATAAAGCACTGATTGGCCAGTAGCCAGGCAGGAAGTATAGGTGGGTGACCAGGCAGGAAGTATAGGTGGAACAACCAGAAAAGGAGACTTCTGGGAAGAGGAAAGGCTCAGTCTGCAGTTGTCACCCAGGCATAGAGGAAGCAAGATGAGAATGCCTTGCTGATAAAAGGTACCAAGCCACGTGGCTAACACAGACAAGAATTTATGGACTAATATAGGATGTAAGAGTTAATAAGAAGACTGAGCTAATAGGTCAACCAGTTTTTAATTAATGCAAGCCTTTATGTGTTTCTTTGGGACTGAACGGCTGCGGGACACAGAAACCTCTTTCAACATGGATAGGCAGATTGATAGGTGAAATGATAGATGGATGACTGACTGAATGGAGGGGAAGTGGTCTCATTTTCTTTTTATTGTTGTGATAAAGACTATGACTAAAGGCAAATTGGGAAGGAAAGGGTTTATTTGGCTTACACATTCCAATAACAGTCATCATTAAGAACACTAAGACAGAAACTTAAGGCAAGGACCTGGAGGCAGGAGCTGAAACAGAGGCCATAGAAAACCACTAGTTACTGGCTTGCTCCCTGTGACTTGTTCAACCTACTTTCTTATACCACCCTGGACCACCTTCCCAGGGATAGTAATATTAGCCCATAGTGGGTTGGGACCTCCCACATTAATCATCAATCAAGAAAATACCTTCACAGACTTCCACATAGGCAAATCTGAGGTAGGCATTTTCTCAGTTAAGAGTCCCTCTTCCCTAATGACTCAGTTTGTGTCAACTTGACAAAAAAAAAACCCACACAACATAGAGGGGAAGATATAAAGGTAGATGAAGGAATGAAGTGGATAAAGGAAAAAAAGAGGAAGTAAGGGAAGGATGGGCAGATTAATGAATGGAAGGATGGATGCAGGCATGGAGAACAGACAAAGGGAGCTCTGCTTATTGTCCTTCTTGCTTTCTCAGCCTTCTTTCTTAGGCAGCCTGGAACTATCTTCCCAGAGGTGGCACTGCCCACAATAAGGGGAGGAAACTGAGGGAAGTGACTGAGCAATAATCTTACAATGGGGGACTGTCTCAATGGTAGCATCAGAGGTGTGGTACAAAAGAATTAAAGGGATTGATGGCATGCATGGAATGTCACCCAGTCACGTGGAAATGCCATTGCCAAAGCCAAAGCTGGGTTGCTGGAGGTCATTTGTGAGGACTTTTTCTACTTAACAGACGCAAATCCCCTCATACACATGAAGCAAAACTTAGAAATTACTGCTTTCAATAACCGAGGTCCCTTCAGGCTGTATTGCCTTCTGGCTCTGCTAGAGCCAAGGGTTCCATGGTACGTACCCTCAGGGTCTCCAGTTCTGCTTTGCATTGACTTCATTTATACAGTTGATATTTTGTTGTACTATGTTGTCTTTTTATTTTTATTTTTATTTTTTTTCCACATTTAATTTTTTATTATTGCATTATAAATAGTACCATTCAAAATTTCCACCTCCTCCACTCCTCCCATTTCCCTCCCGCTTCCCCACTCCCCCTCTCCTTTTCCCCTCCAGTCCTAAGAGAGGGCAGGTTACCCTGCCCTGTGGGAAGCCCAAGGCCCTCTCGCCTCCATCCAGGCCTAGGAAGGTGTGAATCCAA